>OZ024751.1:53294857-53314857 GCA_964016885.1 Eledone cirrhosa
AGTACTATACGAACATGCCAGACATGACGGTAACATAGACAACATAGAAATTAGAATAATATCTAAACATAGAAATGACCCAGCAGATAGGCAAATCAGAGAGGCCAGTGAAATAGAAATTAGAAGACCAAGGCTAAACAGAAAGAATGAATGAAATAACAACAACACCCAAACAAACAACACTGACTTACGAGAAGTATAAATAAGTAAATAAAATATAATAAAATAAATAAATAAATAAATAAATAAATACACAAGCACAATAACAACAAACACATAAACACACATTAGTCACCCAATCACGAACACACATCACATATCAAACAAAACACTATACACACACGCAAACGCATGCGCAAGGAAGACAAAATAAAATAAACAAACAAGCAAATAAATAAATATATAGACAGACTGAATAAAAATGGTGTGGCCATACAATTCAACAGGAGGAAACAATAGAACCACTGACGATGTTGCAGATGTGCAACGAAAGATTTATGATAAACTATATATATGTGTTTGTGTCTATATTGTATCTGTATTATTTTTGACCGTCGGTCAGTCAATGGCAACATTGAGGACCGAGTATATTATATTATATTAGATTACCGATATAAAAGACACAGAAGCGAAAAGCGAAAACCAACCAAACAGTGAGTGTGTTCTGTTATTTATTCTGGCAATATTACACAAATATGACCCTCCCCAATGACCATATATATATACATATATACATATATATATATACACACACAGACACACAGACACACACACACACACACATATATATATATATATATATATATGTGTGTGTGTGTGTGTGTGTGTGTGTGTGTGTGTGTGTGTGTGTGTGCAGGCGGGAACTAAACAACCAGAAAATCTGCTGAGAACAATTTCAAAGTCGAAGAGAATGTAAATAAAACAAAACAAATTAAAAGCAAAAAAAAGGCAGCAACATAAAACAAGGGAATACTCCTACAACAGTCGTTGGTCCTTGTGGGAAATAATAAGTAGAATAGAACAGTTAAAGTGATGATAATTAAGAGGGAGAGGCAGAGAGATGTTGTGAGAGAGGCGGAAAGGGGGAAGAGAGAGTGGGGCTGAGGAGGGATATAGAATATGTGAGGTGTTCTTTATGATAATTTTTTTTTTCAGTATTCTAGTGGAGGTTATTAAGTGCACCTTTGATAGGGTGTTTCCAGAGTTTTTATATATATATATATATATATATATATATATATATATATATATTGTTATACTTTGGGAGGGTCATGTTGCCAATAAGAAACACACGCACCAGTTGCTTTCACTTCAATTTAATTTATTATATATTTATAAATTTACAAATTTATAAATTTCTGGTTGGTTGGTTGGTTCCACAACCAGATAGTTGTTTATATATATATAGTCATAGTTCTTTCGTCACACACTCTGTGACCTCTTCAGTGACTGGGGATTTCTTTCTTCGTTTCTGTGCCTTTCCTTTCTTCTATCCTACGCCATTTTGTTTGTGTGTGGGTTGCGTGCTCAGTTTGCGCATGCGCCACATCCGGGTGTCTGTGTGTGTTTGTGTTCATTTTTCTATTTTTATTTATATTTTTCTATTTGTTTGTTTATTTATTTATTTATTGTTGGTTGGTTGTTTGTTCTATGTGTGTGTGTGTTTTCATTTTGTCTTGTGTGTGTTTTCATTTTGTGTGTGTTTTCAATTGTAAGTTGTTTGTTCTATGTGTGTGTGTGTTTTCATTTTGTCCTTAATTGTAAGTTGTGATGTTGCTGTTCCACTCATATTTTCTATTTAATTTTGGTTTTAATTCTTTTATGCTTACTGCCTCTGTAATTTGCCTAAACATTGCGTCTTTCTTGTGTGTGTATTCTATTTTTATTTCTATGCTCTCTAATTTACCCCTGTGTTCTATCTTAGCATGTTGGTAGAGCACAGATGATTCTTTATTATCTTGGAGGTCTCGCCAGTGTTCATTTATTCGTTCCCCTATACTACGAGCTGTCTCACCTATGTACACTATATTTTTGTTTCTACATTGTCCTTCAGTACATCTTATGCTATATACAATTCAGAAACGAAATATATATATATATATATATATATATATATATATATATATATATATATATATATATATATATATATATATATATATATATATATATATATAAGAAAAAGGGATGAAATCGAAAATGCAACTGAAGTCTTATTTTTTTTTAAAATATATATTTATTTGGTTCCTTTACCGGTTTCGCAGTTCGCAGATGTGAGAAAAACCACAGACCCTCCATCTCAACTCACCTTTTGAAAAGCAGAAGAACTGCGAAACCGGTAAAGGAACCAAATAAATATATATTTTAAAAAAAAATAAGACTTCAGTTGCATTTTCGATTTCATCCCTTTTTCTTTATACTTCCACTCGTGTAGGACACCTCGGTTATTTTTCATTTTGTAAAAAAAAACCTCACTTTCTAATATATATATATATATATACATATATATAAATATATATATATGCATATGTATACACATTTAAATACACAAACACACATAAACACACCCGTACTCACACACAAATATATATATATTTATATATATATATATTTATATATATATATATATATATATATATATATATATACGATATTAATAAATGGAAACTATATTTATAAAACCATATTTATTTCATTATATATATTTCAAGGATATCAAGTTACATTATGGTATGCCTTCATCAGACAAAATACAATATCAGTTTTATAAATAGACATTGACGTACCCCTTTAAAAACTGACCGTTGCTTTTGGAGGCCATCAGGATATATATATATATATTCGAAAGTAAGGTTATTTTTGAATACATCCCACATTGGTAAAAATAAAGGAAAAAGAAGTTGCACTATAGCATAGCCACACATCTCTCCATCTCTCTTAACTTTCGAAAATCTTGAAATTAGTTACTGAGAAAGTTACAGAATGTGTGACGAAAGAGCTTTGGCAATAAATAAATAACCATCTGGTTATTAAACCAACCAACGGGAAATTGGTAATAAATTGAAGTAAATCCAACAGGTGCGTGTGTTCTTATTGGCAGCATGACCCTCCCTAAGTATAACAATATATACAGTATATATATATATATATATATATATATATTAATATATATATATATTAATATATATATTAATATATATATATATATATATATATATATATATATATATATATATTAATATATATATATATATATATATATATAAATATATATATATATATATATATATATATATATATATATATATATATATTAGAAAGTGAGGTTTTTTTTACAAAATGAAAAATAACCGGTGTCCTACACGAGTGAAAGTATAAAGAAAAAGAGATGAAATCGAAAATGCAACTGGAGTCTTATTTTTTTTTAAAATATATATATTTATTTGGTTCCTTTACCGGTTTCGCAGTTCTTCTGCTTTTCAAAAGGTGAGTTGAGATGGAGGGTCTGTGGTTTTTCTCACACACACATATATATATATATATATATATATATATAGTAATAATAATAATTGTGAAGACTATATATATATATATATACATTATCCATTCGTAAAACACATACAAAAACTGTTCAGTTCACTTATTGATAATTTATTTCCTCGCTATTAAATTTTTGACGCACTCTTTGTGACCTGGTCACTGATACAGTTTCACTATAGTTCAGTAAATGTCAGAGATTTAACTCGATGTAACACTACCAATATTGGCTAGACTATTGAAAACTATTTCACAATTTATAATAATATATGTTCAGATGTGATGCAATAATTGAGACACTATATTTGGTAATGTAACAAGTAATGTGTGTGTAGTGTGATATAAGTAACACACACACACACATTTCTCTATATATATGTATGTGTGTATGTATATGTAAACATATATATATATATATGTTTATGTACACACACACACATATATGTGTATATATGTTGTATATATACATATATATACACGCACACATATATATAAATATATATGTATATGATATATGTGTGTGTGTAAAGTATATACAACCAATTAAAATGTTCTAGTTTCATTGTTGGACTTTCCATTCAACTTGTTACACGCCATTCATTATCATGATTCTTGCTATGATTGTTCTGGAAATAACTGCTTTGCAAAATCTAATAGAACATCGTATCATCGAAAATGTCATAAATATTGATTTTCATTTCTTCACTGTAGATTACAAAGTTGAAATATTTATAGTAAAGTAAGAAGAGGGGGTTGTGATGCAATCAATTGTCTCAACACCTTTACCCTGTCTAGGAGAGAAAGCAAGAACAAAGCCGATCGTCAGATTGGACCAAGGAAATAATGCTTACGTTAGTCTTTCCATCGCTGATATTATCTGCCGGTCATACAATATATGGCATAAGGGTCAGATCAGATCAAGGACCTTATGCTCCTGTTGGTCTTTCTTTTACTGATACAACCTGTCAGTCGTAACTCCTGCCAGATGTGTCAGAGCATACCAAGGACCTTATGCTCCTGTTGGTATTTCTCTTACTGATACAACCTGTCAGTCCTAACCCCTGCCAGATGTGTCAGAGCAGACCAAGGTCCTTATGCTCCTGTTGGTATTTC
Source organism: Eledone cirrhosa (assembly GCA_964016885.1). Taxonomy (NCBI): domain Eukaryota; kingdom Metazoa; phylum Mollusca; class Cephalopoda; order Octopoda; family Eledonidae; genus Eledone; species Eledone cirrhosa. Next base: position 53,299,508 of record OZ024751.1, read on the forward strand.
TCTTACTGATACAACCTGCCAGTCCTAACTCCTGCCAGATGTGTCAGAGCAGACCAAGGTCCTTATTCTCCTGTTAGTATTTCTCTTACTGATACAACCTGTCAGTCGTAACTTCTGCCAGATGTGTCAGAGCAGACCAAGGTCCTTATGCTCCTGTTGGAATTTCTCTTACTGATACAATCTGTCAATCGTAACTCCTGCCAGATGTGTCAGAGCAGACCAAATCCTTATGCTCCTGTTGGTATTTCTCTTACTGATACAATCTGTCAGTCGTAACTCCTGCCAGATGTGTCAGAGCAGACCAAGGTCCTTATGCTCCTGTTGGTATTTCTCTTACTGATACAACCTGCCAGTCCTAACGCCTGGCAGATGTGTCAGAACGGACCAAGGACCTTATGTCCCGTTTGTCTTTCTATTGCTGATGATATCTAACAGAAGGGGCAATATGAAATGAGAAATTTTGCTCAAGAACACAGTGTCGTTCGAGTTAGGAATGGAACCCATGACCATAGGATCGTGACCTCTACACACTAACTACTTGAATGAACAAGAAGCAGCAAAACAAAGAGAAGGAGTTTAGAAAATATCCTGCTACCATAAATTGCTCAAGAATATTTCCACGAAAAACAATCAATATACGAGAAGAAACATAGCCTGGTGTTTCTTCGCAGATACGAGCGCCTTTCTATCATATTTCTCACCGCTACCTTTCAACTGAATTAATAATGATTAGACTCAGGTATTTAAGATTAAAACTGATTAATTTAACTGGGTTCATTATTCAATTATAACATTTGATAATTAATTGATTAATCTTGCTTTCTTATTGTATCATAACTATGGATCAGAATGTGTGGCTTCACGCTGCGTGAATAGTGTGAAACTATATGAAATATTTGGAAGGTATAACAGTGGAATTCTGGATTTTTCACTCATCTGGTAATGTCTATCAACTTCATTTGTGTCCGCATCGCAGTTAAAAATAGCCTCATCAAGCTGCTGTCTCTCTTTATCGTATGTTATAATGACCTCGTATTGTGATGCTTCGTTTAGCGCTGCATTTTTATCGAAAATTATTTAGAACGCTAGCCAAGTTATTGCTGTTTGTGTGTATATATGGCCGAGTGGTTAGAGAATTGGATTCGCAATCGTGAGTTTGTGAGTTCTATTCCTGGACCGGGCGATGCGTTATGTCCTTGAGCAAGACACTTTATTTCACGTTGTTCCTTCTACCCGAAGTTGCGACCGATAGATAGTATTAGCAATTGGAAAGACCAACGGAAACATTGTTTCCTCGGTCCGATTTGACGAAACTCGATAAACTGTATATATATATATATATATATATATACATATATATTTATTACCACCATCAGAGTTCTCAGTAACACATACGCAATATTTAGGTTGATTATATAATCGTTTCTATAATGAATAGCAAAACAAAACTACAGAAGAGGAAACCATTGTTTTAGTATTACTATTATTATCATTATTATTATCTTTATCTTTATTACTTGTATAAATCTTGGGTTGTTTGTTGTCAGTGTTGGTGTTGGTGGTGGGAGTAACTTATATGTGACATGTTGTATAGAAACTTCTCCCTAACTAATTGAGGTGACTAAGTAGAGTGTCAGCCCCTTTCAGCTGGAACTAACTAATAACAAACACTAAGACACAATAACAAACGATAAGAAAGGAAACAATGAAAAGAAAATAGAGAGGTAGTTACATTCTCCCGCAGGTACCATTGTATAAAGGCTAAAGTTAAGAGGGATTTTGTTCTAAGGAATCTCTTGGTGTTTTGTCATAATGTCAACACACCAAGCAAATAGTTAAATAGTTACTTTTATGTATGCCATATCATAAATGCATATATATATATGTATGTATATATATATATATATATATATATATATATATATATATATATATATATATATATATATATATATATATATACACATGTATATATATATATATACCTATATATATATATATATATGTATGTATATATATATATATATATATACACATGTATATATATATATACCTACATATATATATATATATATATATATATATATATATATATATATATATATATATATATATATATATATACATATATATATATACGTATATATATATACGTATATATATATATATACGTATATATATATATATATATATATATATATATATATATATATATATATATATATATATATATATATACGTATATATATACGTATATATATATATGTGTGTGTATATATGCGCATATATATGTAAATATATACGTATATATACGTATATATATGTATATATACGTATATACACACGCACACACACATATATATATATACACACTTATATATATGTTTGTATATATGTATCTATGTACGTATATAAATATATACCTATATATAAATACATACATCTATGTATGTATATGTGTATCTATGTATATATATATATATATATATATATATATATATATATATATATATAACGTATATATGTGTATACATGTGAGTGTTCTCAGTATATGACAACACAGCTATTTTATTGGAAGCTCTACCGATGTGGTGGGTGTACAGCTAAAATGGACTACTCACCTATATATATATATGCGTGCGCCTGTCTGTGCACATGCGTGTATGAGTGTGCCTGTGTTCTGTGTCTGTCTGTCTGTATGTCAGTATGTATGTGGGTGTGTATGCGTATCTGTATGTCAGTAAGTCTGTTGGTGTATATACCTGTTTGTGTGTGTCTGTGTGTATGTGTGCTTGAAAGAAGGTAATTCACTCGAGGGCAATGAATACTTTTTAAAAAATAGACTTTAATACATTCTTTAGTTGATGTTGTTGCTGCTGTAAATAGTATATTGATGATATATTCTAGTTAGTGACAAGTTATTATTTAACCGAATCTCAGCCCATTTCCTACAATATACCATCACATTCTCACATTCTCATATTCTGATGTTCTATCATTCTATAGAATTGGAACATCGGAACATTGTACACTAAATGTTGCCAATAATATGACACGCAACTCACTTCATCTCTCTTTTTCTCTCTTTCTCCCGCTCCCTTTCTCCATCATTCATTCATTCTCTCCCTCCTTTAACTATCCTTCTTTCTTCATTCCTCACACCAATGAACGACTTTTCTCCAGTGTTTACATTCAATGAATTACTCTCAAACACACGCACATGCACATACACATGCACTTACACAAACATATAGGTATACATACACACTTGTGCACACACTCTCTCACACACACGTACGCTACCCCCCCTCTCTCTCTCTCTCTCTCTCTCGCTCTATCTCTCTCTGACACACACATACGTGCACGCAAGTGTACCCTTTCAGTAGTAGTTTCAAACTGAAAACACTAAAACAAGATTTGAAGACAAATTTCAAATGTCATTCCTCCCTACTTCTAGACATTCATAAGCTGTACTCGTTTGTCTAGTGACTTACATTTCAGATTGTGTTGAAACGGAAGCAATTACATGGCAGTAGAACCCTTTTAGCCATATAATAAAAACAAAAACAACAGTGGAATTATATTAGTGACCAACCAGACCACTAAATTCATAATTTTAAATCCCGCTAACCATGAATTTTTTTCTAAACGATAAATACTTTAAACTTTTTATGCGGACCACCAAAATTTTCTCTCGGACCACTAGTGGTCCGTACGCTGAACCGGAGCACAGACGTGTGACAAACGGAAAATAAATACATAGCATTTTTTGTCTATTTAGATAGAGTCGTTTTGTAGTTAGAGAGTTAGGCTTCCGATCATAATGCCAGGTGTTTCAAACAAATCGAAGATTATAGATAAGGAATATAAGTGAAAATTCACAGCAGTGTATATAAAGAATCTCTCTTTCCTTTAATCCAACAAAATAAATATTTCTGTCACATCAAAGAAATTAAAGTTTTATTAAATAATACAGGCATCGATTAGTCACGACAATTTTATCAAGTAATAATTGATTCATAAAAAAAAGAATTCTACTTCCATATATTTACGAGCAATTACATACACACACATGAATACACATACCCACCCTATACACACACACATTTATATATAGAGAGACATACATACATACATATATACATACATTCTGACTAGCTAGTGTTCTCATTCAGAATCTTGGGAGCTTAAGAAGAAATATCGTTTATGTTTTGGTAGAAGAAGAATTAGAAGATTCGTCATACCAAAGATATGTTACACGGTTCCGTAAAGTTAGAGGCCTGGCAGCCATTATTGAATGTGACATTGGGATGTGAACTAAATACTTATTCTTTTAAAACACTTACTGACTCATTGGTTACTTGTGTTTCTATTATTGTTATTGTTGTTGGTGTTTGTGTTTTTGTTGCTGTTGGTTTGTGTTCTTTATAACACACGCGTGAATAAAAATAAAACAAAAAAGTAAAACATGTAAAAAAGCAACCACAACAACCACAATAGCAACATCCGTAAAAACCACAATAAAAACAACAAAAACAACGGAAGCAGTAGCAACAATAACAACAACAACAAAACTAAACATCGAATATTGACAGCCCTAAAATACATCCGTAAATTTATTTGTAAAATTGACCACAGAAAATATATAACTATATAGCAATATATATATATATATATATATATATATATATATATATATACACACGTATATATATATATATACACACATACATATATATATGTATGTATGTGTATATGTATATGTGTGTATGTGCGGGAAGCTTGAGAAAGAGAAGTACTTTGTGGTTCTTTTCAGTGTTTATAATTTCACTCTCAAAAATGGATTAGAAAACACCACCACTACCATCGCCACCATCACCATCACCACTACCACCACTACCACCTCCACCACTACTACTACTACTACTACTACTACTACAAATAATAATAATAACAATGATAACAATGAATACAATAATAATTCCTATCTTTAAAACGGTGATTCGACAATGACGTAACACACACACCCACACCCATACACACACGCATACACACGCACATCCATCCACATACACACACACATCCACATCCACCCACACATACATACACATATACATACATTCGGGAAAGTTTGACATAAAGAAATCTATGAAAATGCCAGAAAGCCGACCATTGAATAACATCAGTATGGTTTCAGTAAGTTTATATTATTAAAGTTTTATATCTTCTATGTGATATATTCCATAATTTTATTATAACTGTGAGAAACTCTACGAAGGAATTTCAGTTGAAAGATAAGGACGAAAAAGAAACAAAAATATACAAGTTCAAAAATAGATAAAAATTTCATAACTGGTTTTTCGAGTATAATTATATAACTGTTACTGCCACGAAAATGAGGAGAGGGGCTGGTTCTACTGTCAGCATGAGTCTGTATGTTTGAACTGTGTTCGTTTATCTTGGAGGCGGCATTTGTCTTTGGTGGTAAATATTACAATGGATTTGTGGGGTTCTCGATCGATCGTCCATTTTGGGGGAATGTTCTTTTATACAAGGACCGTTCCCCATATATATTACGTATACTGCATACACACACACACACACACACACACACACACACACACACATATATATATATATATATATATATTCTTCATAGGAGCCTTTATTCGTATAGCCTGGTCTAATTGATTTTTTATGTGGTTAATTATGCTAATTGGGAGAGGAAATAGTGTATATATTTTATCAAATGATTCTATGGACATAATTTATGATATATATATATATATATATATATATATATATATATATATATATATATATATATATATATATATATATATATATATATATATATATAAAATAAATATTTGCTCTACGGTTCTTATATATTTTAGTCTTCAAATTTATTATTATTACTATATATATATATATATATACATATATATATCACATAAGAAACGGAGAATCAGTGGTGCGATGAATTAAAATTTATTAGACATATTACAATCGTTTCTCTGGCGACCAGCTCGAGGCACGATCGATGCAGTGATCGAACCTGACTCTGAAATCGCAAGATCCGTTTCTTATGTGATATTATACTACTCTGCTCTGTAAGAGCATCGAGTGCTCAAACGGCCTACCACATACGGACGCTTTAAGCATCCCACACCAATTATATATATATATATGATTCCAGTTCCTCAGAAGAATAACAACACAACCGGGAGATGGACATATCGATGTATTGACGGAGTAAAACACACTTCAACAACATGTGTACCTGTCTTTCCCACACCAATTCGGACTGCCTGAAGAGGTCACAGCCAATGATGGCTGTCACCGAAATATATATAGCAGTATATCTATAATTTATAATAAACGAAGCCAAATTTTACATATTTGACTTAATTATTTTATATATATATATATATATATATATTCTTTCTTCTGATGAAGGACTAGCGTCCGAAACGTTAAGACCCTCTTCCTGCTATTTCAAGCGTTAATCTAATATATTCCTTCCATATACTGTACCGATTGTGTTGTTATTTCTGTTTACCTTTTACATACATACACACACACACACACACACACACACACACACACACACACACACACACACACACACACACACACACACACACACACACACACACATATATATATATATATATATATATATATATATGTGTGTGTGTGTTGTGTGTATGTATGTATGGGTGGATGGATGGATATGTACACCCTATTTTTATTCTACTCCACCCCCACTGTATGAAACGTCGCTTCGTGCTTAAAGTAGCGTTCTTGTAACAGACGGACAAAATATCCAGTACAATCATTATAATATAGATTAGATGTTATGATGTTGTGTGTAGTGATATTCATGCATTTCCAAATGTCATAAGTGGATGTGAAGTGAAGTAATCGTTGGTGAAGTAAACATATGTCTACTGTAAACCCATTATAATATATTAAGTATATTTTAGTGTCTTAATCTGCGTTTAAATCGACAGTAAGACTTTCAGTGAATTTAGTCTCATTTGCATTTGATATTTTATCTTTTGCTAGTTTAAATATCAACAACCACCATCTTTAATTCTGAAATGAGGCGAAACTCAACATATAATAGAAGAAAAAAACATCTTGTTTAGAACATACGTTGATAGCATTTACACTCTGGAACATTTGTTGTGTGTGTTTGAGTGAGGGTATGTGTGACTGTGTGTGTGTGTGTGTGTGTGTGTGTGTGTGAGTGTGTGAGTATGTCTGTATGAGAGTATGTGCTTGAGTGTGTATGTGTTAGTGTTTGTGTATGAGTGTGTGTGAGAGTGTGTGAGTGTGTGTATGAGTGTGTGAGAGTGTGTGTGAGTGTGTGTATGTGTTAGTGTTTGTGTATGAGTGTGTGTAAGAGTGTGTGTGAGTGTGTGAGTGTGAGAGTGTGAGTATGTGTGTTTTATGTGTTAATAACGTCAGTAATTTTATAATAGACAGCTGTTTTATTTTCCCATAACTCTTGCGTAATAGAATATTCGGTCGAAATGCGATGGCGTGATAAACGGCCATTTTAAACATTAGCGTGAAAGGCGTCCAAATATTTCTACGCTTACTGCAATGGCTCGACAGATACATCATTTTTTAATAATTATTTTCTCACATTTTTCTCACATTTTTCACTTGCCAATCTTTAAGTAAAGAGATGATATAATTTATCCTGATTCGGTTTATAACATCGCATACACACACAGGTCCGAATCAGACTATAAACTAAACGGGGGCTGCTGGAAGCATATATATTTCAAGAAATTAAATACTTTGTTTGTCTCTTTGTTTGTTTTTTGGCAGGTTGGAATGATGTATTAGAAATTAATGTAACACTATTTGATGTTTAAATAACTATTTGAGAATTAACATAGGCTTGGAATCAAGAAGTTAAATGAATACTTAATCAATAAATAGTATCATTACTTGTATTTATAGAGGGTTGTAGAAAAGATGCTATCTTGATTGGTGGCTTGATAGAGGCAGAGAAGGAAGGGAGGTGTTGATTTATCTCGTGTTACTGTAGACACCACTGAGGTCCCAGTCATGAGGTCCCAGGTTCGATCCCACCAAATAGAGTCTTGGGCAAGTGTATATACCATAGCCCCGGGTCATGTATGAGAAATTGGGCAAACAGAAACTGTATGGAAGCCCGTGAAATAGACTGTATCTGTAATTCATTGATCCAGCCTTGTCACAGATTGTGCCATGTTGGTTTCCCCTGCGAATAACATTAAAGATACACGTGTCTGTGGAATACTCCACCACTAACTCGTTTAGTCATGTGATGGCATTGAAGGGTAAGCGTACGGTTAAGAAGCTTGTTTTATAGTCATGACTTCCGGAATTTGATCCCAGTCGAAAGAAAGGTTAAGGATGTAACTTCGAGATCAAATATGGCAGCCACGAACAAATGATTACAGTTGAACATACGAGAAAAGGTAATGACACATGAATTATACGTTAAAGTTATTAAACAAATAAAATACAAGAACCTACCAGAAGGTTTTCCATATTCTAGTATGGTTGCACCAAATAAAGTTAATAATATTGCTGTAGAGATTGAAACCATGTATATCTTGGAATGTTTTAGTTTCTCTTCTCCCCACAAATATTCTTCTGCAACAAATATTTAATCCACAGATCTGAAATGAATAACAGAAATAAATAAATAATAGATACACACACAACCCCCACGCCGCCACACACACACACACGCGCGCATATATATATTCTATATATATTCAACAGTATTCTAATAAATATTGCCTGTATACATTTCTGAGACGGGTGTAACAGTAAAAATATTATATATATATATTATATACTACCCTAAATATTATAAATACTTCCTATATATTCAGGGTAGTTATAGAAATATGCATATATACACCCAAATGTGCAACCCTCATCTACAGGCTGATATAGGAGAAAATTACATAGTTTCATATCCGTGTCATTCCAAACAGTATTGACAAAGAAGAAGTAAAATCTATTCAACCATAGAGTTATATTTACCGAGTGGCTGAGTTGCTTTTCTGTGACATAATGTTAGTTATTACACTGGTTATTACATCATATAGTTCGGCCAAATAATATGTGTATACGACACTAGCCAATATTATATTGCATATGATATAGAATATTTGTATTTAGCCATGAAAGAAGAAATATTGTTAACGAAGTGAAAGAGAAGAGACATTTATGTTAACGGCTATACATTATCGCACGGTCGTTATTGATGAAACACAAAAAAGCTTCCAACTGACAACGAATAAAAACCATTTTGCAGATTCTGTTTCCCTCGGTATTAATAACATACTATATAGTCTCAAGTTTCGTTGAGTTGCTACTCCAACTTATTCAGCCAGCCATATTGTGATAGTGTCCTTCCGGGGAGATTTTTGATAGTATAGGAGAGACAGGAGAGTTCTAAGGGCAGAGTGTCCTGAAATTACCCCTGATTAGATAAATAAGTTAAATTGTGCATGTGTGTGAATATATATATATATATATATATATATATATATATATATATATATATATATATATATATATATATATATATATATATATAATTGGTGTGGGATGCTTAAAGCATCCGTATGCGATAGGCCGTTTGAGCACTCGATGCTTTTACAGAGCAGAGTATAATATCACATAAGAAACGGAGAATTAGTGTTGCGACGAATAAAATTTATTAGACGTATTACAATCGTTTCTCTGGCGACCAGCTCGAGGCAAGATCGATGTAATGATCGGACCTGACTCTGAAATCGCAAGGTCTTCAGATACGTCTCGATTCTACGAAGCAGAGTCTCCAACTTATGTGATATATATATATATATATATATATATATATATATATATATATTGGTTAGAGAAGTGGATTCGCAATCGTGAGGTTTTGAGTTCGATTCTCGGACCGGGTGATGCGTTATGTCCTTGAGCAAGACACTTTATTTCACGTTGCTTCTTCTGCCTGGATTTGCCACCGGTCGACAGTATTAGTAAATGGAAAGACCAATGAAAACATTGTTTCATCGGTCCCATTTGACGACGTCTGGGATCTTGTCGAACGACTGTTGATATATATATATATATATATAATATATATATATATATTGTAAGGGGTAGTAGAGATACCTCCCCTAGTCTGCCATGGCTTACAATCTCTATACGGACGTTTAAATTGATTAATTAAATAACTAAATAAATTACCACACAACCATGACTGCATTGGGCAGTAATTATCGTCCTAGTTATACACTAGTAATACACTGAATAAATATATTTTATTTTATCTTTTATGAACATCACGTAGTTTGTTAAACCAGAATCAAACACTTGTGTCACAGGATTTAAGACTTTCTATCACATAACAATTCTTACTGTGTATGTATGCGTAAGAGAAGAATGTATGCGTGCATGTATCCAAAGAGAGAGAGAGAAAGAGAGAGAGGGTGTGTGTTAGAGAGAGAGAGAGAGAGAGAGAGAGAGAGAGAGAGAGAGAGAGAGAGAGAGAGAGAGAGAGAGACGTGGTGGGAGAGAATAGCTGGTGTGTATCTTCACAAATGATTCATTAAGAATTTACACAAAATTTTGTTGTTAAATATTTTTTTATGAGGAACTGAGATCAAATTTAATTCTTTCTAGACGTTAGTCGACATACACGCAGAACAGAGTAGTTAATTGCCGGATTAACGGGGAAAGAAAACATTTAAAAAATCAAAGCTAATTGTATCATTTTACCTTTTTTTTGTTATATATATACATACATATATATATATATATATATATATATATATATATATATATATATATATATATATATATATATATATATATATATATATATATATATATATATATGTTGAAAAGGTAACACACCAGAGAGAGAGATATACAGTGCGTTATCAATAAAACAGGGAAAAAACCACCAGTGTATGGAATCTATAACCTATGAAAGGCAGGCTATAGACACGATAATTAAAAATATAAATTAAAGCGTAAATAAATACCTCTATAACTATATAACACACGTACAAATCCAAAGACACTAATCCAAAGATATGTTTCACCAATAATTTGTTGAAAGAAATGGGTTAGCCTCGGTTCATCAGCGTGTGTAAGGCCATACATTTCAGACAACACTAAAAGAATTTTAAAATTGACTGTCCAGCTACACGTGGGAGAGAGAAGTCACAGCGTGTTTAAGGGCAGTGAACCAGTGGCCTCTGAGGGACGAACTGCTAGAAAGGGCAGCCCAAAGCCACTCAGAGAAGTGTGCTCAACCAAACAGAGATAGGATAGACTGTTATTAGGAGCGAAATATATCACGATAAATTAACGGAGGCATAGGCCCTCGCTATTCCCTGTAAATAATGTGTTCAAAGGAGAAGAGATCCTGAGCTCTTAATTTTAAAATTCTCTTAGTGTTGTCTGAAATGTATGGCCTAACACACGCTGATGAACCGAGGCTAACCCATTTCTTTCAACAAATTATTGGTGAAACATATCTTTGGATTAGTGTCTTTGGATTTGTACGTGTGTTATATAGTTATAGAGGTATTTATTTACGCTTTAATTTATATTTTTAATTATCGTGTCTATAGTCTGCCTTTCATAGGTTATAGATTCCATACACTGGTGGTTTTTCCCTGTTTTATTGATAACGCACTGTTTCTCTCTCTGGTGTGTTACCTTTTCAACATATTGTATTTAAAAGAGCTCAGGAACTCTTCTCCTTTGAGCACATTATTTACAGGGAATAGCGAGGGCCTATGCCTCCGTTAATTTATCGTGATATATATATATATATATATATATATATATATATATATATATATATATATATATATATATATATATATATATATATGTGGGTGTGTGTATATATATATATGTGTGTATGTATATATATATATATATATATATATATATATATACATATATACATATGTACATATATATATATATATATATATATATATATATATATATATATATATATATATATATATATACATATAAGAGCTCAGGATCTCTTCTCCTTTGAACACATTATTTACAGGGAATAGCGAGGGCCTATGCCTCCGTTAATTTATCGTGATATTTCGCTCCTAATAACAGTCTATCCTATCTCTGTTTGGTTGAGCACACTTCTCTGAGTGGCTTTGGGCTGCCCTTTCTAGCAGTTCGTCCCTCAGAGGCCATATATATATATATACATATATATATATACATATATATATATATATATATATATATATATATATATATATATATATATATATATATATATATATATATATACATATATATATATACATAATAACTAGAAATTGATTAACATATAAATAAGCATGAATAATCACAGGAGATAATTTTTACAAGTGTGTAACCACACATAGCTAGGTAGGTAACTAAATAAAGTTGACCAGAACTTCAAAAATAGATACCTTATAATATGATTAAACTGTCTCCACTTCTGTGGTTTACCATCCGATTAATTGGTGAAATATATTTCTTTAATGGAATATATACAGGGAAGATTAATCATATTATAAGGTATCTATTTTTGAAGTTCTGGTCAACTTTATTTAGTTACCTACCTAGCTATGTGTGGTTACACACTTGTAAAAATTATCTCCTGTGATTATTCATGTTTATTTATATGTTAATCAATTTCTAGTTATTATAAAATGCTCGGACCTACTCGTTAGAATCTTAGAGCTTATTTTGCGGGTGATATGGCGCATGTCTTTCTGGCATGACGCCCATAATTTTGATTTAGATTAAATTCATTTGATTTATCTTAATTTTGGATATAGATATATATATACATATGTATGTGTATATATATATATATATGTATGTAAGTATGTGTATATATATATATATATATATATATGTATATATATATACACTTACATACATATATATATATACATATATATACATACATACACACACACACAAACACAAACAAACATACACACACACACATACATACATATATATATATATAACAAAAAAAGATAAAATAACACACACATACACATACACACATATATATATATCATCATCATCATCATCATCATTTTACGTCCGCTTTTCCCTGCTTGCAAGGGTGGGGCGGGTCTTATTCAGCACAACTTCTCTCCACTTGTCACGGTCCTTCGTCATCTCCACCGTGAGCTTCAGCGATCTGGGGTCTGTTCTCATCACCTCCGCCCATGTTTTTCGTGGTCTACCTCTACCACGTCTGCCTTCAACTGGCATTTCCTGGCACTTCTTCACCCATCGGTCATCCTCCATGCACATCACATGTCCATACCACCTCAGTCTCCTCTCTCGCACACTACATTCTATCCCTCTCAGACACAGTTTCTCTCTCAACACATTCATGCTGGGTCGTTCACGCACATTGACATTGCACATCCAACGGAGCATGCTTGCCTCATTTCTCTCCAGCCGTCGCATATCCTCTGCAGTTGCTGCCCATGTCTCACTACCATGCAGCATCGCGCTCCTCACATAGGCATCATATAACCGGCTTTTCGAACGCAGGGAGAAACCCTTCTTCGTCAGCAGAGGAAGCAGCTCCCTAAATTTCTTCCAACCCGTCCGCATGTTAATCTGACCTCCTAGGTACCGGAAGCTATCCACCACTTCTACAGCACCCGCCTGCATTTGAAAAATGTGTCTATCAATGCGACTTCTACTGTCTAATTTCCCTGTACATTTACTGCATACATATTTCTCCCTACCTGTTAGTTTGCTTGCTATCCCACTACATCTCTTGTGTACCCAGGATCTGCATTGTGTGCATTTTATAGAATTGGCCATTTCCCTGACGGAATCAGAGTTTTGTCCTCTTTTCTACTCATCAACACTTTTGTCTTAGCTAGGTTCACTCTCAGTCCTCTTGCTTCCAACTGCTGTTTCTATAGCCAGAATTTATTCTCTAGTTCCTCTACTGATTCTGCTATAAGAACCAGATCGTCAGCATAATGAAGTTCCCATGGATAGCCAGTCTTAAACTCCTCTGTTATGGCTTGGAAGACTATAATGAACAAGAATGGGCTGAGGACCGAACCTTGATGTACTCCTACTTGTATCTGGAATTCCTCACTAAACTCCATTCCTCCCCTGACTTTACTGACAGCACCTCTGTACAAAGTTTGCACTGTCCTCACGAGCCATTCCTCAACACCTAGTTTCCTTAGGGCCCACCAGATGACAGATCTGGGTACCCTATCAAAGGCCTTCTCTAGGTTAACAAAGGCTAAGTATAGTGGCTTATTCTTCTCTAAGAACCTCTCTTGCAATTGTCTCACCAAGAAGAGGGCATCTGTTGTACTCTTCCCAGGCACAAAACCAAACTGCATCTCATCTAGTTTGACCCTTTCTCTAATTAGTTGTGCTAAAATCCTTTCTGCCACTTTCATAACCTGATCTATCAGTTTTATACCCCTATAATTGCTCCTCTCCAGAGCATCCTCTTTACCTTTGTAGCAATTTATGAGAATACTGCTGCACCAGTCTTTGGGTATGACACCACCATATATAGCTTGATTGATGATGCGTGCAACCAGTTTAGTGCCTACGTCCCCTGATGCCTTCAGCATCTCAGCAACTATTCCCCATAGTCCGGCAGCCTTACCATTTTTCATTTCCCTAATCGCCTCTTGGACCCTATATTCGTCAATCTCAATAGCTGGTCCCTCTGTCGGATCTGCTGAGGGTAATTTCTCTCTCTCCCATTCGTTCTCCACATTCATCAGTCTCTCATAATGACATTTCCAGGCCTCCTTTTTCTGATCATTCGTGACAGTAAGTACACCGGTATCATTCCGGACACATTTATCTCCAACAACATCCTGATTTGCATTGACACACTGCCTTGCAATGTGGAACACTGCACGCCTCTGATCTTCCCGTCGCAGAACATTGGCAAACCTCCTACTCTCAGCCTCCCTGTGTGCTAAATACACCTGACGTCTAGCTTCCCTGCCACCCTTTTTCCAAGCCTTCCATGCTAGTCTTTTGTCTCTAATGGCCTTATCTACTGTGATGTTCCACCACCAGGTTCCTCTCTGTGTGGTTGGAGCTCTTCTCCAGCCACAAGTTTCATCAGTAGCCTGCAGTAAGTTGTCACGTAAGAAATTGCAGTTATTATCTATGTCATACGTCTCTAAATCGTCTTCTTTTTCGTCATACACATCTTGAAGTGTTTTCCTAAATTTGTATTTTAGTGAAAGGTCTTTTAGCTTCCAGACCTTTCTTCTCCACACCTTCCTGTA
>OZ024751.1:53319857-53324857 GCA_964016885.1 Eledone cirrhosa
GGAATTGTTAAGAACTGAATACATTCGGAGAGTAAGGAGCGTATTGAAGTCACATCTGAACAGCAGAAATGCCATAAGCGCAGTAAATTCCCGAGCTGTGTCTATTATTAGGTACAGTGCGGGAATTCTGAGATGGAATGTTGCTGAACAAAAAGAAATGGATAGGAAGACTAGGAAGCTATTGACTATCTACAACATGTTCCACAAGAGGAGTGATGTCGATAGACTCTACCTAAGGAGATCTGAGGGTGGAAGAGGTCTTATCAGCATAGAGGACTGTGTTCAGATGGAGAAAAACAACCTACACAAATACGTGACTGATAGTAAGGAGCCAATTCTCAGAACTGTACTGAACGAGGGGATGTCCAAGGAGGAAATAACATCAAGGAGAAAGAGCAAAATCCCTTCATAGTACCTTCTTTGAGAAAACTGAATTTAGAGATCCACAGACATGGAACTGGTTGAGAAGAGGAGACCTTAAATAGGCTACAGAAGGAATGTTAATGGCTGCGCAGGAGCAGGCCCTCAAAACGAAGTGGTTGAAACACCATATTTACAAGGAGGAGGCTAGCCCACTGTGCAGGATCTGTGGAGAGAGAGGAGACTGTGGCTCACATTGTATCCGAGTGTAAACACCTAGCCCAGACCCACTATAAGGGCTGGAGACATGATGTGATGGGCAGGGTGATCCACTGGCACCTGTGCAAAGTAAACAATCTACCACATTCTGAGAAATGGTATGAGCATAAGCCAGAGGCGGTGATGGAGAACGATCAGGTGAAGGTGCTGTGTGATTTTAGGATACAGACGGACAAGAAACTGGAACACAATAGACCTGACCTGGTGGTTGTGGACAAAGAAAAAAGATCGTGTCTGATTGTGGATGTGGCCTGCCCATTCGACACGAGAGTGCAAGAGAAGGAGAGGGAGAAAATTAACCGATACCAGGACTTAAAGTGGGAGGTAAAAAGGATTTGGAACTGCCATGAAGTCAAAGTGATCCCGATTGTCATAGGCGCACTGGGGACTATCTCAAAAAGTTTCCAGGGATGGTTAAAGAAAATCGGCCCCTTCACGCTTTTTGGAACGCTTCAAAAGGCATGCTTGCTGGGAACAGCAAGAACCCTCCGATACGTCCTGAATATCTGAGGCTGCAGGTAGTGGCTTGATATTCATTCCAACGGACTTTCCGGTTAACTAACATCAATGACTGAGACTCAAGGAGTAATAACAATAATAATAATAATAATAATGTTTTCTTTATTAACCACAAGGGTTTACATAAAGTAGACATTAAGGACAGTACAGGACAATACAGGACGGTACAAATGGGCATTTCTGCGTGTAAAAAAAACAGAGGATGTAATAAAATAACAAAGAAAAATTCCCCAATAGGAGGGAGACTTCCGAGGGACATTTGTGGAGAAAGCCCATTAAAAGACCACAGTGACCCTGACCACCAGGGCAAGTGCCCTCTCCCAGTTTTCCATCTTTAATTTACAGACACATACTCAGAGAAGGCCCATTCATTCGGGCCATACTTGCTTCTCTCACCCATCTTTCAACAAAATGCTGGGAAGAGAGCACTTCCCTCTCTACCCTGATTTTCCTTTTCAAATGAAATTTGAATAATAATAATAATAATAATAATAATAATAATAAGAAGAAGAAGAAGAAGAAGAAGAAGAAGAACAACAACAACAACAACAACATCAACCATTCATTGTTTTACACGTATGATTCCCACACCTGTACATAATACCACATCGACCTGTCTTAATCGATAATCCAATCACAACCTATGCAGTAGTTTGGTTGCTTCTCTTTGCGCAGCTGCTGCTGATGTTGCTGCTACTACTACTACTACTACTACTACTACTACTACTACTACTACTACTACTACTACTACTACTACTACTAAAGTTCTATTGTTGTTGTTACTACTAAAGCTGTTGCTACTGTTGCTGGTGGTGCTGCAATGATAGACATACCAAATGCAGTAAACGTGGCTGTGACATTCACAAAAGCATAAATAAAACTCAGCTATTTTAGGGTCCCAAAAGCACACACATCCCTGTGCATCTCTTGTCATACTATCGCCTTCGTCACTATCGTTGTGACCTTGTCCTACAAAACTTTCTGTGACCTTGACTTCACGACCTTAACTTTCACGATGTCTCACAGATCTTAACGTTCTGTGCCTTCTTGTTACTCTATCATTGGGAACCTTTTAGTGACATTACATGTTCTTCTAGTAACCTTGATTTAAAATAACAAGGTCACTAGAAAGCTTAAAAGCTTTGGGTGCCTAATCCTTTTAGTCACCTTGACCTCCTAAGCCTTTTTGCGACCTTGACCATGACATTCTAAGTCTGTCTTTAGGAAATCGTCATCGTCAAGTAATTTGCCCCAGAAACACTTCAGGCCGACCTATATTTAGTTCCGACTGATAAAGCTCATGACTACTATTTTGATTAAGTCGAAAACAGCTTGCAGAAACACGATGTCCCGGTAATGCATAAATCTATTTAGATATAATTGTGGCTAAAACTGATTTAAAAACAAAAAAGTTTGTTTACAACCACACCCACACAAACACACATATATATGTTTGTATGTATGTATATATATATAAGCATGCATACGCACACACAAATATATATTTATATATATATATACAGCCCCATGCACACACAAACACCCACACACATACACACACACAAGCACACAGACACCCACCATATATATATATATATATATATATATATATATATACAAACATATATATATGCATACATATATATATATGTATATATATATATATATGCATATATATATATATATACATTTATATATGTATATATATATGTATATATATATATATATATATATATATATATATATATATATATATATATATATATATATATATATTACCCACTCTACAACACTAAGTATCGAGTACTCTGGTGCGTTATGGTCCACCAGGTTTCTTACCACACTTTCTTTGTACAGTGGAGTCTGTGCTGCTGTACGGGTCTGAGATTTGGACACTGACCAAGAAACTCACTCAGATGGTGGATGGGTGCTACACGAGAATGCTGAGGATGGCTCTGAACATTAATCAGTATACACTGAGGATGAAAAACTCAGACCTGTATGGGAGCCTCCCAAAAGTCAGCTCAAAAGTGACACAGAGGAGACTGAGATTAGCTGAACATGCTCACCGACATCCAGAGTTGATACTGCACTGTGCTCCTGTGGGAGCCCCTGCATGGACACACTGGAAGAGAAAGACCAAGATTAACGTATGTTGATGCCCTAAGGACAGACACTGGTCTATTGGAGACGCAGAGACCGCTGGAGAGAACTCGTCCTTGGATCTCGGGAATTTTACCCGCCCTATATATGTGTGTGTGTGTGTGTGTGTGTGTGTGTGTGTGTGTGTGTGTGTGTGTGTGTGTGTGTGTGTGTGTGTGTGTGTGTGTGTGTGTGTGTGTGTGTGTGTGTGTGTGTGTGTGTGTGTGTGTGTGTGTGTGCGTGTGTGTGTGCGTGTGTGTTAATGTGTGAGTATGCTAGAAAGCTAATATGTAGATGGAAATAAAATAGTTTGGAAGGATATATTGTTTCTTGTTGTGTATATTGTGTGGAGACAGAGAAACAGAGATGAGAGATGTGATATGTGTAGCTATATATATACAGATATAGTTATACATGATTTCAAACACACATACACATATACATACGTACACATGCATATACATACATACACACTTACACAAACACATAGACACACATACACACATACACACATACACACATACTCACACATATTCAAATACACACATAGACACACATAGACGCACATAAACACACACACATACATACACATACATACACATACATATACATACATACATATACATACACATACATACTCACATAAACACCTAGACACACAAAAAGACACACATATACACACATACACACACACATTAAGCTGTTTTCCCTATCTCCAATAGACTGCAGCTATGATATTTTTAGGTTTTGCCTTTTTAACTACTTTTAGAAGATCGACTGATTTACATGTGTGTGTGTGTGTGTGTAAATATACACATGCAAGTACATATTTATGTATGTATGTATATATATATATATATATATATATATATATATATATATATATATATATATATATATATATATATATACATGTAGTAGTGGGATGCAAAAAGGGAAACGAATTTAGAAAAAAGCAATCTCATCGTTATAAATCGGATATTATTTCAATAAAAAAATTTACTATTGACTGCAAGTTACATTATGCTTTACATTATATATTTCATTATATATTTCTTAGATTTTCTCTCAACCAGGACAGTTTTATCGTAACTTAAAATGGAGGATATTGCCAATTGTTTTATGCAGCATTCCAAATAATTTCTCCCTCGTGCTGTTCTATTTTTCTGAAAATTTTCTCCATTTGATTCTACTTGTGACAATTAATTTCTCCCAAACTTATCAAGGGGTAATTCCATATATGGTCAAAGAGATAATCACCAGGATTGGTCACATCACAAGTTAGTAGTAAATCTGTGATGGCAAGTTGGTGGGGGAAGGGGTAGCTAAACCTGCCGGTAGGAGAAAAAGGGAGAGGGGGTGGAGTAGACCCATTCATGCGTTGGTAGTGCCAGCTACAGCTGGGTGTGAGGTCAAAGAGGATACTGGGGAGGGGGAGGGTGAGGAGGTCGAAACGGTAAGTAGAAAAATGAAAGGTAAAACTATAAAAGGTACTGAGAGAGAAAAAAAAAATAAGCAAAATCTGGTTACTAAGACTTAAGTCTCTCGCTATTGCTAGGCTAAAGAAATACATAGATAAATGAATAAACAAATAAGTGAATAAAAGAATAGATAAATAAATTTTTAAAAAAAAATATATATATTTATATATATAATGTAGAATAAAAAAATAAAGAATAATAATAGAAATAAACTAGGTG
>OZ024751.1:53332357-53364857 GCA_964016885.1 Eledone cirrhosa
CTGCCAACTCGTTTTCTAGTACGGCCACTACTTTATATCCATGTAGGAGAACCCCTACTGATGCGATGAACGAGTGTGACTTTTTTGTCCAGCCAGCGACTTGAAAACTCTGGTACAAACACTACACTTGTGACAATTACTGACACATAGTGCTGGGCCCATGGTACCCTGTGGTGACAAGTGCAGAGAGATCTCCAGATATAAAGCAATGCCTGTGCCGTGAAGCTTTTATAGTGAGCAAAGGCACTGCACAAAGCCAGTCCCACTCTCTTAACCAAGACGATATTTACCAAAAAGAAGAACAAGTCAACATCATTGGATACTATCAGGGTTGCAGGTGTTATATCAGAGTTTTCCTTCTCCTAGAATTCTGCCTTGACAAAGGCTAAGGGGTCATCTCTCCCGTATATATATGTATATATATATACGCACGCACATATATATATATATATATATATATATATATATATATATATACTCACAAACTGGAACAAATTGAATCAATGAATATGAAATATTCTTTGCAGATGTTGTAATGGTGGGGTAAAGGGGAGGGTGTGCGTTCTAATTTGCCCCCTACCCATCCTCACCACACATACTTCCCCCCGAATTAAATTGTGCGGTAAAATTAAATGAACCGTATTACCGCCTTACCATATCAATGTAAATTACCATAACAAACAACGAGGAATCTTATTTGAATACAAACCCAATGATATATATATATTGAAAGGATTTAGGTCATTAGTGCTCAGATTCTGTGAAGGCGCGTGGCTTTGTGGCAAGGGATGTTCAGTTCACGATCGTAACGTGGTAAGTTCGAGAAACCCAGCATCGCATTGTGTCCTTGAGCAAGATACCGTATTTGTCTGCGTCGAAGGCGCTACTTTTTTTTTCATAAAGTAAGTCTCAAAATTCTACCATGCGTCCTGGAGGCCGAAGTTTGTTTATTATTTATTTTCAAATTTTTGGTTGTCAAATTTAGGGTGCGTCCTCGAGGACGAAGCGTCTTCGGCGCCGGGAAATACGGTACATAATTTCACGTTACTCCAGTCCACTATAATTTGTTGGACTTGTAATTCAAAAGTCCAGCCTTGTTATACACCTTAACACGCTGAATCTCCCTATTAAAGTATATGTGTTTGTAGAATGCTCAGTCATTTGCATATTAGTTTCACGGAGAACCTGTTCTGTTGATTGAGTCGAGAGTCAGCTGGAACACACGCCATCGTAAACGACGGAGTTCAAGTACCACCATCATCCAGGGAAATCATTGAGCTGAGTCGATAGCTTATGTTCTGAGTTCAAATATTGATTTTCTTCCATGGTTAATAAAATGGTTCCTAATTTAGGCTCAAAACCGGCAATTTGGTGGCGGTGGGGAGGGGTTTGATTAAATTAACCCCAGAATTTGACTGGGAGGAGAATGAAAGACAAAGTTGACATCAGTGAGATTTGAACTCTGGATATGAAGTGTCGTGGTTATTAAAGTAGTAACAGTTGTCGATGTTGCTATTGTTGTTGTTGTTTAGTCCATGGTCAACTCTGACTGAGTAAACCTAGGATCAAAGATATTCCGACTGTGACCATTTCATATAATTGTAAAATATGTTTGTTTCTATTTTGGGCAGCAATTATCCCAGTGCATTACTGATACTTTATTTTATGTACCCCGTAAGGATGGAAAGCAAAGTTAACCTCGGCAGGATTTGAACTCAGACCACAAAGGGATGTAACTCTATGCTGCAAAGCATGGCGGCCGACCCTCTACTGATACTGTCAATCCACAAAATATAATGTATCTATGACCGCATTGTTGTATGTATCCTTTTCTTTTTTAGGGAGATACACAACAACAGCACCAACAACAATACAAATGATGAGCTAAATGATATACAATTAAATTAGATATCTGTTTCTGTCTCTGTTTCACCTCAGTCAGGACAAAACACATCATTCTATTAAAAGACAAAGACAAAACTATCCTAGCAATGGCCGACAAATTACATTTTTTTTCTATTTCTGGACCATAAAACACCTAAATGATACTAACTAAACCAAAAGTTATTGATCGATCGTTATTTGTTATTGAATCTGTTATCGATTAAATAACAATAGATCTTTTGATAAAATACCAAATCACTATTCCACGTAAACCAAATTGATTGATTAGTCTGTTATTTGTTATTGAGATTTATCAATAAAGAGCAATTGATCTTTTCATAAACGTGATTAGTAAAGATTTTCTTTACACTAACAGCAAGATTGTGGCAACTGTTTCTACCCGAATGGATAACTGGTATTCAGGCATGTTTTTGTTTTTGTTGTTGTTACTGTTTTGCCAAAGAAGGAAGGGTAACACACAAGATTCCTTATTTTTTCAAGGTATCCCCCTCGCCACACCTAAATTGGTTGGAAGGAAAGGAGGAATTATTACTCCACAAATGTCACTGAAGAAATCATTCGGTGATGAAACAGAACTAGTTCTGTAAACAACATATCTAATCATATATATATATATATATATATATATATATATATATATATATATATATATATATATATATGTGTGTGTGTGTGTGTGTGTGTGTGTGTGTGTGTGTGTGTGTGTGTGTGTGTGTGTGTGTGTGTGTGTGTGTGTGTGTGTATAACGAAGGAAGTGTGGTAAGGAACCAGGTGGACCATAACGCACCAGAGTACTCGATACTTAGGGCAGTAGAGTGGGTAATAGAGTGGAATCTAGCTGTCGAAACGGCCGGAGCTCAGCCGTCGGGTTCCTGACTCTTTTCCTATATATATATATATATACATATACATATATATATATGTATGTATGCATGTATATATTTTTATAAGAAAGCATGTATGTTTGTATATATATATATGTATATGTGTGTGTGTGTGTACACAATTTAATATAGAAATAGCTTCTACAGGACTCACACACACATGTATATATATATATATATATATATATATATATATATATATATATATATAGGACTTAACGAATCATGCTCAACATCGATAATTCATGTTTTATAACATAGTAGAGTGTCTACAGCTATAAAATATTCCTCGTCCATTAAAAATAACTAAAGTAAAACCTATAAAGTAAAGACAGTGTTGTATCAGTTTATAGCATTTCCAATGTTCCAACTATTACATACTTCAGTTTACTGTCGTTGTCTTTTTGATCTGACTTCAATTTTCCACGTGAACCAGTGCAGCTTTCTTCAGCCGACTAAACTGTTATATATATTGTAATGTTTCTTCAAATCCTTTTCTCATACGACCCATTTCATGGTTTTATTAACAAAACAAGACGTGCATCTCACTATGATCAAGTAAAATTTGTATAGAGCGTAATATATAGAATAGTGTAATCTATATATATAAAACTGAGGTTGTCTGTCTGTCTATCGATTTTTGGCACACATCTCCTCTTAGAATCTCTCACGGAATTGCACCGAAATTGCTATACTTGTACATTGAGCCCTAGCGAAGACATCGGAAAAAAAATATTTCAAATTGACCCGCCCTATCTGACGAAATCGAATATAATGTATCGATTTTTGAGCGTAAGTGATGAGTTATTTCCCTTTGTTCTGTTTACATTCAGCGTAGCGTCTTACGTTCTCTTTACATTTTCTGCGTGCAAAAATTAAAAAAATGATTTCCCTTTGTTCTGTTTACATTCAGCGTAGCGTCTTACGTTCTGTTTACATTTTCTGCGTGCAAAAATTAAAAAAATTACGCTGGCAAAAATTAAAAAAATTACGCTGGCTTTCTCAGCGTTTAAAATGACATTAACACAATACACGAACAGTTGTCGAGCCAGCAAAATTTTGACCTGCAAAATTCATCAGTTCGAACACTAAGCTTCCGTTTTGCTTCATTTCCATTTAAAAGCCTTTTAAAACAATATTTTTACTTGAAAACAAGTCTATTTAAAGACTACGTAAAACAAGCAAATATTTCGTAAAAAAAAGCAAAAATTATATAAGTTTATTTAAAATATATGTATCTGTAAATTTCGTTAGGCGTGCAGACAGACAGTCGTGCAGACAGACAGTCGTGCAGACAGACAGTCGTGCAGAGAGGTGATATAGGCGTGCAGACAGTCAGTCGTGCAGAGAGGTGATATAGGCGTGCAGACAGACAGTCGTGCAGAGAGGTGATATAGGCGTGCAGACAGACAGTCGTGCAGAGAGTTGATATAGGCGTGCAGACAGACAGTCGTGCAGAGAGGTGATATAGGCGTGCAGACAGACAGTCGTGCAGAGAGGTGATATAGGCGTGCAGACAGACATAACTGATAATTTGGTTACGCTAATGTTTTTCTCTGCGTTGCAGTGTTTACATTTTCGATCTTTGTTAATAAATAACCAGTGCAGTTTTTATCCCCAGCATCCTCTTTTGTTATAACATTCGGGTTATCGTTATGTTTTCTTAACTTCATAAGGCATATTGTTGGTTGAGGGAATATTAATCAAAAACACCACATGCAAGTCTGCACAGTAGACACTACAATTTTTAAGCCAAAAAAGAAACTTAACATTGTAACTTTAACACAGCTACTGAGCGACCCCGAGCAACGCCGGGCTTTACTGCTAGTATAGTATATAGCATAATATATATAGTATAATGCAATATAGTATATAGTATATAGTATATCGTATCGCACAGTATACAGTATAGTATATATGCTCCATTCTAAAGCCCCACATCCCACCAAAATAACTACATACATACATACATTCATATATATATATATATATATGATAAAAGTGGTAGAATGATACACTGTCATACACCAACGAAACAAACTATGAAATATTGCGATGTTGACTACAGAATATAGAATATTTTCTGTAGTAGAGAAGGATATAAAAGTAAAATCAATCAGGAATGAAGTAGTAGGACTGAAGAAAATAGAACAGTATGCTGTCTATAACTATCAACATCCTACACACACATATATATATTTAATCATATATATATATATATATATATATATATATATATATATATATATATATATTCTTCTTGTAACGCTAAACTCCGCCATTTGCCGACTGCGCATCAACATGTGATATCTCTCTCCACAAAGTTCGATCACCAGCAGCAAAGTTCAAAGAGCAAATAACAAGTCCAGTACACACACACACACAGACATACACGCATATATATATATATATATATATATATATAGATGAGATTCTACAGGACTAGAACTGTTTCATTCATTAGAAATCATCAGGAATCTGTACCTTACTTACTGTGGTTACCTCCGATTCAACCCGGAATAACGTATATATATATATATATATATATATATATATATATAACCATGCTGTCCGAATATCGAACTCCTTCTCTCTTGGTCAATCTCGGCTTCTCTTCACCCTAGTCATTCCCTCCCCCACAATGACAGCCTGCAGGCTCTGTACGCCCCAAACACCATCCTAGTACTCTAAAACTTCTCCGCCTTGCTGAGTTCTTTCTTACACTAAACTGAATTTCCTTTTCTGGAGAGTTTTACCAGCAGATCACTGGAGAAACCACGTGAACCAGAATAGGCCCCAAATATGGCAACTTTTTCTTTGGCTACGTTAAGGCCCAAATCTCTTTCCAATACACTGGACCCCACCACAAAGTTATGCAGTCGTTATATCGATCACTGTATCGGCACCATCCTTTCCCTCTTGAACAGTTTGACTCATTTCTTCCCTTCGTTCAATCCTTTCATCCCGCTCTTACATTCAACGCTTCAGCCTCCAGCTTTTCCGTCCAATTTCTCGATATATCTTTAGCAGTATTAGTTATAGATGTTATCGCCACTTTAACAGGGTAGATGATTGAAGGTCGTTAGTTGCCAGTGTGGTAAGTGATAGTATCCTCGTTGGATGATCTTGTTGACATAGACGTGAGGGAAGGTCCCTCGATCTATTTACCATCTATTTACAATATTCCTTTCGTCAGGTCGCCAATTCCAGCAGCATGGATTAAAGTTGTCATTGAGACACGAGTAACATAATAACGACTTCAACCGCAGTAATTAGAGATGAAATGTTTGTTTATTTATATGGTTGAAGTTACAGATAAAAAGAGGTTACAAAAGCGAATGTGCCATTGCGCAGTTAAGCCGGCGAGGCTAGGGGTGCAATATCTCACTGCTACATTATGCGTGTTGCTGGCTCGAAGTTTCTGGTACAAGCTCAAGATTCTTCAAATCTTCGCGGGGAATTTCTTCCTCAGGGCGCGTAGGGATACATCCTCTTCTACTGGCGCTGATTGGCTGAACTGAGCCAAATCACGCACAGAGAATGTATGTGAGCCCGCGGAATGTAGGTCACTACATCACCTCCAACCAGATTTTCAGCCGAAAATCGATAACGAAGAAACCAAGGACCCACATATTATTGAATCAGCAAGAACAAATGCTGAAAGAGCACATCAGCGAAAAAATAATTGAGCAGAAGGTTGCATGCAAGAACAAAAAATGAGGCGCTAAGGGCCGTGTTGAGCCGCTGTGTCAAATGACCAGGTGTTTTGTTGTTTATACGTGACCGCCAAAGGTCTAACAAAAAAACGGATAAAGTCTGACATGGGCGAAGTTGCTGTTCTTGCATTAAATGTTAATGGTAAGCGTTCTACCAGTAGCTGTGAACGAAGCTATTATGGTAGTTTACCAGTGCTGGCGAGAAAATGATGGCCCCAGATGTATTGTCGAATGTGCTGTGGAGCCAGGAAAAAATGGCTGGTTGCTTTGTAAAGAACAAAAGGCAAGTTTAATCTGTAGGTGGGTTGCAGTGTAAATTCCATAATTCGGGCGAATCCACAGAAGTGGCCGAAATGCTAACAAGTCCAGTTCAATTTGTTGCTTTCCCAGCGAGTCGGGCAAAAACAACAAGACGGATGGCCGTCATGGACGATCAGTGTGCAACGAGATGCGAAGCTGTTTGAGTTCAGCTGCAATTAGTATTCTCGTGTTGCGGTGCCTGTTTGAATCCAGCGGATTAAGCTCTGTGAGCTGCCAGCATCTCAACCAGGTGAAAAGGGACTCGCAGAATATTACGTTTGAAGAACATATACCAAGAACAACATGTTGGTGTGTGATAAAAAAAATGTGTGCATATGCAGGCATGTAAAACAGCAAAGAATGTGAATGAACAAAAACCATGAGCAAGCAAATAGCAAAAGAGCACAAAACAAGTAAATGCATTCTACAAAGAAATATGTGAATGTAACAAACTGATAATTCAAAGTCAATCTAGGGGAGCAGAGAAATTGCTCAATAAGTTCAAAGTTTTTCAAAGTCAAATAGTTCACACATCACCAGTGTACAGACACTAGTTCTATCTGAAAACTGAAAAAGAAGTTTGCTAATGCCGTTAGGGGTTAGATGTATGGTGTTTTTGTGAGATTTCGTGGCCATCTTACCGTCCCGCCACACGGTAGTGTTGCTTATTGTTAAAGTAATGTCAAAGAATCTTCTGTAGAGTAGGAGTCACCAAATATGGCAGTCACGTCTGACGCCATAATGGTGAGAAAACTACTGTCTCAATTTCTCGCGTCCCTGTGGTAACGAGACAGAAGGTATGATGGTTACGTCGGTAAAGTTACAAGCCGTTTTGAAATTTCCGATGTGTGGTGGTTGGCGTCGGTAAGGTTATGAAGCTGCCACTCACTGTTCCCTGTATTCCCAGTGGTTAAACAACGCTGTCGCTGCTGCTGTCATTGTTGTTGTCAAGCGTAGCCATGACATGTCGGTAGCCATCTTTAAATTTTTTTCGTGGCGAAAAAATTTTTGAAATACTGCTAATTTTTCAAAAATCTTAAAAGGAATATTCTGGATTTTCGCAAGTTGCGACGTGGCAATAAAAGTTAAACTGAATGAATAAGAAGGGCTGCGTGATATTCTTACGTCGGTCACCACTTTAACAGTTTAGTTATAGATGTTATCGCCACTTTAACAGGGTAGATGATTGAAGGTCGTTAGTTGCCAGTGTGGTAAGTGATAGTATCCTCGTTGGATTATCTTGTTGACATAGACGTGAGGGAAGGTCCCTCGATTTATTTACCATCTATTTACAATATTCCTTTCGTCAGGTCGCCAATTCCAGCAGCATGGATTAAAGTTGTCATTGAGACACGAGTAACATAATAACGACTTCAACCGCAGTATTTAGAGATGAAATGTTTGTTTATTTATATGGTTGAAGTTACAGATAAAAAGAGGTTACAAAAGCGAATGTGCCATTGCGCAGTTAAGCCGGCGAGGCTAGGGGTGCAATATCTCACTGCAACATTATGCGTGTTGCTGGCTCGAAGTTTCTGGTACAAGCTCAAGATTCTTCAAATCTTCGCGGGGAATTTCTTCCTCAGGGCGCGTAGGGATACATCCTCTTCTACTGGCGCTGATTGGCTGAACTGAGCCAAATCACGCACAGAGAATGTATGTGAGCCCGCGGAATGCAGGTCACTACATATCTTTCCATCTATCACCCTCACCGCACACTCAACCTCCATCTTTAATTCAGCTCAAAATTTACGTCTACACCAACAGAAAATGCTCGATGCTATCTATTCGGGATGTAATACAATTTATATATACAGTTGATTGCTATAAATGTACGGTTTGTTTCGCTTTCAGCTCGAAATCTCTATGGCATGTTGCCACAAAGAGCTGTTTCGAATAACACTTTATATATATATATATTTATGCACGCACATACACATATATGTATATATGGTATGGCGCCGTTGTAGTAACTGGCCTTAATAATTATATTCAAACTCGCCCTACGGACTTGAATAGCTTTATACCTTGGATATTGGATATTTTTACCTACTTATTATATATATATTATTACCTACTTATATATATATATATATATATATATATATATATATATATATATATATATATATATATATATATATATATATATATATGTATGTATGTATGTATACATATATATATATAAATATTTATATATATACACACAGGTACACACACACACGCATAGATACGTATATATATAGATATACAAGATGTGTATGTATGCATGTATATATGTATGTTTACACCTAGCTATTTGATAAAGATCAATAAACTGAAGTCGATATGATCGAATAAAACGGTAGAAGATAATACCTAAGAATTGCCACAATCCAATTACTGAAGCTGTGAAAGAATAAAAGAATATTTTAACATGTATAAAAATGAAGGAAGAGAGCTATTGAAAACATTTCCCATAAGCTAGAATATATTAAACAAAGTATCCCAGAAGAGCATCGGGGCATGGAGGTGCCTTTTGTGTCTAACTGAGGAGTTCCATAATTTCATACACCCATCTAGGGAATAGAAAATTCAATATTTTATCCTCTTCTCGTTGTTGTTACTTTGAGATGATGGTGAATGATTTTACACTATTTCTAGAACATCAAGCCAATCCTGTCGAGGTCAAAATTACCTTGTATCTATTCTGGATGGATAAAATAAAGTGCCTGTCCGATTTAATATATATTCCTATAAATGCGCTTGACGTGAATGTAATTCTAATGAATTCTTTATAGATACAATGCCAGTGCTTTGGTGAGGGTGGAATAAACAGTTGATTATATAGATTATATCGATTATATCGACCCTGTATTTGATTGGTACCTCCCGAAGAATAAGAGGTAAAGTTAATTTCGACGGTATTTCAGCTCATAACAAAAATGTGTAACTAAGCATTCTGTCCGATGTTGTCACTATTCTATCAATCAACCATTCTCTTGTGAATGAATGTGTCCCAAAAGTCACTAGACAATATTATATAAATATATATATAAAATTGTCTTGTGACTTTTTGGATATTAAATGAGCCGATACTGACCGAAACCTACCAAAGTTAGGATATTAAATGGGGCAATACTACTGAAACCTATCAAAGATAGAATATTAATTGGGCTAGTACCTACCGAAGCCTATCAAATTTAGGATATTAAATGACCCAATAGTGACCGAAACCTATCAAAGTTAGGATATTAAATGGGGCAGAACTGACCGAAACCTACCAAAGTTAGGATATTAAATGACCTAATACTGACCGAATCAAAGTAAATAACGTGATGTAGAGTCTGGGACATTGGTTTGTCCTTCGCTGGTAGATGAAATATATTCCAAGCAAGTACTAGAAGTTGAACACATTGACAATTGTTTTGTTCCATCTTCCTTCAAAATGTGAGGCATTGCGCCAAAGTTAGAAATCACTATTATTATCATTATTATCATTTTGATAATTTTTTTATGTAAAACAGTCTACAGCAAAGAGATAACTAAGCCTAAGATGAAATAGAGAAGAAATGTTGAGAAGTATAACTTAACTATCGGTTTTCTTTGGTCAGTTAGTTTTAATATCTTGCTTTAACACTCTATATTTAAGACGATATCGAAGAAACCATCTAGAAAATCGAGCGTATTTTTTGGCAATTGTCCAAACCCATTTTCGATAACATATGTTAGAAAGTGAATTCATGTGTGTGTGTGTGTGTGTGTGTGTCTGCATATATATATATATATGTATATGTATGTATATATATATATATGTATATAAATACACACATACATATGTATGTATACAAACACACATATATATGTAGGTATGTATATATATCTATATATCTATATATATATATATATATATATGTGTGTGTGTATGTGTATGTATGTATGTGTATATGTATGTATATATATATATATGTGTGTATTTATTTGGGTGTATATATATGTGTGTGTGTGTGTGTATTTAGTATTTATGTATATATATGTACGTATATATATATATATATTTATGTATGTATATTTATGTATACACATATATATATTTGTGTAAATGTATTCTCACTAGATTTAAAATGTAATTGTTCTGGAAGGTGTTCTATACCTGAGTGTAGTGTATTTATAAAGAATTTATCATGAAAGTTCGATAAGAAAGTTTTTGATGTTTTTATATAGAAAGGTAAATGATTGGGAAAGCTAGAGAGAGTGGGGGGGAGAGAGAGAGAGAGAGAGAGAGAGAGAGAGAGAGAGAGAGATAGAGAGAGATAGAGAGAGATTGATAGAGAGAGAGAGAGAGAGAGAAACGAGGGAGTGAGATAGAGAGAGTGGAGTGAAATAGAGAGAGGAGAGAAGAAGTGAGAAAGAGAGAGTAGAGGAGTGAGAAAGAGAGAGAGGTAGTGAAATAGAGAAATAAAGGAAGGCGTGAGATAGAGAGAGAGAAAGAGAGAGAAAGATGGTGAAATAGTGAAATAGAGAGCGTAACAAGAGCAGTTATGTTAAATATGAAGATGGCGGAAGACAACAGTTTTTAATATAAGAGTACTCAATACTTGGGGTAGTAGAGTGGGCAATATGAAAAGATTCAGGCTGAGCTCCGCAACTTCTTTTTTTCTCTCTCTCTCTCACACACACACACACACACACACATATACATATATATATATATATATATATGTAGATAAATCTACCAAGAGTTTACGGTAGTGTCCAATCCGTATGAAGAACTCAATGTATTCCGGATATCATGGAAAGAAGAGATGTAATGAAAAATCACTTTCGGTGAAAGATAAACGGTATACAGAGTCAAGATAAAATATTAAACAAATAATGAATAAACAATTCCTTATATTAAACAAAAAAAGTTCATTATTTAACGATCGTTTCTAGGATATATATGTGTTAGAGTTGGCATGCATATTCAACAGATCTATGTACAAAATTATACAAAATTATACAAACTATCAAGATTAAATATACATACCAACACATATATACGCCGTGATTATTTCTGAAGACGGCGTATATATGTGTTGGTATGTATATTTAATCTTGATAGTTTGTATAATTTTGTATAATTTTGTACATAGATCTGTTGAATATGCATGCCAACTCTAACACATATATATCCTAGAAACGATCGTTAAATAATGAACTTTTTTTGTTTAATATAAGGAATTGTTTATTCATTATTTGTTTAATATTTTATATATATATATATATATATATATATATATATTCAAGCATATAGGCAGCCGATTCTCTGACTTTTACGAAGGGCTGAGAGGTTAAAATCAATATGAAAAGTGGTATGGTCATGCGTGAGATGCTATGAAATAGTTTATAAAATGGGTTAGGGTTTAGGTTAGGGTTAGCCCTAACCCTTGTCGGAATTCAGGAGATACAGGTTCGATTCATTGAAGTGATCGATGGCAACATCCTTTTCCGTTTTTAAGGGTCTTCACCTTATTTTATATACTATTTTATAGCATCTCCGCGCATGAGTGCTCCACTCTTTATATATATATATTAGACAGAGTCTAATGTGGCTACCCCAGTATATCCAGAGTCTAATGTGGCTACCCCAGTATATCCAGAGTCTAATGTGGCTACCCCAGTATATCCAGAGTCTAATGTGGCTATCCCAGTATATCCAGAGCCTAATGTGGCTACCCCAGTATATCCAGAGTCTAATGTGGCTACCCCAGTATATCCAGAGTCTAATGTGGCTACCCCAGTATATCCAGAGTCTAATGTGGCTATCCCAGTATATCCAGAGCCTAATGTGGCTACCCCAGTATATCCAGAGTCTAATGTGGCTACCCCAGTATATCCAGAGTCTAATGTGGCTACCCCAGTATATCCAGAGTCTAATGTGGCTACCCCAGTATATCCAGAGCCTAATGTGGCTACCCCAGTATAGACAGATTCTAGTGTCTAAATAAATAAACAAATAAATAAATGGGTAACTACATAAATAGATAATTAAATAGATAAATAGATAGTTAGATTAATTAATTAATATGTGGCTTCCTACATGAACAAATAAACGAATGATTAGTTTGTATCTGGATTAATTTATTAATAAACATTGGTGGCTTCGTTGATTAATTTCAGTTAATTTGAGAGATCCTTGGATAAATTTCAATATCTTTTTATCGCGTTCAGGACACAGTAACATTGATTGGCTTGGAACTCAATAATCTTTTCATTGTTTACTCAGTCCAGGGCGATGGATTGGCAGTATCGGTAGAGGGTCGGACGCCATGCTTTGCAGCATAGAGCTACGGCCCTTTATGATTTGAGTTCAAATCCCGCCGAAGTTAACTTTGCCTTTCTTCCTTACGGAGTCGATAAAATAAAGCACCAGTAATGTACTGGGGTCGATTTAATTGACTTTCCCCTACTCCCAAATTGCTGTCCTTGTGCCTATATAAGAAACCATTATTTACTCAGTCCTTGGGGACGGAGGTGTGGCAGTAAGCGGCAGAGCGTCGGACAACATGCTTTACAACAAAGAGTTATGTTCCTTTACTTTTTGAGTTCAAATCCCATCGAGGTTAGCTTTGCCTTTCATCTTTACGGGGTTGATAAAATAAAGTACCAGTGACACACTGGGTTCGATTTAATCGATTTTTCCTTCCCCCAAATCGTTGGTCTTGTGCCTCAATCAGAAATCATTATTCACTCAGTCTTTCTCACTCAACAGTGGTTAGCAAGTTAGGCTCACAATCGTAAGTACATGAGTTCGATTCCCGATGGCTCATTGTGTCCTTAAGCAAGTCACTTTAATTTACATTTATTCAGTCAACTGAGCTGGCAAAAATAAGTTGAAACTGCAACTTAAAGGGAGCAGTTTTGTTAAACCTTATATCACGCCGAATATCTCTGGAAACCTCCCTAAGGGTACACGTGACGAGGGATGCTTAGTCACTTGCACGTTAATTTGATGAGTGGGCTGTTCTGTTAAACAACCCAACGGAGTTCCTGCCACCACATCACATGTTATATTCAGGGATATGGTTGTAGTATTGATGGGAGAAGTGATGGTGTGTGGCTTAGTGGTTAGGGTGTTCGTCTCACAAACCATTCTTGGCGGGACATTGTGTACTTGAACAAGACATTTTATTTTCCTTTGCTCGAGTCCAGGCTAAGTTGGAAAATAAGTTGAACCTGTATTTCAAAAGGACAGTCTTCTCACACATTGTGTCACGCTGAATCACCCTGAGAAATACGTTAAATAATAACGTGTCAGTGGAATGCTCAGCCACTTATACAATAATGCAAGATGGACTGTTCCTGCAATTCAAAGGTCTGGCCATGTCTCTCTACCTGTCTAACTATGTCTATCGATCTATCTATCTATCTATCTATCTCTGGGATGGACACACGCGTATAACTTGCTGAGTAAGTTCTGTTTAAATTTCTATAGAAATTCTTGTCTGTTAACTTTAATTTTTGTACCATTTTGTAGAGGGACTGCCAGGTCAAACTTTGATCTGGTCAGTCTCTCAAAATATTCTACGCCTTTAGGCGAAATAGTTAAACCAAAAAAAAAAGTTTTTTCTTGTTGAAAAGTCAATATTTTTTTTAAATGGCCGAAGCTTCTTCACCAAAATTCGAAGGAGGAAAGGGGAAGATAAACTTACAGCTTCCCCCTGCCACTGTCACAGTAGCAGAGGTCAAGAAGAAAGGTCAGCCAGAGGAAGAATTCTCTCCACCTGTTAACCGACAACTTGACGTTGCCATGGCAACAACCCAAAGAACCAGCGGCACCAGCAACAGCAACAACAACAACAATGCGACGGACGAAAACAACACCAATAACAATAACAACAACAACAAGACCAATAACGGTGACAACAACAACAATGATAACAACAACACCACCAACGACAACAACAACACAAACAAACAAAATTTCTCCTTCGCCGAGACGACAAGGAAAACCCTCGACTATCTGCCAGTAGATATAGCCAAAGCGAAGGAGCTACTGGCAGATGCGAAAAAATATATAGTGTACGGAGAAAATGGTTCATTCACAATCCATTCCCCCCCCCCCCCCCCGGAACTAAAAAGCCAGAGACTCCTAAACACGGTCATGTTTAGGACAATCTCGAACAAAAGTAAAAAGGCAGCTCAACCATCACAGAGTGAGATAGAGCTGGTTTTAAAAGACGTCATGAAGGACATCACCTTCATTCAGAAGGATATACTCTACGGGAGTCTATCCATTCTCATGAAGGACAGGGACACAGCAGTGAAACTGTCCATCAAACCAATCACATCCACCGCATACACCTTCTACCCTACGTACATGGGTAGAAGAACACAAAAAATAAAAATCCACACCATCCTGCCGATTATGGACATATGGTGGGTTTTGACAGGTTTCCTGAACCTGGAGGATGACATGCTGGTGTCCATGGGAAAGGCATCGGGTGACGCGTTCAGTGGAACGAGCCTCGAACTTGTAGTTCAAATGAGGCCCGAAAGGATCGCCCAGATCCCTGAACGCGTCATACTGGATGATCTATCCTTCATCAACATTACCGTTGAGGGTAGACGGCCCTCGTGTTACCTCTGCGGAACCAGAGGTCACCTGAGGGCTGTCTGTCCCCAACTTAATAAGAAAACCCCAATCCTGCCTACACCACCAACAACTGCACAACCAACACAATCACCACAAAAACAACCACCACAGCTCAAACCAAAACAAAACAATGTCCAACCCATCCCCTCCACTCAAAAAACAAAAACAATTTCCAAAACACCCGCACCGCAAACACAACCCGAAAATATACCCCTCCCCTCCAACGCGGAAGATGACCCTAGTTCGTCGTCAGACGAGGAGGAGCACTTCCACACAATCAAAAGAAAAAAAAGAAAACACACCTCAGACACACAAATGAAAACAACCCCTCCCCAAAACATGACACTGACACCAACACAAAAGAGCTCACAACAACAGCAAACAAAAAACACCACACAAAAACAAAAACATGCATACACATACATAAACACAAGAAACAAAAAACTGTTAAACATTGTGTACAACAACAATCTAATAAAAACACAAGGGCCTAACTTCACCCAGGCAGGGGATTTCCCCCACCTCAAAATGATTAAGGCCCCACAGGACACCTATAAAACTTTAAAAAACAAGTTTAAAGAGGACGTGGGTCCCCCCTGCGTCGGGCCCATTAACCGCGTCCTCCTAAAAAACTACCCCACCCCCTCCCCAAACACCCACACAACTCCAAGCTCCCCAACCACACAACACTTCCACAAACTTCCCTACACTTCCACAAACCACCACCCCACCCAACAACCCATCCCCCACCCTAATGGAAATTGTGTAGCCCGATACCCGGGACGCAGAGAGGTAAGTACCTTTTCTCTTCACCACCAACATGGCTATGCTAAGAGTAGGCTGTTTAAATGCGCGTGGCCTGGGCTCAACTTGGAAGCAAGCAATGCTTCTAAATGACCTCAGGTCACAACGTATAGATGTGATGGTTATTTGCGAGGCCCGGATCAGCAACGTGCGACAGCTGGCCCCCACCTTTGATGACTTTGAGATGCACGCATCTCTCTGTCAGCCCGGAGGTGGGGGTGGAGTTGTCGTTCTGCTGCAAAAACATCTGGGTCTCGCAACACAGATGGTACATTTGAACCCGGAGGGTCGACTAGTGGTTCTGGACCTTGGCAGTGGTAAAGGCGGAGCGTTTAGGTTGGTAGCCGCCTACGGCCCTTTCGGGTCAATGCGGCCGGACTTCTTCCATCGTCTGGAGACTTTTCTAGGGACGTCCCGCTCCTTGCTATTAGTGGGGGACTGGAATGGTATCCTAGATGCACGCTGGGACTACGTAGGGGCCTGCCCCGATAGAGAGGGGTGTAATAGCCTCAAAGAGTTAATCGGTCGATTTGACCTGGCCGATAGATATCGACTAGATTTTCCGACTGCGCCAACCTGGACTTGGGCAAATCGTAGCGGATCATCTAGGTCGTACCTAGATAGGTTCTTAGTTAGAATTAAGGATAAGGACTTTTTAAGTTGTCCAAAAATGCGCATGGTTGGCTATTCAGACCACAAATTAGTGACCTGCATGGTCAACCTTGACAGAACTCATAGACAGGGACCCGGTTACTGGAAGCTCAACTTGTCCTTACCGGCAAGTAAGGCTTACAGGAACCGGATTAGCACTTTAGTTAAGGAGCGGTTGACGGGCGCCATCGTCAACAGCAGGTGGTGGGGATCTCTCAAAAGAGAGATTAGAGTAGTCTCTATAGAATTTAGTAAGGAGTTAGCCTCAAATAGAAATAGGAAGGAAAGGGAGTTGGTAGATAGTGTAGAAGAGGCAATTAGAAGCGGCGACGTGGCCAGAGTGCTAGCGTCGAGAACGGCCCTGGGCCAGTTCTTCGACGCGAAACACGAAGGCTGCATCGTCCGAAGCAAAATACGTGCTCTGGGAAACGAGGGGACCAAAGCTGTTAGCTGGGCCCGCGTGACAGAAGCCAAAAGAGGGAGCAGATCCTATATCCGGTCTTTGCGAGACCAGGATGGACGGGTGATCCTTGAACCTAAGCAGATGTGCGAGGCTTTTCAAAAGCACTTTGCCGGATTGTTCGGAAGGGGCGGGGGGCCGGTTGGGGACGTGGACTTCGGTCCATACCTCTGCAACTCGGCACGTGGAGGGGCAGATCGATGCCCTCCGATGGCGTCGTCGGGCGCTGGACGGAGGGCCCGGTGAAGTTGCTCGGGGTCTGGTTCGGACCAGACCTCCAGGTGGAGAAGAACTGGGGTGAGGTGACGAACGGGGTGTTTGCACTGACCCAGAAGTGGGCCGAGTGCAAACTGTCCCTGAAAGGACGGGCGGAGGTGGCGAACACTTATATAGCGTCCGTCATCTACTACCGCCTGACCGTTGTGCCTTGCCCAAGGGAAACGCTCGCCAAAATGGAGCGCGCACTCTTCCAATTCCTTTGGAAGAAGCGGGCTCCTATGGTGAGGAGATCCATCTGCTGTCAACACCCTTCGAAAGGAGGGCTGGGGATGCCGTGGCTAATGATACGTAAACACGCATTAAGGCTACGGCACCTTCAGGTATTCCTCTCCGGCCAACCGGTGTGGGCCCCGTTTGTGAGGCGAGCCTTTCCCAGACTCGTCTCACTCACCGAGCTGCAATCCTGGGTCAAGCAAAAACCGAGAAAACTGGGCGCCTGGCACACCGAGTGTGCCCAGGCACTCACGGCTCTCTGGCAGGCGGACCCGGCTGTCAGTGGAGAATCCACCTCGTCATTCTATAGAGGGCTGGTGGTTAGCAGGTGCGACGACGCCCTCGGAGAAGCCCTAGGCATGGAGGAAGACGAACTGGCCAACCTGTTCGGTAGGACATTCAGCCCGGGACCCATGGATAACTTCCAGAGGTCCCTGGCCTGGCAATGCTACAGAAGGGCTCTGCCCGTTCGAGAAAGGCTCTACAGACACGGGCGCCCGGGTAGGGACCCATCGAAAAAGATCTGTCCCAGATGTGTGTGCGACGAGGAAACCGTTGCACACGCATTGGTACACTGCTCGGGCATTGCCGATCTGTGGGGTTATGTCGAACAACTGCTGTCAAAGGTGGGACCAATCCGGTTGACCACCGAGTCTATTGTAACGATCAAGCCGCCTCCCCTCTTCAAAAACGAAGGAGAGGCGGTGTTTCTGTGCGTAATAGCCATGGCGAAAGAGGTTGTATGGTGGACGCGTCTGAAAGGACTGAGGTCAGACACCTTTCTCTCTGGCCAACAACTGGTCCGTTTCTTCCGATATCATTTCGGAAGAAGGATCAGGATGGAGAGAGAGAGGTGCTGCACCCCAGCCGTTTCTATGAAAGATGGGTGAAAGTGGCGAGAATGGCCCGTGTGAATGGGCCTTCACTCTACATCAGACTATAGGTGAGGAAGATGAAAGACCAAGGGAGCACCCCTTCTCTGTGCTCCTGAGGAGAAGGGTTGCACACTTTTTTCGGGGGTGTGTGCGACCCCCCAAGGCGCCTCCTCTCTATTGAGGACTTTGTTATAAATTTTATTTTTTGTTACATTTTATTTTATTTTTATATATTGTTATTGCCTCCTCCTTATTGAGGACGCCTTGTTTTGTAAACTCCCCCCATTGTACTTGTCCCACTTTTGATGCCCTAGTGGCAAATAAAAGAAACATATCTATCTATCTATCTATCTATCTATCTATCTATATCTTCTCTCTATATCAGCCTGTAGGTTGAGGAAAAGGAGGAGGAGAGGAAAGGAGTACAAGCTCTTCGTACTCCTGGAGATGAGGGTTGCACATTTTTTTCGGGGGTCTGTGTTACCCATATAAACTGTCTCCCTCTATTGGGGAAAATCGACTAACTTTTAAATTCCATCTGTGATAACATTTTACACGTTTTTATTGTATGTAAACTTCCCCCTTTGTATTTGTCCCCTTCTTTTGTGCCCCTGTGGCTAATAAAGAAATATATCTATCTATCTATCTATCTATCTATCTCTCTATCAGACGTGTGTCACTTCGCGGAGAAGTTTCCGTTAATTTATGTAAGGAAAAAACGTGAGTTTTAGTTCAATTTTATATCATTGTGTAACTTGACCACCCGTCTGGACCTTCAGGTGGTGGGTCAACTCATTTTCGCCCCTACAGGGGCGGAATATCCATTTAAAAAATTTTTCTCCATCGAATCTTGGAAAAAAATATTGTAAAATTTTGATTACGTTATGAACGCTGCGTCCAACGATAATGGTGGTGGAGAGGCGGTAAGACTACAAAGCTCGCAGTCAACAACGTCTTCTTCACTAGATACTATAGAGATGGAAAGACAAAATGAAAATAAAAAAACGAATACACATCCAAACAACACAAATGACACCAAACAGCTCAATGACAACAAAAATAACAGCAAAACCAATAATGATGATAAAAGCAACAATGATAACAACAACAAAGAAAAAAATAAAGACAACGCCAATAACACCAGCATCAAAGACAACAACAACACCAAGGAAAATACGGATGATACCAACATCGGTGACAACAAGAATAAAAACAAGAATAACAACAATAATGACAACACCACCAATACGGATTCCACAAAGAAACCAAAAATCTCCTTTGCGGAGAAAGTTCAAAAGAAAGAACAATTGATATATCTCGACATAACAAATGCTGAACACCTTTTAAAGGACGCTAAGAGATATGTCACCTTCGAAAAAAATGGTGCTTTCAGCATCAATTCTCCGGTAGAAATTCGCAAGGAAACTGCTCTCAAAACGATAGTTTTTAGGACAGTATCCAATTCTACCCGAAAACCAGTCCAATTGTCACAGAAAGATATTGAACTGGTTTTCAAAGATTCAATGAATGATATTGCATTCATTCAAAGAAGCAAACTTTTTGGGAGTATTTCGGTACTGATGAAGGATCAATTGACGGCCCAAAATTACTCTGTGTCGCCAATTGTATCCAACCTGTACACCTTTTTCCCTACATACATGGGAAAAAGGACACAAAAGATCAGAATCACAAGTGTCACACCAAAGGTGAACATATGGTGGATACTGTGCGGCTTCATCAATTTTGATGAAGACAGAATACTGTCAGTAGGCAAGTCCCCCAGAGATGTATTCAATGGGACTAGCATTGAAGTTCTGGTGCAAATGAGCCCAGAGCGAATAGCTATGATCCCACAGCGTGTACTCCTGGACGGACTTACCTACATAAACCTTTCAGTTGAGGGTAGGCGGCCTTCATGTTACCATTGCTTTAGCAGGGGTCACCTGAGGGCTTCCTGTCCTAAACTAATGAACCAAAAAAAGGCTCTTCTGCCAACACCCATCAAAACAACACAACCACCAACACCACCACTACAACAACAACACCAACACACAAAAATAACCACAACAAACACAGTCCCACCCAACCTCACTCCACCTAAAACCACTGCAAAATCACATACAGACACAACAGCTCCCCAAGACATACCCCTCCCCAATCACACAGACGATACAACAGATGAGGCTATCTCGCCATCACCCAGTGAAGACGAGGGAGAACCCCATCGCTCGAAAAGAAAGAAAAGACATCACAAAAGCAAAAAACCAGCAAACACTACCACAAACATACAACCACCAACACAAACAACAAAAATATCACAAACAAAACCCCCACCTCCTGAAAACAAAATACCTACAACAAAACGAAAGCACACACAAGAACTACAGACAAAAACAAACACAACACAAGAAAATTACACTTACACTTACATAAACACTGAAAACAAAACACTAATGGAGACCATTACGAACGACCCTTCGGCTTTCACCGAAGGGAAAACTTTCGCCCACTCTATAAAAAATAGCAAAAAAATGAACCTAAAACTGATTAGGGTCCCTATACAAACTTATAGGTCCCTAAAAGAAACATTTGAGAAGGATGTGGGGAATTCCTGCGTGAAACCACTCAACCGCGTCCTTCTCAAATGCCTCCCCACCCCAGACACCCCCATCCCACCAGACCCCACCCCACCAAACATCTGCGTCCCCACCCCACCGGAAACCACCACCCATCCAGACAACCCCTCCAACACCCCCATGGAAATCGTGCGGCCTGGTCCCCAGGAGGCGAAGGGTGAGTGATCTCTTTTCCTCTTTTAACTTTTCAGCACCAACATGGCCAATATAAGAGTTGGATGTGTGAATGTACGCGGCCTGGGGATGCCCTGGAAACAGGGCAAACTCTTAAACGACCTCAGGTCGCACAGTTTGGATGTGGTAGCCATTTGCGAGTCCAGGATCCACGGCGAGCGACAGCTGGCCCCCATCTTCGATGACTTTGAGATCTACGCATCTCTCTGTCAACCGGGGGGTGGGGGCGGAGTTGCCGTTTTGCTGCGGAAACACCTGGGCCTCGTAACACAGACGGTACATCTGGACCCGGAGGGTCGACTGGTGGTCCTAGACGTTGACGGTAGTGAAGGTGGAGCGTTCAGGCTGGTGGCCGCATATGCCCCATCCGGGACACCGCGGCCAGACTTCTTCAAACGTCTAGAGACTTTTCTGGGAACGTCCCGCTCCTTGCTTTTAGTGGGGGACTGGAATGGAATCCTAGATGCACGTTGGGACTATGTGGGAGCATGTCCCGATAAAGGGGGGTGTAACAGCCTCAAACAGTTAATCGACCGATTTGACCTGGCCGATAGATATCGACTAGATTTTCCGACTGCGCCACTGTGGACGTGGAGTAATCGTAGCGGAACATCTAGATCGTACCTAGATAGGGTTCTAGTTAGAAATAAGGATAGGGACATGTTAAGCTGTCCACAAATGTTCATGGTTGCCTATTCAGATCACAAACTAGTGACCTGCATGGCCAACCTTGATAGAACCCATAGACAAGGACCCGGCTACTGGAAGCTGAACTTGTCGTTACCGACAAGCAAAGCCTACAGTAGACGGATTAGCACTTTAGTTAAACAGCACTTGACAGGGGCCATTGTCAACAACAGATGGTGGTACTCTCTCAAGAGGGCAGTTAGATTAGACTCGATAGTTTTTAGTAAAGAATTAGCGTTAGATAGAAATAGAACCGAGAAGGAACTGGTAGATAAAGTAGAAGAGGCAATTAGAAGTGGCAACGTAGCCAGCGTGCTAGCAACGAGAACGGCCTTGGACCAGTTCTTCGACGCAAAGCACGAGGGCTGCGTTGTCAGAAGCAAAATACGTGCTCTGGGAAACGAGGGAGCCAAAGCTGTTAGCTGGGCCCGAGTGACGGAGGCAAAAAGTGGCAACAAGTCCACGATTCGGTCTTTGAAGGACCAAAACGGACGCGTGATACGTGAGCCGAAGCAGATGTGTGCGGCTTTTCAGCGGCACTTTGCTCGGCTGTTCGGGGGGAGCGGCGCGCCGGGAGAGGCTATGGATTTCGGTCCATACCTCGACGGCCTACCGCGACTCTCGGACAGCGAGGCGAAGTTCTGCGAAAAGCCGATTTCAGCCACTGAGATAGGGGACGCGCTGAGCCAATGCGGCAAACGCAAATCTCCAGGTCTCGACGGTCTACCCTACGAATTTTACGTAGCAATGCCGGACTTATTCTCCGGTCTCCTGGAAGCGGTCTACTGCAACTGGCAACAGAACGGGAGAATTCCCAGTTCTGTAACCGGGGGCGTGGTCACACTAATCAGGAAGGACGAGAATAAGGGGGATGACATAGGCAACTTCCGGCCCATAACTCTGCTAAACACAGAGTTACAGATTTTGGCCAAGGTGTTGGCAAAGAGGCTGGCGCTTGTCGTCGAGAACCTGGTGGGAGAAGCGCAGACATGCGCGATCCCGACCAGGTCCATACACGACAACCTCCACCTCATGCGATACATCATAGAGAGGGTAGGGTGTAAACCCGGCTTCGGTGGGGCTCTGATCAACTTGGATCAGTCTAAGGCTTTCGATAGGGTTGACCATCGTTACCTGGATGCGGTGCTCGAGGCGGCAGGCTTCGGACCCGTGTTCAGGGGCTGGATTGCTGCAATGCACAACAGCAACATCTGCTCAAGGGTCAAGGTGAACGGTTACCTCTCGGAGCCGTTCCATATTACGCGATCCATTCGACAGGGATGCCCTCTCTCCTCCCTTCTGTACGTACTGACTCTCGAGCCACTACTGCGGAAGCTGGAGCTATTGCAGGGCATCCCTCTGGAACCGGGACTGCGGAAAGCGGCGTCGGCCTACGCCGACGACGTGACAGTAATGGTGTCGAGCGCCTCGCAAATCGAGGAAGTCGGCACCTTACTAAAGGAATACGAAAGTCTCACAGGAGCGAAGCTGAACCGGGACAAGTCCATCGGTTTGCAACTCGGATCGTGGAGAGGCAGACCGATGCCTTCCGATGGCGTCGTCGGACGCTGGACGGAAGGACCGGTAAAGCTGCTCGGGGTCTGGTTTGGTCCGGACCTCCAGGTGGAGAAGAACTGGAACGAAGTGACGGCCAAGGTGTTTGCACTCACCCAGAAGTGGGCCGAGTGCAAACTATCCTTGAAAGGTCGAGCGGAGGTGGCGAACACTTTTATAGCGTCCGCCATCTACTACCGCTTGACCGTCGTGCCTTGTCCAGCCAAAACGCTCGCCAAAATGGAGCGCGCCCTCTTCCGATTCCTTTGGAAGAGGCGGGCTCCTTTGGTAAGAAGATCCATCTGCTGCCAACACCCTTCTAACGGAGGGCTGGGGATGCCGTGGTTGACGATGCGCAAACACGCGCTCAGGCTGCGGCATCTCTACGTATTCCTCACCGGACAACCGGTGTGGGCCCCGTTCGTGAGGCGAGCCTTCCCACGACTCGTCTCGCTGACCGAGCTGCAGTCCTGGGTCAAGCAGAGACCGAGGAAAATGGGCGACTGGCACATCGAATGTGCTCAGGCGCTCACAGCCCTCTGGCAGGCGGACCCGGCGATCAGTGGAGACTCCACTTCGTCATTCTATAGAGGGTTGGTCCGCAGCAAGTGCGACGACGCGCTCGGTGAAACTCT
This sequence comes from Eledone cirrhosa, assembly GCA_964016885.1. Taxonomy (NCBI): domain Eukaryota; kingdom Metazoa; phylum Mollusca; class Cephalopoda; order Octopoda; family Eledonidae; genus Eledone; species Eledone cirrhosa. Next base: position 53,356,748 of record OZ024751.1, read on the forward strand.
AGGCGTGGAGGAAGATGAACTGGCCAGTCTGTTCGGTAGGACCTTCCGCCCGGGACCGATGGACAACTTCCAAAAGTCCCTGGCCTGGCAGTGCTACCGAGGAGCTCTACCAGTTCGAGACAAGCTCTACAGACATGGGCGCCCGGGAAGGGACCCTGCAAAAAAGATCTGTCCGAGGTGCGTGCGAGACGAAGAAACCGTCGCGCACGCATTCATACACTGCCCGGGCGTCACTGACCTGTGGGGCTATGTAGAACGACTATTGTCGCGGGTGGGACCAATCCAGTTGACCACCGAGTCCATTGTCATGATCAAACCGCCACCCTCCTTCAAAAACGAAGGAGAGGCGGTTTTCCTTTGTGTGATAGCTATGGCGAAAGAGGTTGTATGGTGGACAAGGTTGAAAGGGCTGAGGTCAGACACCTTTCTCTCCGGCCAACAACTGATTCTTTTTTTCAAATACCACTTTGGAAGAAGAATCAGGATGGAGAGAGAGGTGCTGTACCCCAGCAAGTTTTATGAAAGGTGGGTGAAAGTGGCGAGAATGGCCCGAGTGAATGGGCCTTCTCTCTATATCAGCCTGTAGGTTGAGGAAAAGGAGGAGGAGAGGAAAGGAGTACAAGCTCTTCGTACTCCTGGAGATGAGGGTTGCACATTTTTTTCGGGGGTCTGTGTTACCCATATAAACTGTCTCCCTCTATTGGGGAAAATCGACTAACTTTTAAATTCCATCTGTGATAACATTTTACACGTTTTTATTGTATGTAAACTTCCCCCTTTGTATTTGTCCCCTTCTTTTGTGCCCCTGTGGCTAATAAAGAAATATATCTATCTATTAGACGTGTGTAACTTCGCGGAGAAGTTTCCGTTAATTTATGTAAGAAAAAAAACGTGAGTTTTTAGTTAAATTTTATATTATTGTGAAACTTGACCCCTCGTCTGGACCTTCAGGTGGTGGGTCAACTCATTTTCGCCCCTACAGGGGCGAAATATCCATTTGAAAAATGTTTTCTCCATCGAATCTTGGAAAAAATATTGTAAAAGTTTGATTACGTTATGAACGCTGCGTCCAACGATAATGGTGGTGGAGAGGCGGTAAGACTACAAAGCTCGCAGTCAACAACGTCTTCTTCACTAGATACTATAGAGATGGAAAGACGAAATGAAAATGTAAAAACGAATTCATATCCAAACAACACAAATGACACCAAACAGTTCAATGACAACAAAAATAACAGCAACACCAATAATGATGATAAAAGCAACAATGATAACAACAACAAAGAAAAAAATAAAGACAACACCAATAACACCAGCATCAAAGACAACAACAACACCAAGGAAAATACGAATAATATCAACATCGGTGACAACAAGAATAACAACAACAATAACAACAATAATGACAACACCACCAACACGGATTCCACAAAGAAACCAAAAATCTCCTTTGCAGAGAAAGTTTTAAAAAAGGAGGAACTGATATATCTCGACATAACAAATGCTGAACAACTTTTAAAGGACGCTAGGAGATATGTCACTTTCGAAAAAAATGGTGCTTTCAGCATCAATTCTCCGGTAGAAATTCGCAAGGAAACTGCTCTCAAACGATAGTTTTTAGGACAGTTTCCAATTCTACCCGAAAACCAGTCCAATTGTCACAGAAAGAAATTGAACTGGTTTTCAAAAATTCAATGAATGATATTGCATTCATTCAAAGAAGCAAACTTTTTGGGAGTATTTCGGTACTCATGAAGGATCAATTGACGGCCCAAAATTACTCTGTGTCGCCAATTGTATCCAACCTGTACACCTTTTTCCCTACATACATGGGAAAAAGGACACAAAAGATCAGAATCACGAGTGTCACACCAAAGGTGAACATATGGTGGATACTGTGCGGCTTCATCAATTTTGATGAAGACAGAATACTGTCAGTAGGAAAGTCCCCCAGAGATGTATTCAATGGGACTAGCATTGAAGTTCTGGTGCAAATGAGTCCAGAGCGAATAGCTATGATCCCACAACGTGTACTCCTGGATGGACTCACCCACATAAACTTTTCGGTTGAGGGTAGGCGGCCTTCATGTTACCATTGCTTTAGCAGGGGTCACCTGAGGGCTTCCTGTCCTAAATTAATGAATCAAAAAAAGGCTCTTCTGTCGACACCCATCAAAACAACACAACCACCAACACCACCACAACAACAACACCAACACACAAAAATAACCACAACAAACACAGTCCCACCCAACCCCACTCCACCTAAAACCACTGCAAAATCACATACAGACACAACAGCTCCCCAAGACATACCCCTCCCCAATCACACAGACGATACAACAGATGAGGCTATCTCACCATCACCCAGTGAAGACGAGGGAGAACCCCATCGCTCGAAAAGAAAGAAAAGACATCACAAAAGCAAAAAATCAGCAAACACTACCACAAACATACAACCACCAACACAAACAACAAAAAACATCACAAACAAAACCCCCACCTCCTGAAAACAAAATACCTACAACAAAACGAAAGCGCACACAAGAACTACAGACAAAATCAAACACAACACAAGAAAATTACACTTACACTTACATAAACACTGAAAACAAAACACTAATGGAGACCATCACGAACGACCCTTCGGCGAAAACCGAAGGGAAAACTTTCGCCCACTCTATTAAAAATAGCAAAAAACTGAACCTAAAACTGATTAGGGTGCCTATACAAACTTATAGGTCCCTAAAAGAAACATTTGAGAAGGATGTGTGGAATTCCTGCGTGAAACCACTCAACGCGTCCTTCTCAAATGTCTCCCCACCCCAGACACCCCCATCCCACCAGACCCCACCCCACCAAACATCTCCGTCCCCACCCCGCCGGAAACCATCACCCATCCAGACAACCCCTCCAACATCCCATGGAAATCGTGTGGCCTGGTCCCCAGGAGACGAAGGGTGAGTGATCTCTTTTCCTCTTTTAACTTTTCAGCACCAACATGGCCAATATAAGAGTTGGATGTGTGAACGTACGCGGCCTGGTGATGCCCTGGAAACAGGGCAAACTCTTAAACGACCTCAGGTCGCACAGTATGGATGTGGTAGCCATTTGCGAGTCCAGGATCCACAGCGAGCGACAGCTGGCCCCCATCTTCGATGACTTTGAGATCTACGCATCTCTCTGTCAACCGGGGGGTGGGGGCGGAGTTGCCGTTTTGCTGCGGAAACACCAGGGCTTCGTAACACAGACGATACATCTGGACCCGGAGGGTCGACTGGTGGTCCTAGACGTTGACGGTAGTGAAGGTGGAGCCTTCAGGATGGTGGCCGTATATGCCCCATCCGGGACACCGCGGCCAGACTTCTTCAAACGTCTAGAGACTTTTCTGGGAACGTCCCGCTCCTTGCTTTTAGTGGGGGACTGGAATGGAATCCTAGATGCACGTTGGGACTATGTGGGAGCATGTCCCGATAAAGGGGGGGGGGGGTGTAACAGCCTCAAACAGTTAATCGACCGATTTGACCTGGCCGATAGATATCGACTAGATTTTCCGACTGCGCCACTGTGGACGTGGAGTAATCGTAGCGGAACATCTAGATCGTACCTAGATAGGGTTCTAGTTTGATATAAGGATAGGGACATGTTAAGCTGTCCACAAATGTTCATGGTTGCCTATTCAGATCACAAACTAGTGACCTGCATGGCCAACCTTGATAGAACCCATAGACAAGGACCCGGCTACTGGAAGCTGAACTTGTCGTTACCGACAAGCAGAGCCTACAGTAGACGGATTAGCACTTTAGTTAAACAGCACTTGACAGGGGCCATTGTCAACAACAGATGGTGGTACTCTCTCAAGAGAGCAGTTAGATTAGACTCGATAGTTTTTAGTAAAGAATTAGCGTTAGATAGAAATAGAACCGAGAAGGAACTGGTAGATAAAGTAGAAGAGACAATTAGAAGTGGCAACGTAGCCAGCGTGCTAGCAACGAGAACGGCCTTGGACCAGTTCTTCGACGCAAAGCACGAGGGTTGCGTTGTCAGAAGCAAAATACGTGCTCTGGGAAACGAGGGAGCCAAAGCTGTTAGCTGGGCCCGAGTGACGGAGGCAAAAAGTGGCAACAAGTTCACGATTCAGTCTTTGAAGGACCAAAACGGACGCGTGATACGTGAGCCGAAGCAGATGTGTGCGGCTTTTCAGCGGCACTTTGCTCAACTGTTCGGGAGGGGCGGCGCGCCGGGAGAGGCTATGGATTTCGGTCCATACCTCGACGGCCTACCGCGACTCTCGGACAGTGAGGCAAAGTTCTGCGAAAAGCCGATTTCAGCTGCTGAGATAGGGGACGCGCTGAGCCAATGCGGCAAACGCAAATCTCCAGGTCTCGACGGTCTACCCTACGAATTTTACGTAGCAATGCCGGACTTATTCTCCGGTCTCCTGGAAGTGGTCTACTGCAACTGGCAACAGAACGGGAGAATTCCCAGTTCTGTAACCGGGGGCGTGGTCACACTAATCAGGAAGGACGAGAATAAGGGGGATGACATAGGCAACTTCAGGCCCATAACTCTGCTAAACACAGAGTTACAGATTTTGGCCAAGGTGTTGGCAAAGAGGCTGGCGCTTGTCGTCGAGAACCTGGTGGGAGAAGCGCAGACATGCGCAATCCCGACTAGGTCCATACACGACAACCTCCACCTCATGCGATACATCATAGAGAGGGTAGGGTGTAAACACGGCTTCGGTGGGGCCCTGATCAACTTGGATCAGTCTAAGGCTTTCGATAGGGTTGACCATCGTTACCTGGATGCGGTGCTCGAGGCGGCAGGCTTCGGACCCGTGTTCAGGGGCTGGATTGCTGCAATGCACAACAGCAACATCTGCTCAAGGGTCAAGGTGAACGGCTACCTCTCGGAGCCGTTCCATATTACGCGATCCATTCGACAGGGATGCCCTCTCTCCTCCCTTCTGTACGTACTGACTCTCGAGCCACTACTGCGGAAGCTGGAGCTATTGCAGGGCATCCCTCTGGAACCGGGACTGCGGAAAGCGACGTCGGCCTACGCCGACGACGTGACAGTAATGGTGTCGAGCGCCTCGCAAATCGAGGAAGTCGGCACCTTACTGAAGGAATACGAAAGTTTCACAGGAGCGAAGCTGAACCGGGACAAGTCCATCGGTTTGCAACTCGGATCGTGGAGAGGCAAACCGATGCCTTCCGATGGCGTCGTCGGACGCTGGACGGAAGGACCGGTAAATCTGCTCGGGGTCTGGTTTGGTCCGGACCTCCATGTGGAGAAGAACTGGAACGAAGTGACGGCCAAGGTGTTTGCACTCACCCAGAAGTGGGCCAAGTGCAAACTATCCTTGAAAGGTCGAGCGGAGGTGGCGAGCACTTTCATAGCGTCCGCCATCTACTACCACTTGACCGTCGTGCCTTGTCCAGCCAAAACGCTCGCCAAAATGGAGCGCGCGCTCTTCCGATTCCTTTGGAAGAAGCGGGCTCCTTTGGTGTGAAGATCCATCTGCTGCCAACACCCTTCTAACGGAGGGCTAGGGATGCCGTGGTTGACGATGCCCAAACACGCGCTCAGGCTGCGGCATCTCTACGTATTCCTCACCGGACAACCGGTGTGGGCCCCGTTCGTGAGGCGAGCCTTCCCACGACTCGTCTCGCTGACCGAGCTGCAGTCCTGGGTCAAGCAAAGACCGAGGAAAATTGGCGACTGGCATATCGAATGTGCTCAGGCGCTCACAGCCCTCTGGCAGGCGGACCCGGCGATCAGTGGAGACTCCACTTCGTCATTCTATAGAGGGTTGATCCGCAGCAAGTGCGACGACGCGCTCGGTGAAACTCTAGGCGTAGAGGAAGATGAACTGGCCAGTCTGTTCGGTAGGACCTTCCGCCCGGGACCGATGGACAACTTCCAAAAGTCCCTGGCCTGGCAGTGCTACCGAGGAGCTCTACCAGTTCGAGACAAGCTCTACACACATGGGCGCCCGGGCAGGGACCCTGCAAAAAGGATCTGTCCGAGGTGCGTGCGAGACGAAGAAACCGTCGCGCACGCATTCATACACTTCCCGGGCCTCACTGACCTGTGGGGCTATGTAGAACGACTATTGTCGCGGGTGGGACCAATCCGGTTGACCACCGAGTCCATTGTCATGATCAAACCGCCACCCTCCTTCAAAAACGAAGGAGAGGCGGTTTTCCTTTGTGTGATAGCTATGGCGAAAGAGGTTGTATGGTGGACAAGGTTGAAAGGGCTGAGGTCAGACACCTTTCTCTCCGGCCAACAATTGATTCTTTTTTTCAAATACCACTTTGGAAGAAGAATCAGGATGGAGAGAGAGGTGCTGTACCCCAGCAAGTTTTATAAAAGGTGGGTGAAAGTGGCGAGAATGGCCCGAGTGAATGGGCCTTCTCTCTATATCAGCCTGTAGGTTGAGGAAAAGGAGGAGGAGAGGAAAGGAGTACAAGCTCTTCGTACTCCTGGAGATGAGGGTTTCACATTTTTTCGGGGGTATGTGTTATCCATATAAACTGTCTCCCTCTATTGGGGAAAATCGACTAACTTTTTAAATTCCATTTGTGATAACATTTTACACGTTTTTATTGTATGTAAACCTCCCCCTTTGTATTTGTCCCCTTCTTTTGTGCCCCTGTGGCTAATAAAGAAACATATCTATCTATCCTATCAACAACTGATTCTTTTTTTCAAATACCACTTTGGAAGAAGAATCAGGATGGAAAGAGAGGTGCTGTACCCCAGCAAGTTTTATGAAAGGTGGGTGAAAGTGGCGAGAATGGCCCGAGTGAATGGGCCTTCTGTCTATATCAGCCTGTAGGTTGAGGAAAAGGAGGAGGAGAGGAAAGGAGTACAAACTCTTCGTACTCCTGAAGATGAGGGTTTCACATTTTTTCGGGGGTATGTGTTACCCATATGAACTGTCTCCCTCTATTGGGGAAAATCGACTAATTTTTTAAATTGCATTTGTGATAACATTTTACACGTTTTTATTGTATGTAAACTTCCCCCTTTGTATTTGTCCCCATCTTTTGTGCCCCTGTGGCTAATAAAGAAACATATCTATCTGTATGTATGCCTGTATCTATGTATGTATGCATGTATATATATCCACCTTTCCCCCTCTCTCTCTCTCTATATATATATATATATATATATATATATATATATATATATATATAAATATATATATATATATATATATATATATATATACAGTCACACACACAACTGACGATAACTCGCAATTACGACTATTCATACTTCCGCATGCGCTTGCGCATTTCTTTTCTTGACATCCGTTATGTTTGAACAGGAAAATTCAACTATCCATACATCCGAACATATATAAGGTCTAGCCTAGGTAAATACGCTCCAATAGATACATAAAACAGTGAAATAGAATATATTTGTTACGTAGTACAGTAGATATATGTAATGGAGGTCATACAGATACATATAACTGGTTATGTGGACAGGAACACGGTCGTAAGTCGGGGAATATGTGCGTATATATATATATATATATATATATATATATATATATATTTATGTCAGGTCACCACTTGGTGCTACTGGTAACATGTATCCCAGTACAACCTGTCTCATGGTCGGGTCGTTGGCGACTAAACTGGCAACCCCACCAAGGTTTCTTGGTGAGGAGGGTGACTTTGGACATCCTGCAGGACTAAAAACAAAACCTGTCGAAGGGCAAAGGAGCTCTTAAGAGTCAATGGCCATCCAAAATCACTGGGAGAGATGACCCCTTAGCCTTTGTCAAGGCAGAATTCTAAGAGAAGGAAAACTCTGATATAACACCTGCAACCCTGATGGTATCCAATGATGTTGACTTGTTCTTCTTTTTGGTAAATATCATCTTGGTTAAGAGAGTGGGACTGGCTTTGTGCAGTGCCTTTGCTCACTATAAAAGCTTCACGGCACAGGCATTGCTTTATATCTGGAGATCTCTCTGCACTTGTCGTCACATGGTACCATGGGCCCAGCACTATGTGTCAATAATTGTCACAAGTGTAGTGTTTGTACCAGAGTTTTCAAGTCGCTGGCTGGACTAAAAAGTCAC
>OZ024751.1:53389857-53402357 GCA_964016885.1 Eledone cirrhosa
TTAAAACCTAGAAAAGATCGTTCACATTGCGGTGCCACTAAGTATGACTTAAGTTTACAAATTTACCTACCAGAAATAATAATAAATTGAAGTAGAAATAATTCATTGGTAAAAACTTTTTAAAAAGTAACTAAGGGAGATAATTAAGTGATAAAAATGGGAGATGAGCGAGGAAAAATTCTAAGAGAAAATTATACCAAGGGGAGATAATTTAAAAACAGAAATTTCTAAAATAATTTCAATCAAGTAGAGATAATATAGGCGTGTAAAATTCTAAATGCAGTACAGTATGTAAAGATAATTCTGGGATAAAAGGTCCGAAAAAATTAAATTAAAGTGAAATAACTCAGGGTATGAAGATCCTTAAAAAAAAAACGTTATTACTGGCTGAAATAGTTCTGAAAAAAAAAAAAGAAAAAGAAGATTCACAAGGGGAGATAATTCAGGAATAAAAATCTATAAAAGAAATTAAGTTAAACGGGAGATAACTCTGAGGATGGAAATAGATCTCTAGTTAAACTAATTTAAATTAACCGACGAAAAGGAGAGGGGCATATATTGGAAATTGTCTGATACTCTCACAGAAAAAGGAAACAGTCTGAAATAAATTATACTAAGAATATAACAAGTAATTTTGGGCCCATTTAATAGTGGGGGTCCGTGGATAAAACCCTGTGGCACCCCGGTTTATAAACACCACTGGATGCTACTAATCCTTTCAGCACCATTCTTTTGATTCGCTAAGACAGAAGTAATATTTATAAAGTATCGTTTCTCATGTCATCGTCGTTGTTTTTGTTGTTGCTGTTGTAGTTGTTGTTATTGTTGTTGCTCTTGTTTGTATGATTGTTGTTGTTGTTTGTGTTGCTGCTGCTGTATACATGTGTACAGCTGCTACATCAAAATCCATATTAATATGTTACACATCAATAAATATAGCAATTTCGTAAATATTTTTGTTGTTTTATTTCGTTGGTTTTTCCTTCAGTTTCTTGCTGTTAATATATTCGTCTTCATCTGAAAGCGAAGTAAAAACTAGAAACCTTTAAGAAATATGTCTTTCAATATATATGTTTGTATATATATATAGAGAGAGAGAAGGAGAGAGGGATGTATGTGTATATATATAACATCACCCGATCCGATAATTGAACTCGCAACCTTTTGATTGCGAGGCCAATGCTCTAACCACTAACCCATATATATATATATATATATATATATATATATATGAAGGATTTTACAAGGTGAAGATAGAATGAGGGTAATGAGTAAACAAGTATTATAGAGTGTATAATGCCCTTTAAAGTATGGTAGGAAGATGGGTATATTTTAAAGAGGTGTATGTATATGTGTCTTTTCTCAGTTATAAAAACTATCTCTTTCTCTCTATCACCCATCTCTCCCTCTCCACCTTCACTCTCATCTCCTCCCCCTTTTTTTCATCCTTTCCACCCCCCCTCCCTAAATAAAATATTTTTTCCTCGCACATATCCTCCCTTCGTTAATTTTCAAAATTTTTAATTTATACAGTATCTTCCAACGGTTTTCAACCTCTCTATGTAAAAAATATATCTCCTCTCAGTTATAAAAACTATCTCTTTCTCTCTATCACCCATCTCTCCCTCTCATCTCCTTCCCTTTTCATCCTTTCCCCCCCCTCTCTAAATAAAATATTTTTCCCAATATCACACATCAATCTAAAACCACTTTTCATATGTTGATTTAAAACTGCACTATCCACAAGTGTTTTTTAGCCTTCATATCATGTTCTCCTGTTTTATCTGATGAAAACACAAATATTATTGCATGATGATGTTTGTTTTTGAAATGCGCATAATAAAATATATGGAACTCCTTTAACCATCTTTTGATCTTATATATATATATATATATATATATATATATATATATATATATATATATTTATTTATATATATATATATATATATATTATTATTATTCGTTTTTTCCCGTTCTTTGCCAGCGATATATATATATATATATTTATTAAAATGACAGATATATATATATATTTATATATATGTATATATATATATATATAACGAAGGAAATGTGGTAAGGAACCAGGTGGACCATAACGCACCAAAGTACTCGATACTTGGGGTAGTAGAGTGGGTAATAGGAACCAGTACTGGTTCCTATATATATATATATATATATATATATATATATATATATATATATATATATTATTATTCGTTTTTTCCCGTTCTTTGCCAGCGAACGTCACCACGAACCAAAGTATCGTCTTCCTGTCTTCCTCCGGTTGCAACGTTTTTTGAAATATTCAGTTCTGCGTTTACAGATTGACTTTGTTAGTTTCAGAAGATCCCGTTAAGGATGAAAGCAGCGATTCTTTGCTTAAACTTTAATCTGTCATTTTAATAAATATTTGCTCTACGGTTCTTATATATTTGATATATATTTTCCTTATCGAGCCCTCTTTGGATTTTAGTCTTCAATTTTATTATTATTACTATTTGGCTCCTTCGGTTGAGCACTCTACTGACTTATATTCATCATGCAGAAACAACATCTGAATATTTCCGTACCAAGCAGGAAAACATACCTAAAACTCCTGATACAGAAAACAGACGCGTTCATTAAAAGGTTGCGTTGGCGTGCCTTTTATTTCGATAATCCGCGAAAAGCAGACAACAAACGGGATAAATTTGGATTTAAAACTTATAATAACCCTCCGTGGAACCCAGCATTGCTACCCTTCGAAAATGATGTCTTGGAACTCATTCGGAATATCAAATTTCGGAATAGGGGCAATTCCTTCCAGCAAGACCTGAAGAATAGAATTCATTCTATTAAGGATTCTAACGCCGTGCACGTCTATTCCGACAAAACTGGCAACCTATATCAAGTGGAGCGCAGTACTTACCATCAACTACTACATAATGCTGTAACTAAGGATTACCGTAAAACTAATCGGTGTGTCATCAATGAAATAAACGATGCTGGGTTTAAAATCACATCTGATCTCAACATCCTGGACCGGACCGAACCTCTGGACCCTATCTCTCCCCACTTTACCCTGAAGGATCACAAATCCAATTTTCCGAACAACCCCTCTATTCGGCTTATTAATCCTACGAAGTCCGATTTAGGTAGACTTAGTAAAACGATTCTTGATAGAATTATACCTGAAATTAAAAGTTTGGCCCCTCTCGCACTGTGGAACAATTCTTTCGCGGTGATTGATTGGTTCAACAGCATATGTAACAAGGAACATTGCCGTTTTATCCAATTCGACATCAACAATTACTACTCCTCCATCACTTTACCACTTCTCCTTAGAGCTATCAATTTCGCTAAAACACTCACAGTGGTTAAGGATTTTGAAGTTGATGTCATCCTTAATGCCCGAAAGTCGGTGATTAATTTCGACGACTCTATTTGGATTAAAAAATCCAATAGTACCCCATTCGACGTGAGTATGGGCGCCAGTGACTCTGCGGAGGTTACTGATCTTATTGGCCTTTTCCTTCTTTTCTCTATCAAGGACGAATTCCCCAACGCGGGCGGTGGTTTGTACCGTGACGATGGTCTTTTGACCATGACTAAGTGCGGACCTCGTGCTTGCGACAGGTTCAGAAAAGAACTCACAGCCTTCTTTAAAGGCTTCAACCTCTCTATACAGGTTGAGGCCAATCTCTCGGTCGTTAATTACCTCGACGTTACCCTCAATTTATTGAATGGGTTGTATTACCCGTATAGAAAGCCAAATGATACGCTTAATTACATAAGTAAGCATTCCAACCATCCTGCCAGCATAACCAAGAACCTGGTAAGAAACGTTTCGTTGAGGCTTTCCCGTCTTTCCACCAACGAGCGCATTTTCAACGACCATTCCACTTATTACAATGAAGCTCTTGCTCGAAGTGGATTTGTCGATAAGGTAGCATATACAGAGTATGAAAATAGACCTAGAAGAAATAGATCCCGTCGCATTTGTTGGTTTAACCCACCATAGAATATGGAGGTGGCCACACCATTAGCTAAGATCTTTCTTTCCCTTATTACGAAGCATTTTCCCCCTACACATAAATATAGTAAAATTTTTAATAGAAATACTATTAAAATTTCTTACTCTACGACTCCTAACCTTGCACATAACATCACAGCTTCAAATTTAGCTAAACTACCTAGCCGTAGGAACACGTGCAACCCTGTAGTTAGTACTAACTGTAATTGTAGGAATCGGGCTGATTGCCCCCTATCCGGGAAATGCATCTCTAGTAACATTGTCTACAAATGTAAGGTTGTAACACCCACGTCCCGTAGAGCCTACATAGGGTTAACCGCCAATAGTTTCAAGCAGCGTCTTTACATGCATACCCATTCTTTTCGTTACCCTCTAAGAAGAAATATGACGTCACTTTCAGCTTATATCTGGAGTCTAAAAGACAACCACACCCAATATAAGTTACACTGGGAGATCCTAGCTGGGCTAGATCGTATAACGGAAATAAAAGACCATGTGACCTCTGCGCCGCTGAGGCCCTGGAAATACTCTACGCCACAGACCACATCTTAAACAAAAAATCTGAGGCAATTTCGGCTTGTAAACATAAATTGCACAAAACTTTCCTGTATTACAGCCCCACGTTATACCCTAACGGATAGCACGATCTATACGTGGATATTTTACGTCTTGATGTGGGAGCTAAGTATATGTTTTGTTTATTCCTTTACTTATTTGCATAGGTAAGTATATATTACCCATATGTTTTGTGAAGGTATGTATACCTTCTCGTACGTATATTTGACTGTTATGGCGTATCATTTTTACATATTCTGGTATATAGGGTTTGGCTATGCGTATACGGGATTTTTGCGTCCGAGTGAGTATGCAGGTTCGTACGTATGGTGGGTGTGTGTATATGTGTACTTCTTGTTTTAGTTGACTTACGTCTCCGAACTTTCGTGTATTTATATGTAGGTATGTGTGTGCGCTTGTTATATACGTATTTATTTACTTATATACGTTTATATAATTATTTATTTATTTGTACACAAGCATACACACACACACATATTTATATGTGCGTGGTTTTGTATACCTATGGTAAGGTTTTGCGTATGCTTGTGATTGTACGTATCTGTTTGCGTGTATGTATTTATTTGTTTCTATTACTTCTGTATTGTATTTATTTACTTTGTTCTTAACTCTGTAGCGGAGAATCATTTGGTCTCCTAGTTAGAATTTTAGTCTACGACTTCTGCTATACCATTTACGTGGTTTTGTCTTTGCATGCTTTTGTTCTCTACGCTCCACATATGACTTATTATCTTCGTTTTTTCGTTCATTGCCAGAGAACGTCTCTATGCACCACCTAAGAGAACATTAGTCTACGACCTCTTTTATACCATAAACGTGGTTTTGTCTTTGCGCGTAATTGTTTTTCACCGCTCCTATTAATGACGTATTATTCGTTTTTTCCCGTTCTTTGCCAGCGAACGTTACCACGAACGTCTTCCTGTCTTCCTCCGGTTGCAACGTTTTTTGAAATATCCAGTTCTGCGTTTACAGATTGACTTTGTTAGTTTCAGAAGATCCCGTTAAGGGTGAAAGCAGCGATTCTTTGCTTAAACTTTAATCTGTCATTTTAATAAATATTTGCTCTACGGTTCTTATATATTTGATATATATTTTCCTTATCGAGCCCTCTTTGGATTTTAGTCTTCAATTTTATTATTATTACTATATATATATATATATATATATATATATATATATTATATTTAGAATGTTGAGAAGTGACACATGAGTTGATATATATTAGGAAAATAAGAAAAACAATAAAAAATGGTAATGGGATTTTTTCATAGAATAACAGCAAAATATTTAGTTAAAAAAGCAATTTATTGTACTGGTTTCAGCCAATAGTTGTTTAGGCTTCTTCGTGCTACAGGAAATATGATCAAAAGTGTATAATACATATAAAAGACTTCACATTTTCGTTTATGTCTTTCTCTCTCTCTCTCCTCCTTGGTGGTTTGGAATAGAAGTTGGTTTGTTCCCTGTTATTCTTATTTTCCTAGTATATATATATACAGAAAAGGAACTGGCATAAATTCTATAAAATGCACACAATGCAGATCATGGGTACACAAGAGATATAGTGGGATAGCAGGCAAACTAACAGGTAGGGAGAAATATGTATGCAGTAGATGTACAGGGAAATTAGACAGTAGAAGTCGCATTGATAGACATATTTTTCAAATGCAGGCGGCTGCTATAGAAGTGGTGGATAGCTTCCGGTACCTAGGAGATCAGATTAGCATGGGAGGGGGTGTTCCAAGGCCATAGTATCTAGAATAAGGACGGGTTGGAAGAAGTTTAGGGAGCTGCTTCCTCTGCTGACGAAGAAGGGTTTCTCCATGAGTACGAAAGCCCGGTTATATGATGCCTGTGTGAGGAGCGCGATGTTGCATGGTAATGAGACATGGGCAGCAACTGCAGAGTATATGCGATGGCTGGAGAGAAATGAGGCAAGCATGCTCCGTTGGATGTGCAGTGTCAATGTGCATGAACGACCCAGCATGAATGTGTTGAGAGAGAAACTGTGTCTAAGAGGGATAGAATGTAGTGTGCGAGAGAGGAGACTGCGGTGGTATGGACATGTGATGCGCATGGAGGATGACCGATGGGTGAAGAAGTGCCAGGTGAAGGAAGACGTGGTAGAGGTAGACCACGAAAAACATGGGCGGAGGTGGTGAGAACAGACCTCAGATCGCTGAAGCTCACGGTGGAGATGACGAAAGACCGTGACAAGTGGAGAGATCTGTGCTGAATAAGACCCGTCCCACCCTTGCAAGCAGGGAAGAGCGGACGTAAAATGATGATGATGATGATGATATATATATATATACACACACATACATAAACATAATACATAAAATACATACACATTTGAATGGAGCCATATATATGACTGGTATCAAGATGTACCCTTCCGGTGTCCTCTTTATCCTTGAACCTTTTGTCAATAAATTCTTCAATAAAATATATATACAAATAAACGATTCTATCCAGTTATGACCTTCCCTTACAAATCTCTTGTCTTGTGCCAATGTTAAGAAATCAGTTCTATAGCATTTGATTTCAGATCATATTTATATACACTACTATCAATCTAGATACTATTAGTCGTAGTAGTAGTAGTAGTAGTAGTAGTAGTTGTTGATACTGGAGATGGTGATGATATTGGTGTTTAACGCAAGATCCAGTCTTGGCATTTTTGTTGATAAAATACTTTCTCTTCGCTTCTCGAAATGGACCTATCAAAATGAAACTTATTTCTATATATATACACACACATGCACATATATAGGTGAAGGCGCATGGCTTAGTGGTTAGAGCATTGGGCTTGCAATCGAAAGGTTGTGAGTTCAATTCTCAGACCGGGTGATGTGTTTTTTCCTTGAGCAAGACACTTTATTTCACGTTGCTCCAGTTTACTCAGCTGTAGAAATGAGATAATAGGACTTGGGTCCCTATCATTAAAGTACTCAAGACACCTCCAACGAGATATACCTTAGTGGAGGCCAGCTAAACCTGCATAGGTGTGAGCTGTCACACACACACACAAATATATATATATATATATATACGATATTAAACAAATGGAAACTATATTTATAAAACCATATTTATTTCATTATACATATTTCAGGGATACCATATTAAAAATATGGCATGCCTTCGTCAGATAAAATACAATATATAAACAGTTTTATAAATAATTTTGACATACCCTATTATAAGCGACCATTATATTTGGAAGCTGTCTGGATAGTGATTTGTTTATAATTATTTAGTTATAGTGTTAAGCACAGTTAGGAAAAAGACGGAGAGAAAGAAAAAACGGAGGTAAAGAAAAAACAGAGAGAGAGAGGGGAGAGGGAAAGAAGGAGAGAGAGAAAAAATAAGATATATATAAATAGATAAGAGGAAGTGAAAAAGAAACAAGAAAGAAATAAGAGAGGCAAACGAAAGCAACAGAGAGATAATAATAATTCATCATACAGATAGAGAAACTCAAGAGAGAGGAAGTACTATATAGAGAGAGAAGGATAATAATTATTTAGTTATAGTGTTAAGCACAGTTAGAAAAAAGACGGAGAGAAAGAAAAAAACGGAGAGAGAGAGGGGAGAGGAAAAGAAGGAGAGAGAGAAAATATAAATAGATAGGAGGAAGTGAAAAAGAAACAAGAAAAAAAAAGGTTATTGAGTGGTTTAAAGAAATTAAATATAACTATAATAATAAGTTTATTCAACTTGATATTGCTAACTACTATTCATCTATCACTCCTAATCTACTGAATAAGGCACTAAATTACGCATTTAAACATACCGACCTAACTAGCAATGAAATGCACATTATTTTATCGGCAAGGAAAACATTGATAGAATTTCATAACCAACTATGGACTAGGGCAGATAGAGATAATAATTTTGACATAACTATGGGATCATCTGACTCAGCTCAGGTAACAGACCTTGTGGGCCTATTTATAATTAATTCGCTACATAGAAAAATACCAGGTGTAACCGGAGGATTATATCGTGATGACATGCTTTTACTTATTGAAAATAATAGATGTGAACTAAATAGAAAAAGAAAACAAATTATACAATTTTTTAATTACCTTAATCTAAAAATAGAAATAGAGAATAACCATAGAATAGTCAATTTCCTGGATGTAACACTAAATCTTAACACATGTCTTCACTATCCATTTCACAAACTAAATGAGAACTTGAATTATGTCAATTTTAACTCTAATCACCCCAGATCTGTTAAAAATACTATAGTGAACTCTGTTCAAGAACGAATTTCAAGAATTTCATCTAATAAAAATATTTTTGATGAAAAAGCGCAGTATTACAATGAAGCGTTAGCTAGAGCAGGATATAGAGATAAAATTAAATACATCGATAATAATAAGCAAACTAACCAAAATAATAACAATTTTAATTACGGTAACAACATTAACAACTATAATAGAAAACATTACAATAATTCCAAAAGCCGAAAAAGAAATAGAACTAGAAATATAATATGGTTTGCCCCCCCCCCCCCCTTTTCACTAAATATTAAAACCCATATTGCTAAACTATTCTTTAATGCTCTCGACAAACGCTTCCCTAGAACACAATTTTTAATAGACACACTATAATATTAACTTACTCGTCCACCAAAAATTTAGCACAAAATATTAACAGAATTAATAATAGGAATTTAAAACCTAACCAAAATACCAATAATAACCCAAACAATATTCAATTAAATAACTGTAACTGTAGAAATAAATCTAACTGTCCGTTAAATAACAATTGCTTAGCTAAAAATGTAGTGTACAATTGTAATGTTAAAACTAACTTAAATTCTTTCAACTATGTTGGTTCCACCTCGACAGAATTTAAACTTCGCTTCAATAATCATAAGAATTCTTTCACAGATCCAAACAAAAAATCCTCAACTTCGCTATCAAGCCTACTCTGGCAACTTAAACGAGATAATGTTAAGTATTCGATGTTTTGGAATATTGTCTCAAAAGGGATTCCTTTTAATTCCTTATCAGAGACATGTGATCTGTGTGGAGGAAATATTCTTTATATTAAAGTCCAAAAATTCCCTTAATTTAAGGAGCAATTTATTCAGTTGCTACAGACATAGATTGAACTCAACGTTTAAATATAAATATAAATTTAAAATGTAGTATAATTAATTAAGAAATTTAGTTAATATATGAAACCTGACGATAAATCATTTGATTCCTTCACCTTTTTCTTTTTAAACCTTCTTCCTAAATATAAACAAAGATATAATAAACTACTCTAAAATGTATATGCTCCCAATGTATTAAATAAATTTTACGCAAGATAAATTTCTATACTAAATATAAGGGCATCCGTAGAATCACTGGGTCTTCTAAATCTTTTAAATAATTTTTGCTTTTTATTTGTTTTTTGACTATGATAGCTTCTAATAACTTTGCAATATCTTGTTTGAAATATAGGTAGGATAGATTTCTATAATAAATATATGAAGCATATTGTTTTTGGCCTGAGATACTCTATAGTGTGTTAAAAGTATTTTAATGTTTTGATGTTTCTGTGCTAATATATTGATATTTGATTATCTCTATACAAAGGCCATCTGTGTGTATTAACATGCATATAAAAGGTTTATAGAGTTTATTTATGTGTTCATGTCTGTATATGTGCGTAAAGATGCTGGAAAACTCACGCAGATATTTTATACATATATATATATATATATATGTATGGTTATGTATATGTTACAGATATGCATAATATTAAATACATGAACGGTAATCATATATGTGAGGACATGAATATTAATCGTATATTTTATGTATATATACAGTGAAATTTTTATAACACAAGAAATTATAGAAGTGATCAGGTGAAGTCATTTGTATGTCTATATTATTGACTAGAGTTAGACATAATTTTCTCTTTTTTCTTTTTTCAGAACGTACATATGCGTGTATTTATATATGCATATATGTATCCGTATTTTTATAAATAGGGTAATTTTTTGAAGGTTTTAACTCAGATTTTGGTATATTGACCTCAGAGTTTTAAACTAAACATATGGTCATTATTGAACAATGTTATTTTCTCATATTATATATCTATGTCTCATTCATGAATATTGATATTTGCATTTTTATTATCCATTTCATATGAATTGATAATTCAACTCGATATGACATGATTAAAGCTGTAACTGTATCCTTCTCTCTATATATAGTACTTCCTCTCTCTTGAGTTTCTCTATATGTATGATGAATTATTATCTCTGTTGCTTTCGTTTGCCTCTCTTATTTTTCTTTCTTGTTTCTTTTTCACTTCCTCCTATCTATTTATATTTTCTCTCTCTCCTTTTCCTCTCCCCGTTTTTTTTCTTTCTCTCCGTCTTTTTTCTAACTGTGCTTAACACTATAACGAAATAATTATTATCCTTCTCTCTCTATATAGTACTTCCTCTCTCGAGTTTCTCTATCTGTATGATGAATTATTATTATCTCTGTTGCTTTCGTTTGCCTCTCTTATTTCTTTCTTGTTTCTTTTTCACTTCCTCCTATCTATTTATATATATCTTTTTTTCTTTCTCTCTCTCCTTCTTTCCTTCTCCCCTCTCTCTCTGTTTTTTCTTTACCTCCGTTTTTTCTTTCTCTCCGTCTTTTTTCTAACTGTGCTTAACACTATAACTAAATAATTATAAACAAATCACTATCCAGACAGCTTCCAAATATAATGGTCGCTTATAATAGGGTAC
The DNA here is from genome assembly GCA_964016885.1 of Eledone cirrhosa. Taxonomy (NCBI): domain Eukaryota; kingdom Metazoa; phylum Mollusca; class Cephalopoda; order Octopoda; family Eledonidae; genus Eledone; species Eledone cirrhosa. Next base: position 53,401,209 of record OZ024751.1, read on the forward strand.
GTCAAAATTATTTATAAAACTGTTTATATATTGTATTTTATCTGACGAAGGCATGCCATATTTTTAATATGGTATCCCTGAAATATGTATAATGAAATAAATATGGTTTTATAAATATAGTTTCCATTTGTTTAATATCGTATATCTACTCCAAAAACTTGTCGAGTGCTTTATATCAGTTATAAAATATTTACTTGTTGTAACCCAACAATTTTAAATAAAACTTTTGCATATATATATATATATATATATATATATATAAGTACATATCTGCACTATATGTGCCCAAGTAGTTTTCTACTGACCCTGCGCTTATTTTTAGCCATATCCTTCTAGATGACTTCCCTGTTGCTTTCACCTTATTCTCCATGGTACTTCTGCTCACTCATCAATATCTTTCACTAAAAATTAGCTTAAATTTGAATAATTTCTAGTATTAAATAATTATTTGGTTGTAGCTTTTGTCATTCGGTCAAAATTTATTCAGAATGCCAAACTTTACTGCATGTATTTTACAGCACAATATTCTATATTTGTACTGTAGTGATGTGGTATGTTTTCTTTGCCAACTAATTGTCCGGACTCTTAGCTGATCAACATTAAAACCAGCCACAAAGGACTTGTGTTCAACCAGTAATCAGGCCAAAATTTCATTAGATAATTAGATATATCTTAAATTTGTTTTATTTTCCCCTTTAGTTTTGCTGGCTTTCTTTCACTGGGGATTTTACCATCTACAAATATCTCCTTCAACTTCTCTTTCTTTGTTTAATGTTAGTGTTTCACTCTGTCTATCTATCAGTAGTCACCCTTCTATTCTCTCTCTCTCTTTCTAGTATTAATCTCCCTTCTTTTCTCTCTCTGCCCCTTTTCTCTCTTTATATATATATATATATATATATATATATATATATATGTATATATCATACACACACACTCTCTCTCCCTCTCTTTCCCTCCCACCTTTTCTGCCACCTTTCTCTCTTTCTCTTGCTCTCTCACAATTTCTTTTCTCGTCTTCATTTCTCTTTTCTATCCACTGCTCTTTCTTCTTGGTACTTTATTTATTGATCCACAAAAGAATGAAAGACAGAGTTGACCTCGGCAGGGTTTGAACTCAGAACACAGAAAGCCACAACTAATACAGCA
>OZ024751.1:53424857-53444857 GCA_964016885.1 Eledone cirrhosa
AGTAATAGTAGTAGTGGTTGTAGTAGTAGTAGTAGTAGTAGTAACAGTGGTGGTAGTGGCAGTAGTAGTAGTAGTTTTGGTGGTGGTTGTAGTAGTAGTGGTGGTGGTGGTGGTGGTAGTAGTAGTAATAGTAGTAGTGGTCGTAGTTGTAGTAGTAGTGATGGTGGTAGTTGTAGTAGTAGTAGTGGTAGTGGCTGTAGTAGTAGTAGTAGTAGTGGTGGTGGTGGTTGTGGCAGTAGTAGTAGTTTTGGTGGTGGTGGTGGTTGTAGTAGTAATAGTAGAGGTGGATTAGCAGCGTTGGACATGACTTGTGATATTTAGTTACTCCCCTTTCGGTTCTGAGTTCAAATCCCACTGAGGTTAGCTTTGCCTTTCATCCTTACAGGGTTGTTAAAATAAAGTACCAGACACTCACGGGGGATCGATTTAATCCACTTTCCCCCAAAAATTCCTGGCCTTGTGCCTAAATCAGAAACCATTATTATTATTATTTGTCGATAAAATATACCAGTAATGCACTGGGATTATTGCTGGCTTTGTGCCAAAAGTAGAAACAATTATTTGAAGTAGTAGGAGTAGTGGTGTTGGTGGTAGTAGTAGAAGTAGTTGAGCGACAGACATGAATTGCGGTATTTAGTTACTCCCCTTTACGTTTTCAGTTCAAATTCTACAGATTCTTACGAGATTGCTAAAATAAAATAGCAGTAACGCACTGGGGTTGATTCAATCGACTTTCCCCTTTCTTTCATATTGCTGGCCTTGTGCTATTGTGTATAGAGACGGTGGTGGGAGCAAATATAGCCATGGTTGTGGTGTTATGTGCAAGGTCATTCTTGATCAAGCAAAAGACCTATGATGAAACGTGTTTTGCAGCCAGCTGTGGCCATTTCTTTTGTTTTAAGACATAGCATAAAGTAGTCCAAGATACACTATGTGATGTCTTTTGTGAAATGTGATTTGATTGTGATCTGGCTGCTTGGCTGCTGTTTCTAGTAATACTGGACTGAATTCAGCATTTACATTACTCTATATTTTCATGGTAAAGGCTTTATCTTCCACAATTATCTCACATAATATGGAATCTATGAGATTTTGAGACTAAAATCCTTAACATCACTATGAGTGGATGGTTACAACCGGTTTGAACAGAAAGAAGTGAAAAAATTATGGCTGGATAGAGCCGGTTTAAATGCTAAAGTGTTAAAGATAGTCGAGTTAAGCTGGCATATGACAAATTTACATTCCAGTCATGATGATCTCATCCATTTTCAGCCATAGCATATATTCAACTCCTATGAGGGAAATTTTGCATGATGAAACATGACTGCCTTCCAACTTAGAGTGTGTGGAGTGGATCCTCTCAAAATTGATAGGGGTTCCCAGAAATTTACTTTTTATTTTAGAGAGAGAGGGCCCTATCAGATATCCTCTCCCTATCCAGGATCAAGGTACCATTATTTTATATAAATATTATGTTGGCTCAGACAACCAGTGTTCTAGATGTGTGATCAACAGAACAACTTATTTATGAAATTAACGTGCAAGTGACTGAGCATTCCACAGATGTGTGTATGCTTAGCGCAATTCTCAGGGTGTGACAAAGCTAGTCCTTTCAGTTACAGATACAATTCATTTCTTGGCAACTGAACAGACTGGAGCAACACAAATTGAAATATCTTGCTCAAGGAAACAACACTTCGCCAAGAATTGAACTCACAAACTTATGAGTGAACTAAACTGCCCAACCACAAAGCCACACCAGTGTGTATAGGCTCTAAGTATATCTAGGACATTACACAATGTTCTTCCTTTACTGAGTGATTTGAGGGAGATTTATTTACTATTTCTAACCAACTGTCAAAGGATATTCTCACCTTTATCTATAGAATGAGCCTACATCAGTTTAGACAATGAGTGTTCAATCAACAGAACAACATGCTCATGAAATTAACATGCAAGTTGCTCAACATTTCACAGACACGTGTACCCAGGACATATTTCTCAATGCAACTCAGCATAACTATGTGTGATACAGTTGACTCATTAAATTACAGGTACAGTCCATTCAACAAGGCTTCCAAACAATTTCCATCTATCACAAGGCTATGATAAATGACACTTACCCATGATGCCACTCGATGTGATTGAACCAAAGACCTCATGACTGCAAAGCAAACTTCTTAAGCATTCCGCCATGTTGTCTCTGAAACATTAACTGTTTATACCTGTAGTTCCAGAGATTCTGGTACCCATCCCTTCTTAACCCTTTAGCACTTACATTATTCTATATTTACTACTATATTTTCACAGTAATGAATCTGAGATTTTGATGATATTTATTTTGAGAACGGTGGATTCGCAGTATCGGTAGAGGGTTTGACGCCATGCTTTCCAGCATAGTTACGTCCCTTTATGATCCGAGTTCAAATCCCGCCGAGGTTGACTTTGCCTTTCATCCTTACGGGGTCGATAAAATAAAGTACCAGTAATGCACTGGGTAATTGCTGGCCTTGTGCCTAAAGTAGAAACAATTATTTATTTTGAGAACAGTACCTTAACATCAGTATGAGTGGCTGGTTACAGCCAGTTTCAACAGAAAGAGGCAAGAGAATTCTGGCCAGTTTAAATGCTAATTTAATGAAAGAACATTAGAATATATTATAACCCTAAACAACTTTTCAGGCCTTCTCTTCTATTCTACAAAAGTGTGTATCCTGATATACATTATCCAATGTGTGCTTCTCCTTTTTAACAACAACCTCCACCCCACCCACACCGCCCCTTTCAATGTAAAGTTATGTTGGTCCCACAACATCCAGGCCGAAACAAATGAGATCGTGTAGGTGTCACGACAAAAAACACACAGTCCACGCTGTAAATGTGGCCGTGTAGGCAACACGGTAAAAACCTCCCAGCCCCACACTGTAAATGTGGTTGGTGTTAGGAAGGGCATCCAGCTGTAGAAAACCCGCCAGACAGTCCACGCTGTAATGTGGCCGTGTAGGCAACACGGTAAAAACCTCCCAGCCCCACACTGTAAATGTGGTTGGTGTTAGGAAGGGCATCCAACTGTAGAAAACCCGCCAGACAGTCCTATGCGAGCAAGACAACCACTCTTGCCTCAAGTGGGAAAACCCCCGTCCAAACCCATGCAAGCGTGGAACACGGACGCTAAACCTGATGATGATGATGATGAAAGATATGATTTAAGTGTGATTTGGTTAGCATTTCTAGCAAGATGAGCAATCATGTAGTAACTCTTTCATTACTTCGATATCTAAATATCTTGGTCGTGTTAACACTGCATTGCTCGAGTCTGACAACATCAATGCTGGTTATCTGATTTGACCATCAAAAGATACTTTCCCCCCACCTTCCTCGTGAGTAAAACAGTTAATTTTCTTTTCAGTTAATCACAAACTATCATCAATATCAATACAGATAAAGATGAAGATGAGGCCATGTAAATAGAACAGCTGGCAGCTAGAGACACGATTAAAACATGGCTGAGAAAAACAATTGTAGTTGTAGTAATGAAAGTAACAACTACTACAACAGTAGTTGTAATAATAACAGTAACAACAACTACAACAGTAGCTGCAGTAACAACAACTGTAGCTGCAATAACAACTACAACAGCAGTAGCTACAGTAACAACTGCTGTAGCTGCAATAACAACAGTAACAACAGCAGTAGCTGCAGTAATAACAAACGAGACAACCGACAGCCAGAGATACAATTAAAACATGGCTGACAAGAATAACAAGTCGCTGCAGTGGATATATTATTTATGAATAGCAAGTATATATCATGTATGTCAATTTAGATCTAGAGAACATTACATGTCTACTATATAACTTGAAACCTCTCTCGAGTAAAACAATGCCAATAATATTACATTAATGATGTTGATTGATTTAATTGAGACAGCTGTTACTTCTCACTTGAAATATATTCTTCAAATTCTAGCTTAAGACAAAAACCCATTAAGAATGCTAAGGTCTGTGGAGCTGAAAAGGAGCCAGCGTAGACGTAGCTAGTCTCAAATCAGCACAATGCCATTTTGTTTTGGTTGTCTCCACTGAACACAAATATTCTGTTACTGTGTTTTCCCATCTCTCTTCCCAAGAGTGTGCGCGATGTAAGAACTTTCTTTTCCATCCCCTACTGTTCTACCACATGACTGAAATATCCTAGCTTCTGTTTCATTACATACTTAGTACATTCAGCTTCTCTCTGATGTCACCATTTGTGTAAGGCTTCAACCAAGGCACTTGATACACACACATTATATATATATATATATATATATATATATATATATATATATATATATAGTACCACCAATCTCTGGGAGGGCCCTGTAGAAACAGTAGACAGCTTCTGCTACCTAGGTGACCGAATTAGCAACGGAGGTGGGTGCTCAGAAAGTACAATAACTAGGGTAAGAACGGGATGGAAGAAGTTTAGGGAACTACTACCACTGCTAGCTGCAAAAGGCTTCTCCCTCAGAATGAAAGGCAGACTGTATGATGCGTGTATCCGAACAGCGATGTTGCATGGTAGTGAGACCTGGGCGCTGAAGGTGGAAGACTTACGTAGATTAGAGAGAAACGAAGCCTGCATGCTCCGATGGATGTGTAACAGTAATATACGTGAACGACAAAGCATAAATGAATTGAGAGAGAGACTGAGCATAAGAGGAATCAAATGCTGCGTGCAGGAGAGGCGGTTACGCTGGTATGGACATGTGATGCGTATGAAGGATGACAGCTGCATAAAAAGGTGCAGAGCACTAGAAGTTGATGGAAACCGCGGAGTGGGGAGACCCAAGATGACTTGGGATGAGGTGATAAAAGCCGACCTTACCCAACTACACCTCTCAAAGTCAATGACACACGACCGTGACTTCTGGCGTCACGCAGTAATACAGGGTACCCGACCTCCCATGGGTACATGCTGAAGCATATAAACAATATGCCCCCCCCCCCCACCGCAAGGTGGTCGTGGAGGTGCCACGGCAAAAAAGCACCCAGCCCACACTGTAAAGTGGACGTGTAGGCGCCACGAAAAAGCACCCAGCACTCACTGTAAATGAGGTTGGTGTTAGGAAGGGCATCCAGCTGTAGAAATCAAGCCAGATCAGTTCCTGTATGAGCAAGGCATGGTCAGCCGACCAGACACTGCCCACAACAGGACAACCCGTCTAACCCATGCTAGCGTGGAAGAACGGACGTAAAACGGTGATGATGATGATGATGATGAATAGAATACTGTATTTCTCTGCTATACATAGGGGGCATAGTTTTTATCCATCAGCATAAGATATTGTCCTTTTAATTATAGACCAGCTTATTTTGAAGTCTACAATAATTCCGACAGATAGATGGCCAGAGAGACTAGGTGACACAACATTGAATGTCGTAACCCTGAATTGTGGAATATCAGAACGTAAAAAATCTGACATTCAGAAAATATTTTTTAAGAAAAATATAATTTTTTTTTAAATTTGAAAGGGAAAGTTTATTTGAGAAAACATTTTATTTAAAAACTGGAAATAAATATTGATAAAGGATATTGATAATTGTAAATGTAATTTTATTGACATATAATTCTGTTTATTTAAATAGAAATAAACTGAGAAAATACCGACATGATAAATATCACAAACTTTAAAATTCTGAAACCCCCCAACAATTGCTTAGCTTATCTTTCTTTAACTTCACTCTTTCATTGCAAAACACCAATATTCATACTTCCACCTAACCCACTTCTTTTCTCTCATTAACAACAAAGTTGAAAATTATGTCTTCTAAAAACAGCTTTAGTATTTTATAATTTACTAAAATATCTTTGGAATTTACTATTAATCTTACGATATCCTTTATCGATAGTTATTACCATGTTTTAAAGTAGATTATGTCTTTCAAATAAACCACAGATACATATGCACATATATATAAAGTGAAACTGCTTTTCGTTCTCTTCTCCCACCACACACACACAGAGTAAATCAAAACAGACCCACCCCACTGATGAATAAAATATAAATACTAAAAATAAAAGTGAATAAAAAACATGAAAGTGTTTTTTTATATATTTTACTTTCTCTTACTCTCCTCACCTTTTCTCTCACCCTCTTCCACCTTCACTCTCCCTCTCCTACTTTTCCCTCATTCTCCTTTATTTTGGAGAAAATATCAAAATAAAAGCAAGAAGTTTATGGTGGAATTGCCTTACAATTTCAGTTAAGATTTTCCTGGGAAGGAAAAGACAGGAAATTCTTAAAACCCAAAATAAATTTTTTAAAAATTATTTTTTTCTTAAGAAATTCAATTTCTTTTCTTTTTCTTTTACATAGTTTGTTGTCGGTTTTTTAACACTTTCTTTTATTTATGCCTTGCAAGATTTTCCTTCCAATATGGGATATATCTGATATATATATATATGTACATTTCATATATATATCCAATATAAATATTTATATATATTATATATCCTATATATATATAGACGTGTTGAGATAGATAATATGAAAACAGATCTTGTTTATTTTTTCATTCCGTTTTTCTTTTAAATTAAAAATATAATAAAAATGAAATATATATATATATTAATATATACATGTGTATATATTTGTGTGTATATGTATATATATGCATGTATATGTGTGTGTGAGTATATATATATACGTAGTGTCAAAAGTTTCCGTACAATAGATAAAGAATAAGCTCAATGTTAAATACAGAGCCAAAATATATTAGAAATAATTTCTCAACACAATTGATTGCAACTTAAGGTATCAAGCAACTGTGTAGAGAAATTATATATATATATGTATACATATATATGTATATATATATATGTATATATATATATATATTGTTCATCTGCACCTCCATTTCATATAACCGGGAGTGGGATAGAATCTGGTTTTAAAAGACAACTGACAACATTACGAGGGATGGGGTGAGGGTAAGGGGCTCAGCTTCAGTTTTGATGCAAGTGAACCTTGAACCCAAGATCATTAACCATGGCAACTTCAGTGAGTCTTACTGCATATAATCTGAGTAAGGTAGATGATCTACACTAACATAGAGTCGGCGTAGACACAACAGTAGTATCATTGCACCTAGCAGCACCATTAGTACAAAACTAGCTGTACCCTTTGAAGATGCTCTCTCACTAGTAGTAGTAGTGGTGGTTGTGCTGGTGGTGGTAGTAGCATTTGATGGTGTTGATCCTACATCTGTAGTCTCGGTTTGTGGGCTAGTTGTTGTTGTTGTGTTCAAGTTAGATGTTGTAGAAGCTGCAGTTGTTGCACCTCCTGGCATACGGTGTCGCAGTGTAGTTTCAGAAGAGCCTGCATCCTGTGTTGTAGAAGGCAGGGAAGGAGAAGAGATAACATCAACATCATTCACATCAGCAGTGAGAGTCTCAACTTGTGGAAGAGATGTGTCAGGCAGATTACCTGTGGCTAACTGAGATGATGATGATGATGATGCTGATGGCTGTGGTGGAACTGAAAGACCAGGGCTGTTCTGGGATGGGTCTCCAGAATCATTAAATAATGATTTACTCGTAGAAGCAGTAGTAGTAGTGTTGTTGGTGGTAGTTGTGACATTGGACGGATTAGTTGAAGTGAGGCTTGAGGCAGATGATGAAGTAGAGAGAGGAGTAGTCAGTTGTTTTGTCTGGGTACCTCCAGTTGAACTTGCAGAGCTAGAAGTTAAGGTAGTGGGGCTTGAGACAGGGGAGGACATTGTAACACTTGCACTTGTTGTTGGTACGGCAGCAGGCACTGTGGGAAAATTGGGGATGAAGGGGAATGAAAATGGCGAAACATTTGCAGTAGAAGCAGTTGAGTTATCAGTGACAGGCTGGGGGAAAGCATAGCCCCCGGGAAACATTGGTGGTAGAAATGGATTTGGGAAAGGGGGCATCATTCGACAATTCGGCATGTTGTTAACATTAGGGTCCATACTAGTGGGGGGGTAGGGAAACCTGAAATGGAAAGGGAATTGCCCAGCCATGGGGGAGAAATAGGGAGATGACTGAGGAAACATTGTTGGCATACCGGTCATGTTTAAGGGTGAAGGGTAATTCATATTGGGTGGTATCATCCAGGTAGGAGTAGATGTGGTTGCTGCTGTTGCACCCCCACCACCTCCTCCTCCTTCTGCTCCTGCTACAGCGCTGCCACCTGTCACTTTAATCCCAGCATTAGATGAAGGAGTTACAGATGTAGCAACTTTCTCAGAGCCAGCTTTACTTCCCTTCTCACCCTATTACCAAAACAAAAGAAGATAAAAATACAAAAAAAAAAAACATTTTAAAATAAGGATTTTTCAAACATATAAAATTGTTAGTGTTTGAAAAGAGAGAAAGAAAGAACTGAATAAAAGGTCATTGTTGGATAATTTTTGTAAACAGGTAAGGCACAAAGTTTTAACTTTTGTGTTTATCCATAAAAGTCATTACTTTTACATCTGTTAATTAATTTCACCTGCCCATAAAAGTCAATTTAACAAACAAAAAAAAAAAAAGAAAGAAAAAATCAGGTAAAAATAGATAATTGTAAATTATTGATATTTAAACATCTACTGACAAAATTTTAAGTCTGCACATAAAAAATTAAGAAAATTACACACAAAGTATCCAGCTGAAATCACTAACAATTGCCCCAATCCACCACCTCATGACTGGTATTATATTTATCAACCCAGAAGGGATGAAAGGAAAAATTAAAATAAAAACAAAACACACTCAAGTGGTAGCATAAGATTGAAGTCTTACCTGAAAATTAATCTTTGAAGCTAAATCTTTAGCTTCTTCACTGGTTTTCTTAGAAGCATCAGTTAAGGATTTCAGCACATTATTTACACAGCCACATATGGGACATTTCCAGCACTGGGACCTAAAAGGAAGAAACTATATTGAAAGGACAGCAGAAGTATAGTACGGTTGAAAACAAAAATAGCTCTTAAGATTTGAATTTCATTTACTCCCCCAGCTCAATCTTTCTACAAGTTACTTCCCTTCGGTAAGGCTTATAGAGAGTTGTCACCCTTTTATGTAGGCGATATTGACAACTTACTTTTTGGAAAGTACTTTCCGTTCTTCAGTCGTGTAGTCAAGAGATCCAATTGCGCCAGCACCGTGGGTTGGCATAAACCCTATAATGGCTAACAGTGCAGTGCGGACTGGAAATAGAAATAAACAAACATGAAGTTAATTCTATTGAATATTTCCAATGAACAGGTCAGAGTGGTGTAATAAACAGGTCAATGTAGTGAACAGGTCAGTGTGGTGAAAAGGCCACTGTAGTGAACAGGTGAGTGCAGTGAACAGGTCAGAGTAATGAACAAGTCAGTGAGGTGAACATGTCAGTGCAGTGAATAGATTAGTCTACCTACTTGACCACGATGGCTGCCAAGACTCAGGATGGTGTCCAGATATACTGAGACAAATCTTCTTGTTCACTTCGAAACGGCCATTTGGCTGGAATAAAGAAGAGATTGTATTAGATGAGAGAGAGAGAGAGACAGGGAAAGATAAACAATGAAATGAGGTTGTTTTACAGCACCAACCATTTTAGTCACATTCCACATGTAGGGTTACAATGTACCTATTCTAAACCAGATACACAGAGGTATATGTACCCTCTATAGCTAGCTGAGTCACAGTGTACCTATTTTAAACCAGATACACACCGAGGTATATGTACCCTCTAAAGAAAGTTAGCTGGGTTACAGTGTACTTATTCTAAATGAGATACTCACAGAGGTATAACTATCCTTAATAGCTAGCTGGGTTACAATGAACCTATTCTACTGAAAATAAGAAATTTTTCTCGGATGAGGACAAAATAACGTCTAAAATATACAAAAATAACCTATGTTTTCCTGTGTACAGAGAAATAGTAGAAAGTGTTTACATTTCACACTTCGCTCTTTACACATGCATGCATGCACGCACTCTGCGTTGTAAGCAGTGTGTTGAGCTGGTGCTTATGAAGCGACTGAGAGTACAAGACTTCCTCTGGGCAAGACGCCATTCTATCGCGGGGTTAAACCCCCAGCTATTGCTGGTACTCATATATTGGAGCAATTTGAATGTGTTTTGCTCAAGAACACAACATACAACCCAGCCCAGGAATCGAACCCACGACATTACAATCATAAGTCCAACACTCTTACCACTAGGCCACAAGCCTTCACTCTTTCCACAACTAATTTAAAAACATTAGTTATATCTACTACAAGTTTACTTTAAAACCATCAAATATATGTTGTTTCAGACACCCCGCTGTAGAGACTGTGCTGAATATGGAACATATAAGAAACATGTGGACACCTGATCAGTGTAGTCTTCTGAGACTACACTGATCAGGTGTCCACATGTTTCTTATATGAAAACCTGTTTAACCCATGGCAGTGTGGAAAGTGGACATAAAAACAACACTGATGATGATGATGATGAAATGATTAACTTACTGTCAAAATAATAATACTGGGAGGTTTCATTGGGTAATCAGGAGGAAGAACAATACGGCCATGGAATATCCCACCATCAAAATCTGTTTCAATTGGACCACGAATTGTGAAATGCCATTCAAATAAATTATCCTAAAAAATAAACAAAGCATTGCAGAAATTATATTTCTCACCAGAAATGACTTTTTCAAATCACAGGAAAAGAAAAAGATGAAAAAGTAATAGTTAAATATTATAAATAGTATTTGGGTAAAATATCTCTGGAGATGGAAAAATATGGATAGATATATCTACAAGGAATGCATCTGTCCACCTTTTTCCATCTTCAGAAACAGTTCACTGGATTTACTCAACTATTATTGTAATCATTGCGTTGAGACAACTACATTTCAAATTTCATATATATTAATGTATTATATACACACAAATACATATATATATATATATAGATACATACATATATATATATACATAAATATAAATAAATACACATGATGATGATATATGTCTGTGTGTATAACAAAGAAGAAAAGTTATCTACTTACATCTAATGGTTGGGCATAAAATAACTCAGTTGGATCTTTCAGTTCTTGTGCCTCTTTCATAAGACGCTTCACAGCTGTAAATAGAGAGAAGAAATACCAATTACTTGACATGGCACAACACCTCTTATGGCTTACAAAATGTTAACTGTTTAGCCAGGAGACCAACAGACATACATACAAATACATCTGTCAATACAACAAGTGTTTTAAAGCTATATTCCCTATTAAAGCAAGGGTTTATTTATTATGGGGTCCCTTTTTGAGGCAATGTTTTGTGGCTAGACACCCTTCCTGGTGTCAACCTTTTGACTCGCTGGTGTCTCCATAATTACATGTACCAATAAGACATTGAGGTAAGGAACTAACAGAGATGAGTTGGGTAATGAAGGAAGGAGCTATCTTACAGAGATGACTGAAGGGAGGAAGGATGAGGGAAGGGAGGCGGGATGGCAGACAGGAAGGAAAGAAAAAGAGAGAGGAGCTATTTAACGGCAATAAAGTATATATAAAAGATATGTAATCTTTTTCTCTCAGCTTTAATTTATTTAATCAGTTAAACCAATCTTCTCCATAGCAACAGCCACATATTCCCTCCTATGTATATATATCTTTAATCTAAACAATATCTAATTAACTTTCATCCTTACGGGGTCGATAAAATAAAGTACCAGTAATGCACTGGGTTATTGCTGGCCTTGTGCCTAAAGTAGAAACAATTATTAGATTATGACTAATTTCTTTAACCCATTCATGACTGCATTTCTAATGACATACATTCTATTTTAATTAATTAATGAAGAATTTTGAGGGATTTTCTAAAATTATTAATTATTTCATTCTAAGATAGTAACTTAATGTAAGGTTCTTATATAAAATTATGTTGGAAGCTTTTAATTTAAATTGGAAACCTTTAAAATGGGTGATTTTATTTCAGAGAAACAGAACCAGTTTCGGCCAGGTTGGTAGCTAAAAGATTAATCAGTTAAACTAATCTCCTCCATAGCAACAGCCACATATTCCCTACTATGGTAAATATCTTTCATCTAAACAATATCTAATTACCTATTATGAATAAATTACAACTTTCCACCACCAAACTCATTGTTTTATAATTAGGCTGTTTGACATTTGATCATGTGTACTCAATCAAGGATGACCACGGGTTCAACAACTACAGCATTAATCCTAATGTGTCATGTTATCTGTATAAAGTTTAGTAGTTTTGTAGCTAGCTATAGCATTAGATAATACTGCTATGGTTAAAATTTATTTCAGGTCATTTGTAGTAACAGCTGTTATGATAGCAATCTATTGTATATGTTTGTAAAGACACTGAAATATAATACATATAGTGAATCAATGGCACTATTGCTAATACAAAGATACTGTTGACAAGTCATGATGAAGTCAATAACAGTGTTTTAATTCCTAACAAAGCCAGGGTTTCATTTGTAAAGCCATATAATATTTGTCAGTGCTGTGTTGGCAATATCATCATTACATCACCCATGCCATGATGGCATTGCTTAGAGAATGCAGAGCTTAGTGTTTAAGGAGTTGAGCTCCTTATAATATAGATGAAGTATGACCAAATGGTTTAAGAGGTTTGCTTCACAATCATTAGGTCCTGAATTCAATCCTATGGCATGGCATCTTAGGCAAGTGTCATTTACCAGAGCCCTGGCTTAAACCATGTCTTTTCAGTGGAATTGGGGAGGTTAACCTGGTGAAAGACTGCCATCCCATCCAGAAAGCAGTCTTGTACTTCCAGTTGCTTAACACCAATGAAACTAGAATATGCTTCAGGCCTCATCAGCCTCTGGGTTTTGGACAAACTTTACTTTTAATGGCCTAAGTAGGACTTTTAGAGGCTGTGTTCAACTATCTCCCACCCTGATGTCAACCCTTTAATCAACTCTGATGACATACAGGAATATAAGCATATTAAGGTGTACAAACAGGACATAAACATGTTTAGGTCTACAAACGATATAAACATATTTAGGTGTACAGGAGAAAAAGTAATCAGCAGGGTCGTGTTTATTGATTTATCCAAAGCTGAATATATGAAGTAACAGTATTTTCATTCCTAAGTAATATACAATCCTGTTCCTGTTATGATAATGATGATGATGGGGAGGTTGACATGATCATCTGACACCATTGATGGTGGTTTCTCCAGCAGGACTGCAGTTTAATAAACCAAACCAGTAAAACAATATGTTATGTATGTAATGTTATGTCCAACCCATGCCAGCAGGTAGAATAGAGGTTAAATCATGATATTGATGTAACAACAATATTTACATTCCACAGTAATATATAATCCTGTTCCTAATATCAACTTGCTTGTCAATCTGACAGTGCTAGCAACTACAAACAGTAAAACATCACAATATATATACATATATACATATATATATATATATACATATATGTATACATATATATAAACATATATATATACATACATATATACATATATATATACATATATATATACATATATACAAACATATATATAAACATATATATAAACATATATACATATATATAAACATATATATATACATAATTATATCTCATAAAATAATACAACTGGTTTTTCCACATTATACATATTGTTAGCACCCCAAACACTTAAATTGGGTTTATATTTAAATATAACCCAATGTTTGTTGAGTGAGATGGATACCAGTCAGAGTTTAACTTTAAACTATCTCTGTTATTGTATTAAATATTTACTCTTGATTGGCCAGAGGTGTTTATTTCCAGGTACCTTATGAATTTGACTTTCCGTATTTATTACTGTTGTGAAATGTTGTGGTTTTTTTGGGTTGTAACTTCTGTTTTTTAGCCAAAGAAAATATATATATGCCTATGTATATAATTACATGCATACATTTATTTTCTTTAATTAATTGAGTTCTTTACACGAAGAATTGATATTAGTTTTGAAATGACTAATTAACCCGCGTGTGTTTTATATTTTACTCTTAATTCGGCCGGAGATTTACATTCCCATTTGCCCTTTAAAGCATGACTTTCTGTATTTACTGCGGTTATGAGATGCGGTTCTTATTCGGGTACAACTTCTGATTTTAGCCTAAGAAAATATCTATATGCGTGTGTAATTTATACACGCATATATTTATTTTTTTTATTTGCAATTGAGTTCTTAACACGTTGGATTGATAACGTTTTCGAAAAAACTAATTAACCCGCATGTATATTATTATTTTTTTCCTCCTCTCGTGGATCGTAGTTGTCTCCCCTTCCCGCTTTGTGTCGCTATGATACTTCCTCAGTCAAGAACTGCTGGAATTTCAAATTTGGCGGTCATTTGATGCGAGAAGGAGCAACTTAACAGACACGATTTTTGACTGCGGTAAGAATTTCTTTCTTATATCAAAGTTTAATGGGCTTCCACTGATGATTTATAAGCACCCACCTAAATATATTCTTATATGAATATATATTAGGCTTCTACATAAACTGGAAATATTCTCCAAACTTGTAGAAAACTTATAATGAAACAATTGTTTGGCAAGAGAGATGTATTTTAACTTTAATTATATCTCATAAAATAATACAACTGGTTTTTCCACATTATACATATTGTTAGCACCCCAAACACTTAAATTGGGTTTATATTTAAATATAACCCAATGTTTGTTGAGTGAGATGGATACCAGTCAGAGTTTAGCTTTAAACTATCTCTGTTATTGTATATATATATATATATATATATATACATATATATATACATATATATATATACATATATATATATACATATATACACATATATATATACATATATACACATATATATATACATATATACACATATATATATACATATATAAACATATATATATACATATATAAACATATATATATACATATATAAACATATATATATACATATATAAACATATATATATACATATATAAACATATATATATACATATGTATATATATATATACATATATAGATATATATAAACATATATGGAAGCACGGCCTAGAATCAAAAGGCCTTAATATTAACCTGGCTAAGACTAAAGTTCTAGTTTGTAGGAAAGAAAATAAGGTGCCGGTCCCTTCCGGGAAATGGCCATGCTCAGTGTGTAGGAAAGGCGTAGGTAGAAACTCCATTTTATGTCCCAAATGCAAAGTATGGGTGCATAAAAGATGCAGTGCAATCACAGGTAAGTTAACTAAGAACATAGATTTTACATGTGGCCGGTGCTCTGGTGCAATAAGTAGCAGCAAGTGCCCACAAAAATACTAGCTCTTTCAATTGCGCAGAGGGTTCTATAGAAATAGTGCACAGCTTCCGTTACCTGGGTGACAAAATCAGCAGTGGGGGAGGGTGCTCTGAAAGTACAGTAGCTAGAGTCAGAACTGGATGGAAAAAGTTCAGAGAGCTTATACCACTATTAGCCGCTAAAGGGTTCTCCCTAAAAATGAAAGGGAGGCTGTATGATGCCTGCATACGAACAGCAATGTTGCATGGCAGTGAGACCTGGGCATTGTGTGCAGAGGATATACGCAGACTAGAGAGGAACGAAGCTTGCATGCTCCGCTGGATGTGTAATAGTAATATACGGGAACGGCAAAGCATAAACGAACTAAGGCAAACATTAGAAATAAGAGGGATCAGATGTTGTTTAGTCGAGAGAAGGCTACGTTGGTATGGTCACGTGATGCGTATGAAAGACGACAGCTGTATAAAAAAGTGCAGGGCAATAAAGATAGACGGTAGCCACGGAGTAGGCAGACCCAGAAAAACCTGGGACGACCTGATAAACTCCGACCTCACACACTTACACCTCTCCAAGACAATGTCACTGGACCGAGATCTTTGGCGGTACTCAGTAATAGAGAAGACCCGCCTTACCTGAAATACAAAGTAAAACCTACTACAGTCAGTAGGCATCTCTAACAAACCCCCCCCCCCATCCACACCGCCCCTTTCAATGTAAAGTTATGTTGGTGCCACAACATCCAGGCCGAAACAAATGAGTTAGTGTAGGTGTCACGACAAAAAACACACAGTCCACGCTGTAATGTGGCCGTGTAGGCAACACGGTAAAAACCTCCCAGTCCCACACTGTAAATATGGTTGGTGTTAGGAAGGGCATCCAGCTGTAGAAAACCCGCCAGACAGTCCACGCTGTAATGTGGCTGTGTAGGCAACACAGTAAAAACCTCCCAGCCCCACACTGTAAATGTGGTTGGTGTTAAGAAGGGCATCCAGCTGTTGAAAACCTGCCAGACAGTCCTATGCAAGCAAGACAACCACTCTTGCCTCAAGTGGGAAAACTCCCGTCCAAACCCATGCAAGCGTGGAACATGGACGTTAAACAATGATGATGCTGATGATGATGATGATATATATATACATATATATAAACATATATATATATATATATATATATATATATATATATATATACAAGAGTATTGAAGTTTGCTTGAAGCATTGTGGAATAATAGGTAAATATCTTTAAGTCGTTTGGAAGCCTCGACAATGCAAATGGGTAAATCTCCGAGTAACAAGATCCGGTGGTGGAGAGAGAGATGGAAGTGGGTGTACGTTGAGATGCGTGGCGTGTATAAGACGTGTAGAGGAATGAATACCTCAGATATTCAAAACAACAAACAGCTGAAACCCTCAGATATTCAAAACAACAAACAGCGGAGGACGTGTTTCGCACCTTTCCGACAGACAACCTTTCCCCCACCCCGGAAAAACCCCCAGTTGATGGATGTGAATCCGAAATATATAGGGACAATTAAATCTCTCCCAAGGTAACTCTCTCTCATGTTGTTATTTTTATTTTATCCTTTATACTCTTTCCTTCATTCCTCTACACGTCTTATACACACCACGCATCTCAACGTACACCCACTTACATCTCTCTCTCCACCACCAGATCTTGTTACTCGGAGATTTACCCATTTGCATTGTCGAGGCTTCCAAACGACTTAAAGATATTTACCATATATATATAAACATATATAAAGATATATATAAACATATATATAAATATATATATATAAACATATATATAAACACATATATATATATAAATATTGTTATACTTTGGGAGGGTCATGTTGCCAATAAGAAACACACGCACCAGTTGCTTTCACTTCAATTTATTATATATTTATAAATTTATAAATTTACAAATCTACAAACTTATAAATTTCTGGTTGGTTGGTTGGTTCCACAACCAGATAGTTGTTTATATATAGTCATAGTCCTTTCGTCACACACTCTGTGACCTCTTCAGTGACTGGGGATTCCTTTCTTTGTTTCTGTGCCTTTCCTTTCTTCTGTCCTACGCCATTTTGTTTCTGTGTGTGTGTTGTGTGCTCAGTTTGCGCATGTGCCACATCCGGGTGTCTGTGTGTGTTTGTGTTCATTTATCTATTTGTTTATTTATTTACATGTTGTTGGTTGGTTGTTTGTTCTATGTGTGTGTGTGTTTTCATTTTGTCCTTAATTGTAAGTTGTGATGTTGCTGTTCCACTCATATTTTCTATTTAATTTTGGTTGTAATTCTTTTATGCTTACTGCCTCTGTAATTTGCCTAAACATTGCATCTTTTCTGTGTGTGGATTCTATTTTTATTTCTATGTTCTCTAATTTACCCTTGTGTTCTATCTTAGCATGTTGGTAGAGTACAGATGATTCTTTATTATCTTGAAGGTCTCGCCAGTGTTCATTTATCCGTTCCCCTATACTACGAGTTGTCTCACCTAAAGCAACTGGTGCGTGTGTTTCTTATTGGCAACATGACCCTCCCAAAGTATAACAATATCGGTTTCAACACACGATTTCAGATAAAGAATCTTGCTAAACAAATTCAGAAACGACATATATATAAACATATATATATATATTTAAAGCGAATTGGTCACAGGGTTATTTACTTTGGTAAACGCCACTGCAGGCCAACCACTAATTAAATTCGATACAGATATAATAAGGTTAACAAACTTACTCGTGAGTGAACTGACCGAGAGCCGGTCGCCAAATAATCAGCATGGTAAATTAAATGTTATTGAGACACGAGTAACATAATAATGATGTCAACAGCAGAAATTAGAGATGAAATGTATGTTTATTTTTGTTGTAACACAAATAATGTTGGTTAACTTGTATGGTTGAAGTTACACATAAAAATGAGGTTACAAAAAGGAATGTGTCATTGCGCCGGAAAGTCGGCAGGTTAAGGTGCAAAATCTCACCGTCACATGTACGTGTTGCTGGTTCGAAGTCCCAGGTGCGAGAGAGAGATTTTCTTCAAATCTTCGCGGGTAATTTCTCTCTCAGGACACGTAGGATACATCCTCTTCTGCTGGCGCTGATTGGCTGAGCTGAACCAAATCATGCACAGAGAATACATGTGAGCCCGCGGAATGTAGGTCACTACATATATATAAACATATATATATATATATCATCATCATCATCGTTTAACGTCCATGTTCCACGCTTGCATGGGTTTGGACGGGAGTTTTCCCATGTGAGGCAAGAGTGGTTGTCTTGCTCGCATAGGACTGTCTGGCGGGTTTTCTACAGCTGGATGCCCTTCCTAACACCAACCACATTTACAGTGTGGGACTGGGAGGTTTTTACTGTGTTGCCTACACGGCCACATTACAGCGTGGACTGTGTGTTTTTTTGTCGTGACACCTACACGATCTCATTTGTTTCGGCCTGGATGTTGTGGCACTAACGTAACTTTACATTGAAAGGGGCGGTGTGTATGGGGTGGGGGTGGTGTGACGGGGCTTATTTTGTTAGAGATGCCTACTGACTGTAGTAGGTTTACTTTGTATTTAGGCAAGGCGGGTCTTCTCTATTACTGAGTACCGCCAAAGATCTCGGTCCAGTGACATTGTCTTGGAGAGGTGTAAGTGTGTGAGGTCGGAATTTATCAGGTCGTCCCAGGTTTTTCTGGGTCTGCCTACTCCGTGGCTACCGTCTATCTTTATTGCCCTGCACTTTTTTTATACAGCTGTCGTCTTTCATGCGCATCAAGTGACCATACCAACGTAGCCGTCTCTCGAGTAAACAACATCTGATCCCTCTTATTTCTAATTTTTCCCTTAGTTCGTTTATGCTTTGCCGTTCACGTATATTACTATTACACATCCAGCGGAGCATGCAAGCTTCGTTCCTCTCTAGTCTGTGTATATCCTCTGCACACAATGCCCAGGTCTCACTGCCATGCAACATTGCTGTTCGTATGCAGGCATCATACAACCTGCCTTTCATTTTTAGGGAGAACCCTTTAGCGGCTAATAGTGGTATAAGCTCTCTGAACTTTTTCCATCCAGTTCTGACTCTAGCTACTGTACTTTCAGAGCACCCTCCCCCACTGCTGATTTTGTCACCCAGGTAACGGAAGCTGTCCACTATTTCTATAGAACCCTCTGCGCAATTGAAAGAGCTAGTATTTTTGTGGGCACTTGCTGCTACTTATTTCACCAGAGCACCGGCCACATGTAAAATCTATGTTCTTAGTTAGCTTACCTGTGATCCCACTACATCTTTTATGCACCCATACTTTGCATTTGGGACATAAAATGGAGTTTCTACCTACGCCTTTCCTACACACTGAACATGGCCATTTCCTGGAAGGGACCGGCGCCTTATTTTCTTTCTTACAAACTAGAACTTTAGTCTTAGCCAGGTTAATTTTAAGGCCTTTTGATTCTAGGCCGTGCTTCCATGTTTGGAATTTCTTCTCTAGCTCGGCCATTGATTCAGCTATGAACGTTAGATCATCTGTGTATAGGAGTTCCCATGGGCAGCCGGTCTTGAACTTCACTGTTATAGCCTGAAGGGCAATAATAAATAGTAGGGGGCTAAGAACAGAGCCCTGATGAACACCAACTTTTACACTAAACTTTTCACTATATTCGTTGTTA
>OZ024751.1:53475312-53477812 GCA_964016885.1 Eledone cirrhosa
CATGTCAACTTTGCTGCTTATATGCGTGGTCCAGCTTATGTTGCTGTCCACGGTTACTCCCAAGTCTCTGATGTTGTTAGATGCCACGAGAGTTTCCCCGGAGGGAAGGGAGTACGGGAGTTTCAGAGCATCCTCTTTTCCAAAGTGGATCAGTTCGAATTTGTCTTCGTTCAGTAACATGTTGTTCTTTTCTGCCCATTGGGTAACAGCCAGTAGGTCTGACTGAAGGCTTATCCGGTCATCCACGCCATTGATGACCTTTTGGAGCTTGGAATCATCAGCGAAAATTTTAATGTTGCTGTGTTTGATGATGTCAGTGATGTCATTAATATAGATGATGAAGAGAAGTGGGCCCAACACAGTGCCTTGTGGGACTCCACTACTGACTTTGGCTGGGCTTGATTTGACTCCCTCAACTACAACATGTTGGGTTCTGTTTGACAGGAAGCTCTTGATCCACTGCAGCAGCTTTCCAGTGACACCAATATTGGACAGCTTTCTCAGTAGAATGTTATGATCAACCCTGTCAAAGGCCTTGCTGAAATCAAGGTAGATAACATCAGTGTTGGAACCCTCTCCCAAGGCTCTCAAAATGTCATCAAAGTGATGCAGTAGTTGCGTCAGGCAATCCCTTCCATTACGGAATCCATGCTGGTTGGAGTTCAGCATATTGTTACTCTCAAGGAAGTGGGTCATTCGCGATCTCACCACTCGCTCAAATACCTTAATGATATGAGAGGTGAGTGAGATTGGACGGTAATTCACGGCAAGGGATTTGTTTCCCTTTTTGAAAACTGGGACAACAGACTGGGATAGAAGGTTTTCTGGCACATATCCAGCATCCAGTGAGTTCCGCCACAGATTGGCAAGAGGAGAAGCAAGTTGGTGTTGACACGCCTTCAAGACACAAGCAGGGAACCTATCGGGACCTACTGCTGAATTATGCTTGATTTCCTTTATTGCCGCCAAGACATCAGGGGCGCCAAACGTTATGTCCGATAAGGTGTAATGGGGAGTAACATCGCCGATACAGCCCAGATCGGCCATATCAGGATTGCTGAAAACAGAGCAGTATTGTTTCTGCAGTATCTCACCCATGGTTTTAGCATTGTCTTGAAGAGTGCCATTTTCATCAATTAGAGGGCCAACAGTAGAGCCAGTGATTTTGTGTTTTTTTGCAAATGAAAAGAACACTTTGGGATTGAGTTTGATCTTCTCAATGGCCCAGGCCTCTTCAGCTCTTCTCTGATTGTTGATGAGGGACATTATGTTGTTTTGGAGGTTATGTTTTTTAATCTCTAGTGATGAAATGGCAGTCAAGTTGATGTGTTGCTGCTGACAGTATTTCAGATTGTTGATTTTTTTGTTCGTTCTCTTAATTTTTCTGATGAGCGTTTTTCTATTTCTAGGGATTCTGCTCTTAGATTTGTTTATAGTTCTTAATGGGGTGTGTTTAGCACATATGTTTGTAACAGTGTCCACAAATGTCTGCCAGGACTTTTTGATGTTAGTGGGTGTATGAGTGTGCGTGAAGGACCAGTCGACATGTGCAAGATCATGACTGATCGCTTCCCAGTTTGCATTGTGGAAATCCATAGCGTCAAACGGATGGACAGGAGAAATGACATTGGGTTTGTATATTGGACGGTGGAATCTCAGATCACAGAGAACCATGTCATGATCAGAGAGTAGAGTTTTCTCCACTGCAATATTGTGGATATTGTCAGTGTGATTGCTGAAAATTAAGTCTAGGACGTTTTTGTGGCACCTCGTTGGTTCGAGCACTAGTTGGGATAGGAAGAAATCATCCATGAAGTCAAGAAGCGATTCCACAGCTTCCCTGTCAGAGGTTGAGGCAGAAGAACCTGGTGGCAGGGTGTTTGTGGACCAGTCAACTCCGGGGAGGTTGAAGTCCCCCATCATTAAGATGTTGTCAGGGTGACACTCTTGGATGAAACACTTTATGCTGTTGAGGCATTCCTTGAAGCATGGTACAGGCGTTTGGGGTGGCCTATAGAGCCCAACTACTAATAGGTTGTTGGTTTGACTGAATACAGTGACTGCCTCACAGTATCCATTAGTGAATATGTTCATAGCCTCTGTTGAGAAAGAATTATGGACATAAATGGCAGTTCCGCCCTTTCTTCTGCCAGCGCGATCAGCACGGATGGCTTTGAAATTTTTCACTTTCACCTCGGCTTCCAAGTGGAGGTTACTGAGATGGGTTTCAGTGAGGACGAAGAAAGGGATGTGGTTTGGATGGACATCAATCCAGTCCTCCAGGAATTTGATCTTCCATTTTTGAGTATTGGTGGAAGGGCTGATGCCTTGGGCGTTAAGCAAAAATGTAGAGGCGAGAGTGGATGGTTTTAATTGTTTTGGTGTGTTGTTAATTTGTTTGTTTGTTAATGGCAGCAATGGGAGTTTGTGCAGTGGGGTGATAGTGGAGGGTGGTGCTGGGTGATAGCTCGAATGTTTTTTTCCAGTTCTTTTGCCAGAT
>OZ024751.1:53492812-53500312 GCA_964016885.1 Eledone cirrhosa
ATATATATGTGTGCATGTATGTATATATATATATACATACTACTGTACGTCGGTATACATATATGTATGTACGTGTACATACTTATATTTAAGTAACAGCCGTACTAAGAGTGGGAAATAAAATATCGTTTCATTTTTTCCGTTTATCGTTTTCGGTGCACCCGGCCGATTAACCCACTCGATATGCAAATTGGGCTACTCAGCCGTTAATATGCATAAGGTAAGTATATACGTTCAACAATCTGGCAAGAAGGTATACGTTGCTGACGATAGCTAACAAGCTTGAAACTAGTACAGCGTTCCTTTGTCAGTGTTGAACAAACGAGCAACGGTGGTTGCTAGACACTACGGCTTAATACGGGATGTTTGTTTACAAACACACCGAGCATTATAATAAATGTTCGGTGAATCCATACGTGCATATATATATGTGTGCATGTATGTATATATATATATACATACTACTGTACGTCGGTATACATATATGTATGTACGTGTACATACTTATATTTAAGTAACAGCCGTACTAAGAGTGGGAAATGAAATATCGTTTCATTTTTTCCGTATATATATATATATATATATATGTATATATATATGTATATATATATGTATATATATATGTATATATATATATATGTATATATATATATGTATATATATATATATATATATGTATATATATATGTATTTATATATATATATGTATATATATATATATATATGTATTTATATATATACATATGTATGTATATATATATATATATATATATATATAGAGAGAGAGAGAGAGCGAGAGAGAGAGAGAGAATTCACAGGAATCAAAGTTATGTTCAAACCATTTATTAGCTTACAATTGTTTCATCCAAACCGAGGCTTGGAGTCTTCGGAGCATTTTTCAATGTTTGTATACATACATGACCTCCTTTCCAACGCAAGAGACTTACAGATACATATGTATATATTGATGCACAGTGGGGTGACATATATTATATTATGTCTGAATGGCAATTTAAATTCAAAAATTAAAATCATATTAAAACAGAATCAAAGCAAAATTAAAATTAAAATACAACATTGGCAGTTAACGTAGATAATGCAAGAGGATAGTTTGTTAGTCAGTTGTAGTAGTTATTGTATGCATTAGTTACACGTGGGGCATGCACGTGTATCTTATTTATATATGGTTATTGTGCGGCAGGGTGTTATATGCAATACAAGCTCTTTAAGTGGGTAATCAAGAGTATTGTAGAGGTTGTAGTGGTAATGTATTTTTTGTGTATGATAAAGAAGCTTGTGTGTAGAGAAATAGTATAAATGAGAAGTTTGCTTCTCATTTATACTATTTCTCTACACACAAGCTTCTTTATCATACACAAAAAATACATTACCACTACAACCTCCATAATACTCTTGATTACCCACTTAAAGTGCTTGTATTGCATATAACACCCTGCCGCACAATAATCATATATAAATAAGACACACGTGCATGCCCCACCTTGCAAGCAGGGAAAAGCAGACCCAAAATGATGATGATGATTGGATGAATGAATGTATGTATATGTGTGTGTGTGTATGTATGTATTTATATATGTATGTATGTATATAATTTATATATGTATGTATATGTATATATATATGTATGTATGAATATATTTATACATGTATGTATATATAAACACTTCCAATCTCTCTCCCTTCTCTATTTGATTGATATTTAGCTGCTATTTCTAGCATTTTCTATAGCAGAAGAGGCACTGACTTGTGGATAATTTGGTTGCTAATTCTAGCATTATACAAGATAACAAACAGGTCATGTGGTTTAAGAGTGTTCGCTACTACATCAAGCGTAAGGTAGTCATTTTGTTTGGGCGGCTGATGCACCTTTCAACACGATAGTACTGGCTGCTAGATTGAACGGTCTATCCACTGGCTATCACGTTGAACGGTAGTACTGACTGGGTAGTTGAACGTTTCGTGAACTGGATGAGAGGCTGGCTGGGTGGTTGGTGAATGACCAGCTGGCTAGTTAGCCGGTTATTAAAATGATTATCAAGGGGAACTAACTCATTGAAAATTATTTTTATGAGTTATTTCCCATTGCTTATAAATTTCTTTTATTATTTTTGCTCCCCCTCCCCCCCCATTTTATTTTTTCAATGACTTTCTTAATATAGCATGTTTTTAATTGAAATTTTGGACAGATACGTATTTAAATAGATTACGATTCTTGAGTTGATATTGGAATATAAATTTATGGGGAATTTTAACAATCAGTATATATGTTTACTCGTAGATTTGGCTGCTCTTTCTAACATTTTCTGACACAACCGTTATAACTTGAAGGAAATTTCGTTCTTATTTAAAATGTCACCAGGAAACGTTATTTGACTGCTGTTTCTAGCATTTTACATGACACCGGATTTGTAATTTGAGGAAAGTTTTAGCTGCTATTTCTAGCAAGTTCTACAGCTGTGGGAGGTTCAGCTGCAATGTTTAGCATTTTCTCATCAAGAGTTGATGATTTGGGGGGAATTTTGCTGCAATTTCTAACGTTTTATGTGCTGAAAAGGACCCATCCCACCCTTGCAAGCAAGGAAAAACAGACGTAAAATGATGATGATGTTTGTATGTATGTGTGTGTGTGTGTGTATATATATATATATATATATATAATGAAAAATTGAACAGGGACAGAACAGAGAGGCAGTACAATAAATGTTTATTAAATTCACGCTCAGGAGAGTGGTGGGTAGGTGGATATACACACACACAAGGTGTCCCAAAGAAATGTATACACACTTTTATTACCTGTAGATGCAATATTTATTAGAATGTACTTTCCGAAAATTAAAATGATCTTCCTCCACTTCTTCCTGAACTGATTTCAGGATAGAAACAGATGAAGAATTAGAACTCAATAGGCCTGACCTTGCGGGTTTTAACAAGGAAAAAAGATCTTCTTTGATTATAGATGTAACTTGCTCCTTTGACACAAGAGTGTATAAAGAGAAGGAGAAACATTAACCAGTACGAGGATCTAAAGTGGGAACTGAAAAGGATTTGGGACTGTCATGAGATCAAAGTCATTGTCATAGGAGTAGGAGGTACTATCTCAAAGAGTTTCCAAGGCTGGCTAAAAAACATTAACCCAGCCCTTTTTTGGAACACTTCAGAAGGCATGCCTACTGGGAACAGCAAGGACCCTCCGATACACCCTGAATAACTGAGGTAGCAGGTAGCAGCTTGATGTTCATTTTCCAGTTAATTAACATCAATGACTGAGATATAAATTAATATGATAATGATCATAATAATTTGTCATTATTATTATTAGTACTTATTATTATTATTATTAGTACTTATTATTATTATTATTAGTACTTATTATTAGTACTTATTATTATTAGTAAAGGGCGGTGGATTGGCAGTATCAGTAGAGGGTCGGACACCATGCTTTCCAGCATAATTACGTCCCTTTATGATCTGAGTTCAAATCCTGCCGAGGTTAACTTTGCCTTTCATCCTTACGGGGTCGATAAAATAAAGTACCAGTAATGTACTGGGTTATTGTTGGCCTTGTGCCAAAAGTAGAAACAATTATTACTATTAGTACTATTAGTATTATTATTATTATCATTATTAGGAAGGTGGATTGGCAGTATCGGTAGAGAGTCAGATGCTATGCTTTGCAGCATAGAGTTACGGCCCTTTATGATCTGAGTTCAAATCCCGCCGAGGTTAACTTTGCCTTTCATCCTTACGGGGTCGATAAAATAAAGTACCAGTAATGTACTGGGTTATTGCTGGCCTTGTGCCAAAAGTAGAAACAATTATTACTATTAGTACTATTAGTATTATTATTATTATCATTTTGTTTTTTATTATCATTTTGTTTTTTACACGCAGAAATGCCCATTTGTACCGTCCTGCATTGTCCTGCACTGTCCTTAATGTCTACTTTATGTAAACCCTTGAGGTTAATAAAGAAATCATTATTAGGAAGGTGGATTGGCAGTATCGGTAGAGAGTCAGATGCTATGCTTTGCAGCATAGAGTTACGGCCCTTTATAATCTGAGTTCATATCCCGCTGAGGTTAACTTTGCCTTTCATCCTTATGAGGTCGATAAAGTAAAGTACCAGTAATGCACTGGGGTCGATTTAATCGACTTTCCCCGCCCCCAAAATTGCTGGCCTATATAAGAAACCATTGGCAGTATCGGTAAGGGTCGGACGCCATGCTTTGAAGCATAGAGTTACCTCCCTTTATGATCTGAGTTCAAATCCCGCCGAGGTTAACTTTGCCTTTCATCCTTACGGGGGTCGATAAAATAAAGTACCAGTAATGCACTGGGTAATTGCTGGCCTTGTGCCAAAAGTAGAAACAATTATTATTATTATCATTATTAGGAAGGTGGATTGGCAGTATCAGTAGAGAGTCAGACACCATGCTTTGCAGCAAGGAGTTACGGCCCTTTATAGTCTGAGTTCAAATCTCGCCGAGGTTAACTTTGCCTTTCATGCTTACGGGGTCGATAAAATAAAGTACCAGTAATACACTGGGATAATTGCTGGCCTTGTGCCAAAAGTAGAAACAATTATTAATACTATATTAGTAGTAGCAGCAGTAGCAGTAGTAGTAGCAGTAGTATTTCAGTAGTATTTCATTTGATCTTATTTACATCATCGTTATCATTTGTTCATTGTCCAATCTTCTATTTCCATTGTCCTACTTTACATTATTTTCATCTTGTTTTCTTCTGGTATCTGAAATATTTGGGGAAAATAACAACAACAACACCAATAACTGCAAGGACAAAAACAAAGAAGAAGAAATAACCAAAATAAATGGGAGGGGGACATTTTCTTCTTATTCAATAAAGAAGGTGGAGAAAGTGATTGGCATGTTGACTGCAATATGTACAATGATATACAAGCACTTGTATATATACACACACACATACAGACACACACATGTATATATACATATATATATATATATATATATACATATTTATATATACACACACATATATATATACATATTTATATATACACACACACACATATATATATATATATATATATATATATATATGTACACACACATATAAACATATATATATACACACACACACACACATATATATATATATATATATATATATATATATATATATATATGTACACACACATATATGTACATATGTATATATAAATATATATAAATATATATATATATATATATATATATATATATATATATACACACCAATAGAAGTGTGTTTACAGTTGGAAATGCAACTATATAACAATAGGTATTCAAATCAAACGTTTTCTGACTTAGAAAATCACCAGCAACAAAAATTATTCTTTTCTATCATAACAACATCATGTCTTTTCATTTATAATGCTTTCTAATCTAAGTCCAAGGCCTGCAATTAACAGGAAGGGGCAAGCTGTTTATATCAACCCAGTATTTGACTGGTACTTTAATTTATTAAGCACAGAAGGATGAAAAGCAAAGTTGACCTCGTCAGGATTTGATATCCAAATGCCTTGAGAAGCATCAAATGCTGCAAGTCATTTTTTCTAACACTCCAACAACTGGTCCTTTTCTTCCGATATCATTTCGGAAGAAGGATCAGGATGGAGAGAGAGGTGCTCCACCCCAGCCAGTTTTATGAAAGGTGGGTGAAAGTGGCGAGAATGGCCCGTGTGAATGGGCCTTCTCTCTATATCAGCCTGTAGGTGAAAAAGATGGAAGAACAAGGGAGCTCCCTCTCTCTGTGCTCCTGAGGAGAAGGGTTGCACACATTTTCGGGGATGTGTGCGACCCCCCCCAAAACGCCTCCTCCCTATTGAGGACTTTATTGTTAATTTTATATTTGTTATTTGTTTTTTTTACTCGTTCTTTTGTGTAAACTACCCCCTTTGTATTTGTCCCCTTCTTTTGCGTCCTCGTGGCAATAAATAGAAACAACGCTAATGATTCTGCCAATCAATCCTACCCCATCTTCATTTGTCTTTTCAATTATAAACATCAAACATTTCTAGTAGGGAAAACAGAAGCTAAATGATGACTATGATGTACATAGCTACATTCTAACTCTTCATTCAAACTTAAGTTCACTTCACCACTTTTAAGAGTCAAACCTATATATCATCATCATCATTTTACGTCTGCTTTTCCCTGCTTGCAAGGGTGGGATGGGAACTGATTCTGGCTTGATTTCTACAGCTGGATGCCCTTCCTAACACCAACCTCATTTACAGTGAGTGCTGGGTGCTTTTTTTCCGTGGCACCTATCATCTCATTTCTACAGCTGAGTAAATTGGAGCAATGTGAAATAAAGTGTCTTGCTCAAGGAAACAACACATCACCCGAGAATTGAACTCACAACCTTTCGATTGCAAGGCCAATGCTCTAACCACTAAGCCATGTGCCTGAGAGAGAGAGAGAGAAACTCACAATAGTCCCTTATAACCAAATTAGTGCAAGGAAAATAAATTTCAGAGCCTTATAACACAGTATAGAGAGACGAACACAGATATATATATATATATATGCATTCAAATCACCCTGGTGGATTCTGTGCCTTGTGATTTGAACGCATATATATATATATATATATCTGTGTTCATCTCTCTTTACTGTTTTTTATATATATATATATATCCTTCGACAGAGTCCCCCGTTCCATTATCTGGTGGGCTCTTAGAAAACTAGGTGTTGATGAATGGCTTGTGAGAGCTATACAAGCCATGTATAAAGAAACAGTCAGCAAGGTTAGAATTAACAACGAATAGAGTTTAGCGTAAAAGTTGGTGTTCATCAGGGCTCCGTTCTTAGCCCCTACTATTTATTATTGCCCTTCAGGCTATAACAGTGGAGTTCAAGACCGGCTGCCCATGGGAACTCCTATACGCAGATGATCTAACGCTCATAGCTGAATCAATGGCCGAACTAGAGAAGAAATTCCAAACATGGAAGCATGGCCTAGAATCAAAAGGCCTTAAAATTAACCTGTCTAAGACTAAAGTTCTAGTTTGTAGGAAGGAAAATAGGGCACCGGTCCCATCCGAGAAATGGCCATACTCAGTGTGTAGGAAAGGAGTAGGTAGAAACTCCATTTTATGTCCCAAATGCAAAGTATGGGTGCATAAAAGATGTAGTGGGATCACAGGTAAGCTAACTAAGAACATAGATTTTACATGTGGCCGGTGCTCTGGTGCAATAAGTAGCAGCAAAT
This sequence comes from Eledone cirrhosa, assembly GCA_964016885.1. Lineage (NCBI taxonomy): Eukaryota > Metazoa > Mollusca > Cephalopoda > Octopoda > Eledonidae > Eledone > Eledone cirrhosa. The sequence goes on from OZ024751.1 coordinate 53,500,070, forward strand.
GCCCACAGAATACTAGCTCTTTCAATTGCACAGAGGGTTCTATAGAAATAGTGGACAGCTTCCGTTACCTGGGTGACAAAATCAGCAGTGGGGGAGGGTGCTCTGAAAGTACAGTAGCTAGAGTCAGAACTGGATGGAAAAAGTTCAGAGAGCTTATACCACTATTAGCCGCTAAAGGGTTCTCCCTAAAAATGAAAGGCAGGCTGTATGATGCCTGCATACGAACAGCAATGTTGCATGGCA
>OZ024751.1:53505312-53530312 GCA_964016885.1 Eledone cirrhosa
GGAGGTGCCACGGCAAAAAAGCACCCAGCCCACACTGTAAAGTGGACGTGGAGGCGCCACGAAAAAGCACCCAGCACTCACTGTAAATGAGGTTGGTGTTAGGAAGGGCATCCAGCTGTAGAAATCAAGCCAAATCAGTTCCTGTATGAGCAAGGCATGGTCAGCCGACCAGATACTGCCCACAACAGGACAACCCGTCTAACCCATGCTAGCGTGGAAGAACGGACGTAAAACGGTGATGATGATGATGATGATAGATATGCATATACACATACATGGAGGCACATGGCTTAGTGGTTAGAGCATTGGCCTTGCAATCGAAAGGTTGTGAGTTCAATTCTCAGACTGGGTGATGTGTTGTTTCCTTGAGCAAGACACTTTATTTCACATTGTTCTAGTTTACTCAGCTGTAGAAATGAGGTGATATGGACTGGGGTCCATATCATTCCACTGCAAAGTGGTCGTGGAGGTGCCATGGCAAAAAAGCACCCAGCACTCACTGTAAATGAGGTTGGTGTTAGGAAGGGCATCCAGCTGTAGAAATCAAGCCAGAATCAGTTCCCGTCCCACCCTTGCAAGCAGGGAAAAAGCGGACGTAAAATGAAATGATGATGATGACCAGCGGCCAGTGGTTAACAAAGGGTAAGGACACCCTTTGGTCATGAATGACCAAAGGGAATTGCAACTAGAAAGTTCCCCTCCGAGGCACAAGTCCAGGCAAAGTTGTTTGTGGAAGACCAGCAGTCAACCATACATACCAGTCTCCTCTCTTCACGTCACCGATGTTGTCCAAGGGAAAGGCAATGATCAATACAGCTTGGCACCAGTGACGTCGCAACTCATATATAGACTAAAAACAGTATATATATATATATATATATACACACATGGAGGCACATGGCTTAGTGGTTAGAGCATTGGCCTTGCAATCGAAAGGTTGTGAGTTCAATTCTCAGACCGAGTGATGTGTTGTTTCCTTGAGCAAGACACTTTATTTCTCATTGCTCCAGTTTACTCAGCTGTAGAAATGAGATGATAGGACTGGGGTCCATATCATTTCACTGCAAAGTGGTCGTGGAGGTGCCATGGCAAAAAAGCACCCAGCCCACACTGTAAAGTGGACATGTAGACACCATGGAAAAAAAATCACCCAGCACTCACTGTAAATGAGGTTGGTGTTAGGAAGGGCATGCAGCTGTAGAAATCAAGCCAGAATCAGTTCTCATCCCACCCTTGCAAGCAGGGAAAAGCTGACATAAAAATGATGATGATTATATATACATATATTTATCAGCAGCACTGAACATCCATTTTCCTTGCTAGCAAGGGTTGGACAGGTTTTTACAGATGACATCAGTACTCAAGTGAAGCTACAGACCTCCCAGATGGGCTGGGAGCCTAAATCTCACTTACATATGGTGCTGCACTCTTTTGAGTACATTTTACCATGACACTAGCCCTATGGAGGTTGTCATGTCTTTGACACAACTGGAGAGTCTGGCAAGCTTGCTATGGCTGAATGCCCTTCCTATCCCCAACCACTTTACAGGGTATACTGGATATGTTTGTTGTATATATCAGCAATATTATAGAGGTTGTTGTGCCGTAGACAACTGAAGTGTCCTTTCAACCATTTTTGACAGGGTTTCTACAGTGGGAAGCCCTTCCTATTGCCAATCACACACACACACACACACACACTTACATATATTTTGGTTTTGTTTTGTTTGATTCTTTGACAGAAATGTGGAAGTTTGATGAAAAATCAACAAGAAGAAAACATTAAATAAATATAAAAAAATCAAAGAAAAAATGATAGATATAAAGAAAGAAAAAAGGAGTTAAGAAACAAAACTGAATCAGAAGAATTCAAAAGTGAAAGTGACAGTAGGCAAATAAATAAATAAATAAATAAAATGAAAATGTTAAAACTTGAGAAGTGTGTAAACATGTCTAACAATTAATGTTTATTAAAGCATGATTTATGTTTAAAGAGTTACTGCTGTAAATAGGTATTTAGAATTAAACTACTGACATGTTTTTAACTAGAGATACACCCACTACTCACGATTTGACTACATGTGAAGAACGAGTTGTAGGGAAGTTGATGCATGGAGATTTGTAGCTTGGCTATAATATTATGTATTAGTGTGTATTATTTTGACAATGAGTGTTTGAATTGATTTATCAACAGACTGGCCTACTTGTTAAGTTAACATGTAAGTGACTGAGCATTCCACAAACATGTGTATTCTTAGCATGATTCTCAGGGTGATTCAGCATGACACAGTATGTGATGAGGCTAACCATTTTAAGAATTTACAGATACAGTCCATTTGATAATTTTCCTAATAATTTCCATCTACCAAATTTCTCTCAGTGGGGGTGGGTCAACCTGAGACTATGGTAAATGATATTTGTCCAAGATGTCATAGAGTGGAATTGAAACTATAGCACAGAAAAATTAGATACTCTAGTCAAAGACATTTGAGTCACATTTACATTAACCCTTAAGCATTTAAACCAGCCATATCTGGCTAGAATTCTCTCACCACTTTTGGAATGTGTCAACTGTCACAGATGGTCTTGAAGAAATACAAAGGATATTTACTTGTTAGATTTGACACTAGGAGTTCTACAGATGTGCTGTTCTGGTACATTTTGCCATTTACCCGGTCTAGCTGCATTTATTAACTCCATAGCATTCAGTAAACCAAAGCCAAGTGCTGGATGAATCCAGAAACCACCAGCATTCTGAACCCATCCTGGATTCTCGTTCATTCCAAGCGGATTTGACGTCCAAGCAATTAGATGTTGTACATCCCTCCATGTTAAATTGCGGCTGAAATAACAAATAGGCATATATATATATATAAAATTTAGAAGTTTACATACATATAAACTAGACAGCGCCATAGATATATATATATATGTTTTTGGCAACCATTCACGGTGTGGCTCAATGACGAATTAATTAATTAAATAATCAACAATCAGAGCAATATATAAGAAAGTAAGTCCATAGAATCATTAGATAAAATATATACAGTATTTCTTCTCCCAATCAGCATAATCAACCATACAAAAAATCATTTAAACGAGGCTATAAGTTTAAAATATACCTATGAAGAAATAATAGATAAATAAATGTTAGCTTTCTATCCGCAATTCATAAGTATATTTTAAACTTATAGCCTCGTTTAAAGGAGTTTTTGTACGGTTGATTTATGCTGATTGGGAGAAGAAATACTGTATATATTTCATCTAATGATTTTATGGACTTACTTTCTTATATATATATATATATTGTGTGCAATATGTTTGTGTGTCTATATATTTTTCTGTATGTGAATATGTCTGTGTGCAAATATATGTGAACAGCATATTGTGCTTTCAATAAAATATATAGTATATGTTTGTGTCTGCATATGTTTGTGCATGTATATGCCTGTGTGTGTATATATGAGAATAACATGATCTGTCATCAATATAATGTGTGTGTGTGTATTTATATGCCTGTGACAACAGCACTCCCTATTTTCAATAGTGTATGTGCGTATTCATATGTATGTTTGTATGTGTATATGTGTACATAGACATACTTAATTTCTTCTAATAATGGAACCAGAGTTTGACTTACTTCGATTCTAGAAGCAAAGCGAAAATTCCTGCTGCCATTGGTGCTGATGCTGATGTTCCAGAATGTTGGTCAGTGCACTTGTTATGGAGGTCAGAGGTCACCTAAAGAAGTCAAACACAAACATTTGACATGAATATTCGAGCTTGACTCAAAATTGTCATTAACATTCACAAACCATCATTTGTATACTTCCTTATTGTTTGTATACATGATGTGTACACAGACACACACACACACATATATATATATATATCATCATCATCATCATCATCATCATTTCATTTTACGTCCGCTTTTTCCCTGCTTGCAAGGGTGGGACGGGAACTGATTTTGGCTTGATTTCTACAGCTGGATGCCCTTCCTAACACCAACCTCATTTACAGTGAGTGTTGGGTGCTTTTTTGCCGTGGCACCTGCACGACCACTTTGCAGTGGAATGATATGGACACCAGTCCCTATCATCTCATTTCTACAGCTGAGTAAACTGGAGCAATGTGAAATAAAGTGTCTTGTTCAAGGAAACAACACATCACCCGGTCTGAGAATTGAACTCACAACCTTTCGATTGCAAGGCCAATGCTCTAACCACTAAGCCATGTGCCTCCATGGGGTGGGGGTATATATATATATATATATGGAAAGGGACTAGTGAGGTTATGTGCCTCCATGGGGTGGGGTAAATATATATATATATATGGAAAGGGACTAGTGAGGTTATTGATTGGTTTAAAGAAATTAAATATACCTATAATAATAAGTTTATTCAGCTGGATATTGCTAACTACTATTCATCTATCACTCCTAATCTACTGAATAAGGCACTAAATTACGCATTTAAACATACTGACCTAACTAGCAATGAAATGCACATTATATTATCGGCAAGGAAAACATTGATAGAATTTAATAACCAACTCTGGACTAGGGCAGATAGAAATAATAATTTCGACATAACTATGGGATCATCAGACTCAGCTCAGGTAACGGACCTTGTGGGCCTATTTATAATTAATTCGCTACATAGAAAAATACCAGGTGTAACCGGAGGCTTATATCGTGATGACATGCTTTTACTTATACAAAATAATAGCTGTGAACTAAATAGGAAAAGAAAACAAATTATACAATTTTTTAATTACCATAATCTAAAAGTAGAAATAGAGAATAACCATAAAATAGTCAATTTTCTTGACGTAACACTAAATCTCAACACATGTCTTCATTATCCATTTCACAAACTAAATGAGAACTTGAATTATGTTAATTTTAACTTTAATCACCCCAGATCTGTTAAAAATACTATAGTGAACTCTGTTCAAGAAAGAATTTCAAGAATTTCATCTAATAAAAATATATTTGATGAAAAAGCGCAGTATTACAACGAAGCGTTAGGTAGAGCTGGATATAGAAATGAAATTAAATACATTGATAATAATAATAATAAGCAAACTAACCAAAATAATAACAATTTTAATTATGGTAACAACTTTAGCAACTATAATAGAAAACATTACAATAATTCCAAAAGCCGAAAAAGAAATAGAACTAGAAACATATTATGGTTTGCTCCCCATTTAGTGAGAAAGGTCTCACTATTATGGTTTGCTCCCCTATTTAGTGAGAAAGGTCTCACTAAATATTAAAACCCCTATTGCTAAACTATTCTTTAAAGCTCTTGACAAACGCTTCCCTAGAACACATAAATATTACTCAATTTTTAATAGACACACTATAAAATTAACTTACTCGTCCACCAAAAATTTAGCACAAAATATTAATAGAATTAATAATAGAAATTTAAAACCTAACCAAAATACCAATAATAACCCAAGCAATATTCAATTGAATAACTGTAACTGTAGAAATAAATCTAACTGTCCGTTAAATAACAACTGCTTAGCTAAAAATGTAGTGTACAATTGTAATGTTAAAACTAATTTAAATTCGTTTAACTATGTTGGTTCTACCTCGACTGAATTTAAATTTCGCTTCAATAATCATAAAAATTCTTTCACAGATCTAAACAAAAAATCTTCAACTTCGCTATCTAGCCTACTATGGGACCTAAAACGAGATAATGTTAAATATTCGATGACTTGGAATATTATTTCACAAGCTACTCCTTTTAATTCCTCTTCAGAAAATTGTGATCTTTGTATTGAAGAAATATTCTTTATATTAAAGTCCAAAAATTCCCTTAATTTAAGGAACAATTTATTCAGTTGCTGCAGACATATATTGAACTCAACGTTTAAATATAAATATAAATTTAAAATGTAGTATAATTAATTAAGTAATTTAGTTAATATATAAAACCTGTCGATAAATCATTAGATTCCTTCACCTTTTTATTTTTAAACTTTCTTCCTAAATATAAACATAGATATAATAAACTACTTTAAAATGTCTATACTTACAATATCTTAAATAAAATATACGTAGGATAAATTTCTATACTAAATATAAGGATATCTGTAGAATCCTTGGTTTTTTAAATCTTTTAAATTCTTTTAAATTTTGAATTTTAAATATTTTTAAATTCTTTTTGAAATTTTTAGATCTTTAAATTTTTAAATTTTTAAATTATATTGATATAATATTTATTTAACTTTTATTTTATTTTATTTTATTTTTATTTATTTTTATTACTTTTGCTTTTGATTCTGATAGCTTCTCATAATTCTCATAAGTCTACCCTTTCAATATCTTGATTGAAATATAAGTAGGATAATTTTCTATACTAAATATATGAAACATATTATTTTAACTTAAGATACTCTATAGTGTTTTAAAGTTATTTAATGCTTTGACATTTCTAGAATTCATTTGTCCTTTTGACTATATTGATATAGTTGTATTTCCAAAATATAATCCTTTGGTATTTTAAATTTATATTGGTATAATTATATTTCCAAAGTATAATCCTTAGTAATATATTGATATTTGATTATCTCTATAGAAAAGTATATGTGTGTATTAACATGCATATAAAAGTGTTATAGGTTTTTTTATGATTGTACATATGTCTGTATGTATACATGAGCGATGCATGATGACGCACGCAGATATTTATTTATTTATACATATATAGGTGTATATGTATATATGTGTGTGTATGTATATGTGTGGGTAAAACTTATGTTGCATAACCACGCAGTTTGGATTGCAGAAATGTTAAATGCATGAATGGTAATCATATATATGAAGTCATGAAGGTTAATCGTATATATTTATGTGTATATATACTGTGAACTTTTTATAACACAAGGAATGTATAACAGTGATTAAGAGAAATCGTCTGCGCTATATATGTCTATATTGTTGACTTGAGAAAATATAATTTCTATTTTCAGGACGTGCGTGTATATATATATATATATTTGTGCGTCTTTGCCTGAGATACTTCTATAGCAATGTGTACATTTTGGAGATTAAACCCAAATTTTGGCATATTGATCTCAAGGTTTAAACTAAACATATAGTCATTATTAAACAATGTTTAATTTCTCATATTATATATCTATGTCCCATTCATGAATATTAATATTTATATTTTTATTATTCATTTCATATGAATTGTTAACTCAACTTAACATGACATGACGTAAAGTTTTCATAATCTCCCTCTCTCTCTATATAACATTTCTCTCTCTTAAGTTTTTCTATCTGTCTGTTGACTTAATATCTCTCTGTTGCTTTCCTCTGTTTTTCTTATTTCTTCCCTTTTTCTTCTTTCCTCCTTTCCTCCCGTCTTTACTTATCTCTTTCTTTTCTTCTCCATGCATCTCTCTCTCTCCGATACCTCTCCACGTTTTTTCTTTCTCTCCGTCTTTTTCTTTCTCTCCGTCTTTTTCAAATTGTCCTTAACACTATGACTTATTAAAGTAATATAAACAAATCACTATCCGGATGACTTCCAAAAACAATGGTTGCATTTTAATAGGGTACGTCAAAGCTTATTTGTAAAACTGTTATATATTGTATTTTGTCTGATGAAGGCATACCATAATTTAATTTGGTATCCCTGAAATATGTATAATGAAATAAATATGGTTTTATAAATATAGTTTCCATTTATTAATATTGTATATATATATATATATATATATATATATATATACCCCCACCCCATCCACACCACCCCCTTAAATGTGAAGTTATGTTGGTACCACAACATCCAGTCCGAAACAAGTGAGGTCATGTAGGTGTCACGACAAAAAAACACACAATCCACGCTGAAATGTGGCCGTGTAGGTAACACGGTAAAAACCTCCCAGTCCACACTGTAAATGTGGTTGGTGTTAGGAAGGGCATCCAACCGTAGAAAACCCGCCAGACAGTCCTATACGAGCAGGACAACAAATCTTGCCTCAAGTGGGAAAACTCCCGTCCAAACCCATGCAAGTGTGGAAGATGGACGTTAAACGATGATGATGATGATGATGATGATGATATATATATATACAGAGAGAGAGAGAGAGAGACCGTGACCTCTGGCAACATGCAGTAATACAGAAGACCCAACTTCCCACAGGAACAAGCTGAAGCATATAGACAATATGCCCCCATCCCCTCCCACTGTAAATGAGATTGGTGTTATGAAGGGCATCCAGCTGCAGAAATCAAGCCAGAATAAGTTGTCGTATGAGCAAGTCAAGGGCACACCCGACCTAACATTGCCCACGACAGGAGAACCCGTCTAACCCATGCTAGAATGGAAGAACGGACGATGATGATGATATATATATATATATAAATATATATATCAAGAAATGGCAACATGAATGAACTTGTTATTTTTCTCTAAAAACATTGAAACATTTTTTCCGATTCTGCCCTTTCTGTCCCTTCAATCTTATTAATTTATCATTCTTTCTTCCAATGAAAGACTAGCGTCCGTAACGTTATGACCCTCTTCCTGCTATATCAAGTGTTAAAATAATAAATTTCTTCTATATACTGTACTGTTTGTGTTGTAATTTCTGTTTACCTTTTACACACACACACACACACACATATATATATATATACAATAGTACAGCATATTCGAAGTTTGATCAGCAGCCAAGCCAACGAATGCCTTCAGCAGTGGAGCCAAGCAATAAACCTCAAGGAATAAACCTCAGAGTAATAACATACAGTTTAAAAGGGCTTTGCAAATTGAAAATAGCGACCGCTAATTTAGCCGTGTGATCTGTAGCAATGAAAGAACTGACTAGTGAGAAAAGGAAATACACACACACACACATACACACACATACACACATATATATATATATATATACATATAAAAATATACATACATACATATATGCACATATCTGTATATATAACATATATATATATATAAAATAAATATAAACTCATGCTTAGATTCATAGTTTAGTTTTATAAGAACTGAAGACAATAGACAAAGATACTTACCACTTTTCCTTCAGTCAATGAAATCCCACCAGAGAATGTCGATGCCATGGTTGAGGCACAGAATTCAACGTACCAAGGTTTCTTCATAGAACTTGTTATACTACTTATGGCAATTGTGTAAATACTTGAAGCATAACCATCACAGTTGCAATTGTCCTGATGTAGACCACCATTACCGGAGGCCCAGATATATAGCACACCTTTGCCTCCACGTCCCTGTAAATACATATAAGCTGCATCAATTTATAGTCATTACATAGTTAAACAATAGTAACCCTTTTTCTTATTTATATATATATTAGCAGAAAAATCACCCTCGGGTGGTTTTCTGCTAGCATGTGTAGTGTGTATATTGATATTATACGCAGGTATATATACATCTAGATATGATACATTAAATAAAATAGTAATTGACAATATATAATACATAGAAATTGAACGAAGACTGTGTTACACTGTCTTATTTAATCAGTAACGTAATCCATGATACATTAAAAAAGACAATATTATATATAAACTGCATTAGGAGAAAATTAGTGACAGAAAATTAGTATGTTTATTTAAGCAATGGCCAACCGGAAGAAATTTTAAAGAAGTGAATCTTTAAATAAACAAATATATTTAATCAACAGCCACGAAATTTAGTAGATAAATTATGTAATATTCGTTCATTATTTATTCAAAGTAATCCAACTTATTTTACTAATGGGATAAAAAATTATAAACCGTATGCAGTCCCACGCTCCTTACTTTATTATAGTTTAGATATGTAGATCCTGAGTGAAATCGTGGGTAACCACAGTAAATAAGGTACTCAATACATTAGAAGAGTGATAGTATATATATATATATCATCATACACATAGATATATTGAATGTTGTGCGTGTTTGTGTACATACATACTTCAATACATAATGTGTGAGTGCATGTGTGTATGTGCATGTGTGTGTGTGTGTATGTGTGTGTGTGTGTGTGCATGTGTGTGTGTGTGTGTGTGTGTGTGCATGTGTGTGTGTATACAGATAAGTGGAGGTAGGGGAGGTTTTGTGTGTGACTGTCAGAAGCTGTGTATAATCCACAAAAACTCAAAATAAGAAGAATGGTAAGGAGGAGGAGGCAGAGGAGGAGGCTGAGGAGGAGACAGAGAAGAAGAAGAAGAAGAAGAAGAAGAAGAAGAAGAAGAATTTCATCTAGCTACATTAACATCAGTGATGTTTCATTTAGTCTCTTACAGTCAATGTTTACCACAAAGACACAATACAACTATATTCCCCCATCCATTGATTCGACATACCTATCATATAATCATTTCTTTTCAAAGCATAACACATTTTATAACAATGATCTGTGCTCACGTCACAGCCTTGTTTTCATAAATTCCTTTCACCACCTCCAAAATAATCACCACCATCACCATCAGCACCACTATCACAACCACGTTCCAACAACATCATAACAACACTCCTACCAACATCACTATCACCACCATCACAACACCACAACCTATACCACTAGCAACAACAACATTAAAATCACCAACAGCAACACTACCAGCATGACAACAACTCTACCATCACCTAACACAGTTGATAGATGATGGACAAACAACTCCATCATGAAGACATTTCTAGAACAACACAAGATTTCCAGTCAATAAATATGGACTCTGATGTCCTGAACTGTGGATGAGTTTTGCAGTTGTTCCACTAACTAAATGAAATAATCATTGAATTAGAAGGCAAAGTGGCTGAATATTCCACAGATAGGGACACCTTTAACCCTTTAGCATTTACATTATTCTATATATACTGTGGATTGGCAGTATCGGTAGAGGGTCGGACGCCATGCTTTCCAGCATAGTTACGTCCCTTTACGATCTGAGTTCAAATCCCGCCGAGGTTAACTTTGCCTTTCGTCCTTACGGGGCCGATAAAATAAAGTACCAGTAATGCACTGGGTATATGCTGGCCTTGTGCCTAAAGTAGAAACAATTATTCTATATATACTATTGTATTTTCATGGTAAAGACACTATCTCTCATAATTATTTCACATAATATCAAATCTACAAGATTTTGATATTATTTATTGTGAGAACAATACATTAACATAAGTCTGAGGAGGTGATTACAGCCAGTTTGAACAGAAAGAGGTTAAACTGGCTGTATCCAGCCACTCATGCCAACAATAAGGTATTGTTCTCAAAATAAATAATATCAAAATCACATAGATTCGATATTATGTGAAATTTTGTGAAGTAAAGTGTTTGAGTAATGTAAATGCTAAAAGGTTAATCTCACATCAAATATAGAATCAGCATGAAACAGTGTTAGAAAAGGCTGACCCTTTGAATTACAGGTAAAATTCATTTGATGGACTTACAATTTCACACCAGTTGTTCAAAACAGGAAGATGATGATAATGATGATGATAATGCTGAAGATGATGATGATGATGATTGACATTCATATGGTTATTTACATTAAATGATCGATTATTGTAATAACACTGCAGATATTAGTATAACAATATTTTAAATAAATCTTTTAAAACTTAATAAACAACAACAACAGCAACATACCAACAATGTAAAATAATATATAATGGCTTCCTTAGTCTGTATTCTGAAAAATTAAACAATACTATAAAGGACAATGTACCTGTCAAGACAGAAATTTAATCATATTGTTAAGTCTGCATGTATCAGAGAAATGATGCTATCAAAATAAATGCATAAACACACACACATATATATTTATAAATATAAAAATATATATATATATATATATATATATATATATATATATATATATATATATATATATATGCCAATAAAACATATAATATGCATATATATATATATATATATATATTGTTATACTTGGGGAGGGTCATATTTGCGTAATATTGCCAGAATTAATAACAGAACACACTCACTGTTTGGTTGGTTTTTGCTTCTCGCTGTCTTTTATATCTGCGATCTAACTTACTCGGTCCTCAATGTTGCCATTGACTGACCGACGGTCAAAAATAATATAGATACAATATAGACACAAACACATATATATAGTTTACATAATTTACATATTACGCAAATATGACCCTCCCCAAGTATAACAATATCTGTTTCGACACACGATTTCATATAAAAAACCTCGCTAAACTATATATATATATATATATATGCATATTATATGTTTTATTGGCAGCAAGACACTCCCAAAGTATAACAATATCCGTTTCAACACACGTTTTCAGATAAGAAATCTTGCAAAATATATTTACACACACACACAAACACACACACACATATATATATATATATATATATATAATATAATACATTCATGTAGTATTAGAAATATTGTGCTTAATTTTTACCAAGTATTTTTTTCCCTTCTTTCCCTTATATCGTTACTGTGATAACTTACACAAATATCTTCCTTACAAATTATAAAGAATTCATGAGAAAATACATTTGCCAAAGAAATATAACTTTGAAAATTCGGTAAAAAATCTACAATTGCCAGCATGACTTAGGTACAGTCATAGCCATATATATATATTTGTGTATATCATCATAAGGTGGGGGCCACCTCTCAAACATTTAACCCAATGGCATTTATTACTCTATATTTACTATTGTATTTTCACATGATTATCTCACATAGTATCAAATCTTTGAGATTTTGATATTATCTATTTTGAGAACAATACCTTAACATCAGTATGAGCAGCAGGGTACAGCCGGTTTGGACAGAAAGAGGTGAGAGAATTCTGACCAGATATAGCCGGTTTAACCCTTTGTAGTATGGTAGTGGTGGTATAGGCTGTGGTATGGTAGTGGTGGTGGTATAAGCTGTGGTGTGGTGGTGGTGGTGGTGGCATAAGCTGTAGTATGGTAGTGGTAGTGGTGGGGGTATAGGCTGTGGTATGGTAGTGGTGGTGATATAGGCTGTGGTGGTGGTATAGGCTGTGGTATGGTAGTGGTGATGGTGGTATAGGCTGTGGTATGGTAGTGGTGGTGGCGGTGGTGGTATAGGCTGTGGTATGGTAGTGGTGGTGGTATATGCTGCAGTATGGTAGTGGTGGTGGTATAGGCTGTAGTATGGTAGTGGTGGTGGTATAGGCTGTAGTATAGTGGTGGTGGTATAGGCTGTAGTATGGTGGTGGTGGTGGTGGTATAGGCTGTGATATGGTAGTGGTGGTGGTGGTGATATAGGCTGTGGTATGGTGGTGGTGGTATAGGCTGTAGTATAGTAGTGGTAGTTGTATAGGCTGTGGTATAGTAGTGGTGGTGGTGGTGGTGGCATAAGCTGTAGTATGGTAGTGGTGGTGGTGGTGGTATAGGCTGTGGTATGGTAGTGGTGGTGGTGGTGATATAGGCTGTGGTATGGTAGTGGTGGTGGTATAGGCTGTGGTATGGTAGTGGTAGTGGTGGTGATATAGGCTGTGATATGGTAGTGGTGGTGGTATAGGCTGTGGTATGGTAGTGGTGGTGGTAGTGATATAGGCTGTGGTATGGTAGTGGTGGTGGTATAGGCTGTGGTATGGTAGTGGTGGTGGTGGTGGTATAGGCTGTGGTAAGGCGAGAGAAAGAAACAAACAGATACAACTGAAGGAGGAGGAGGAGGAGGAGGAAACCTGATAACAATGTGAAAGTTAAACACTTCTATCATTCATTAATTGGCCTACCTCTTTGATTGACGTTTTCAGAGCCATCTTTGACAATGTTCCAGGACCATCAAGAGTCATACCATCATCAAGGGGGCCCCAGCTGGCGCTGTATATGTCGATGTACTTGTGATTAAAACTCAATGCCCTGGCTTCCAGAGAATCAGTTATTGGACCATCAAGCATTCGAACACCTGAGGAAGAATTAACATTTGTTACCAAGTGTATACCACACACACAAACACACACAAACACACACAAACACGCCACACATGCATGTGCACACACATACATACAAACACCCACATATATATATTTCTGTCCACTGTAAAGTTGTCGTGTAGGTGTCATGACAAAAAGCACCCAGTCCACACCATAATGTGATCGTGTGGGAGTCATGGTAAAAAGGCTCCCAGACCACACTGTAAATTTGGTTGGTGTTAGGAAGGGCATCCAGCCGTAGAGAATTTGCCAGGGACAGTTCTGTATGAGCAAGACATGGTCTCCCAACCAATCTCGCCTCAAGTGGGACAAAACCGTCCAACCCATGGAAGATGGACATTAAACGATGATGATGATGATGATGATATATATGTTGTTTGTTGCATTCAAACAGAATAAAAAAAACTACAGAGAACCTCTAAATTCTAAGATGATGATGATGATATATAAACCATCTGAGGAATGTTTGAAAGCCTTATTTTAAACATGGCAGGATGAAGCATGTTACTTTTGCTGGTGGTGGGGAGTCTTTAATGTTACAGAATGCTAATTAGCTGCACTAACAAATATTCTTTAACATCGATCAAATATCAATGAAATAATATGATGAAAATGTTAAAAGTTAACTGTGTAAGTAATACATTGGTTCACCTATTTGAAATACCACTGCTCTTTAACTTATATTTGCAATATACAGTATTGCAAATTATCATATTTGCTGATGATCAAATACTACATGTAAAAAACTGATAAAGCACAAACCACATGAAGCTAATGAAGTACAAACTATATGAACACCAGCATAGTTCAGCTGCCAACATCACCTCACTAAAATGGTGAAACATACCAATAAAAATTGTATCATTCAGCTCTTAAGTTAAAAGATGAATGCATATTTTGATTTTGATGATTACAA
This sequence comes from Eledone cirrhosa, assembly GCA_964016885.1. NCBI lineage: Eukaryota > Metazoa > Mollusca > Cephalopoda > Octopoda > Eledonidae > Eledone > Eledone cirrhosa. Next base: position 53,520,189 of record OZ024751.1, read on the forward strand.
ATTTTTTAAAGTAGAGATACAAAGCCCTGCATCACCAGAAATATAGAAACTGGGAGCCTAAATAAAATATAAGGTTGGTCATTGCCTCTCAAGTCTAGCAAATAAAACAGAAAAGATATAAATAGACCATGGGATGAATATGTTTCTCTACATGATTATTTTAAACCTTTAGCATTTACATTACTCTATATATTTTGTTGTAAAGGCTTTATCTTACATAATTATCTTGCGTAATATCGAAGCTACGTCAGTATGAGTGGCCAGTTATGGCCGGTTTGGATAGTAAAAGGTGAGAGAATTCTGGCCGGATACAGCCGGTTTAGATGCTAAAGGGTTAAAGCTGCACTCTACACTAAAAGACGAATTATGACAATATTCCCATATAAGACTTGCAAAGGACGTAATAAATATAACTTTGGGTGCCAACAGTTTAGTTAATTTTTAGAAGGTATCTCCTCAAAGTCAAAATGTCATCCATCTTAATGAAGCAGTAAATAACGAGGAAAAAGAAACAAACTGAAATAAGAAAAAGATTTATAATAAAAGCAAGACAATAGATTTAACATACACAGAACAAATAAAAGAAGTAATAAAATACAAGAACATTCTAGAACACCTACAGAATATTACCTTACAGAAACCAAACCAGAACAACATAAATAAAAATATGAACCAAATGTAATGATTTCTACTATAGGTACAAGGCCAGCAATTTAAAGGGAGAGGAAAGTCGATTAAATAGACCCCAGTGCATTACTGGTACTTTATTTTATCGACCTCATAAGAATGAAAGGCAAAGCTAACCCCAGCAAAATTTGAACTCAGACCGTAAAGGGCCACAACTCTGTGCTGCAAAGCATGGTGTCCGATGCTCTATCGATACTACCAATCATAAATAATTGTTTCCACTTTTGGCACAAGGCCAGCAATTATCCCAGTGTATTACTGGTACTTTATTTTATCGACCCCGTAAGGATGAAAGGCAAAGTTAACCTTGGCGGGATTTGAACTCAGACCACAAAGGACCGTAACTCTTTGTTGCAAAGCATGGCGTCCGACCCTCTACCGATACTGCCAATCCACCGCCCTTCCAATCATAAATAATAAGAGCAATATTTGACTCTTTTGATACCAACCCACCTGAAACCATCCTGGTCTTATGATACACATCTATTCATTTTAAAATGTTCAAACTGATATTAAAACACACCATCAAAATTTCATTTAAGAAATTTTTGTTAAGTAAGGTTTCAGACATCAGCTTAATAATGAAATGGTTAGTTATTTCTTCAAATTTTCAAAATCAATTAATACATTCAGGCAATGTAATTCAGTAAGAAAAAGGTTAAAGGATTGAAACCACAAACATTACAATAATATAAACCTAAAAATAATTGAATAAATTAAACCAAAAGGTCATCTTATGAACCAGTGAAAATAGCACTCTGAGATAAAATTTAATAAAATGTCAGCAATAACAATTTAAAAAATGCATGACATCGCAGACTTAATGAAAAAAAATGACTCAATCATCAACAGCAGAAAGTTAAACAAAATAATTTATTTGGCAAGCTCAGAACTTTCTGAAATATGCTCATATAGGATTAACAAAATCCAAGCCTTGGAAAACAAATATACTAAAACAGATATAAATATACATAAAAAAAGAATTTTATTCCTTAGTGAGATCAATAATAATTGTTTTTACTTTTGGCACAAGGCCAGCAATTACCCAGTGTATTACTGGTACTTTATTTTATCGACCCCGTAAGGATGAAAGGCAAAGTTAACCTCGGCGGAATTAATAATAATGGCTTCTGATTTTGACACAAGGCCAACAATTTTTGGAGAAGGGAAAGTCGATTAAATCGACCCCACTGTGTTACTGGTACTTTTTGATATTAACCCTCGTAGGGATGAAAGGTAAAGCTAACCACAGTGGGATTTGAACTCAGAACATAAAGAGCCATAACTCTATGCCACAACATGTTGTCTAATGCTCTACTGATATTGCTAATCCATCAATAATAATTGTTTCTACTTTTGGCACAAGGCCAGCAATTATCTCAGTACATTACTGGTGCTTTATTTTATCGACCCCGTAAGGATAAAAGGCAAAGTTAACCTTGACGAGATTTGAACTTAGAGCGTAAAGAGACGTAACTCTATGCTGCAAAGCATGGTGTCTGACTCTCTACTGATACTGCCAATAATAATGACATTAATAATAAGAAGAAACAGCTGATAGAAAAGGCAGAGAGACAAATAGTAGAGAAATATAACATAACAGATATCGAAGTACTTGGAATGAAAGAATGCCAGAAATAAGTAATTCTTGATAAATTGCAAAGAATACATCATTATGAAAAATGACAAAAGTTGTTTGAACAACAGAAGAAGCAGCTTGAATCCAACTGATAATGAATTTTACTAGGAATTAGGTAAAAATAGAATAGAAATTAATGCAATTAGTTAAAGAAATAGGAGAGTTTGGTCGATGAATGGAATTGTTCAAAATAACAAATGCTGGACTTGAACAATGGAGGGAGAGCATATCAGCCAAGAAGCCCAGGTGTTACTCAGAAAAATAAAAGAAATTATTTGAAAGCGCCAGAAAATGATTAAATCCTAAACTTTTTGTTGAAATATTTAATAAACCTATATTTAATAAACCTATATAAAATACTAGGAAAATTATTTAATAACATACTGAAAGAACTGGAAACATCACTTGACTGGCACACTGGAGAGAAAGCCATTTTAATCCCAAAGAGTAAAGAAAAGTAAATTCTAAATCCACAGATATATAAGCAATATATATTCAAAATACTTTATATTCGATAACAAAGACATGATTGCAATAATACAGCAGAGAATAAATAAACATCTGGAAAAAATAATTAATTTGCAGGAGAGCAGAAGGGATATTGCAAAGAATGATATGACTGTAAAGATTAATAATTAATCAACAAAGCACTAACTAAAGACATGGTATGAATTGATTGCCAGAAAGTATTTGACAGTATTTCCTACAGCTGGAAGCTGGAAACAATAGCATCGATGTGGGTCACAGATACATGGCAAACAATCCTGTAGATACAAATTTCATCTCTATTATAAGAGGAATACTTCAAGAGATCTCTTTCTTTCTCCACTTTGTTTGTGTGGCTTTTATATATTTAGTCAATTCAGAATGTCAAACTAGACTGGACTCAGGTATAAAAGTTATGAGAAGACAATTAACCCTAATTCATATATAGACGGCATGAAGTTATAATAAGCTGTAGATGATAACAAGAAACACAACTGCAGACAGTACACGGATTTCCAAGAGAAATGCAAAGATAATGCACCAAGATAAAATTTAAGAGAGGACAACTACTTAAGAACACTAATATCAGGTTAAATATCAGAACAGTGATAAGGAATTTAGTCAAAATATTCAATTATAAATAATTAATAACTGGATAGTCTCCACCAATTAGAAAACATTTGAAAGCAATTTTAGACACATTTGATTAATGCTTATAAAAGAACTAAATGTGAAAAAGTGATAACATATCATTACCCTAGATGACTTACAGTAATCTTTTGTTATATCACTCTTAATTGGATGCTAAACGAATTAGTAAAACTAGACACAAAACAGAGAAATGACCAAGGAGTATAGGATGTCAATAAGAAACCAACATAAAACGATTATATTTACCATAAATACAAGAAGTTATCAGCATAATGTAAATGGAAAACTACAAAGAAAATATGTAGCATAGAAAAACAACTATAAAGCTCCAAAAAGTTATTGCTGCTCACATGCCATATTAATGCTCTGTAGATAAACATCTAATCAAAACTGAAATATATATTTTCTGTGTCTGAAAATGAAGACCAGTTCTTTTGGTTTGCAGATTTTCCAATGTCATAGAATCGAGAGGCTGCCATGATTTGTTACATGTAAGAATAGTTATGTAATTAAGATGACATTGTGTTTGGAATGTTTATGACAAGAGATAATACTAAAACTCAACTCCCTTAGAGTTATGATATTTATGTGAACAACTACACAAACCAATTGTTAATGTGACTAAACCTCAAGGAAAACAACAATACAACAATGAATATCTTAATTATGATTATTCGTTTCTGTTTTTTTATTTTTTATTTATTTATTCCAAGAAAATCTGGTGTTCAACTGATTTGTCTATGTTACAAATGAAATTCTTTGTTTATTTATGAAAGAGGAGGGATGAGACAAGAAATAAACCTTAGAAACACAAGTAAAAAAAATTGACATATATATGGTAAAACTTACCACCAATCTTGGAATTGAAAGCAATACCAACTCCACATATATTGTTGTTAGCTGTCATGGCTACCTCACCAGCACATCGTGTTCCATGTCTACAAGACAAGAAGAGCGTAGATTAATATATAACTACGTCTTTTGGGAAATGTATATAATTGGTATTCAAAGATTCATGTATACATACACTGGAACATACGCAGATGCATACATACATAATAAATACAAACAAACAAACATACATATATTTATATGCAAAAGCATATGTATATATGTATTTACAATTTACATCTTGCTCTCATCTTTTATTCTATATGTATGTATGTATGTTTGTGAGTGTGTGTGTGTGTGAGAGTATGTATACACATTTGCACATGCAAATACACATGTATATACATTTCAGAAATATATTGGTGTGTATCTATCTATCTATATCTATATATATCATCATCATCATCATTTTATGTCCGCTTTTCCCTGCTTGCAAGGGTGAGACATATATATATATATATATATATATATATATATATATATATATATATATACCAATATATATATATATAAATAAGTAGATAGATAGATATAAAGGATCTCTGATATATTTTCCTATAAAAAAAGTTGTAAATAGACAAGTGAACACCAATGACAGTTACACTTTATTACAAACATTACTAAAATACACTGCAGCTAATTTCACTGACATGTTTGATGTACAACCTCCATTTTTGTTGGATATGTTGTTTCTTGTTTTTGTGATGTGTGATGCGTGACAATCGAAAAGTATTTTGCAATACCTACAAGACTGTCATGTATATATATATATATATATATATATATATATATATATATATATTATTCAAAATATTAATAAATGAAGACATTTACATAATCAAAATATATGTTTTATTATATATATTTCAAAGGTACTGTGCTGTTTTTTCAGTATGTCCTCGTCAGATAAAATACATGAATTGATGTATGACATACCTCAACGGTCTTGATGGTTCAATTCCAGTATTGGCAGTCATATATAATTGTTTCTACTTTTTGGCACAAGGCCACCAATTACCCAGTGCATTACTGGTACTTTATTTTATCGACCCCCGTAAGGATGAAACGCAAAGTCAACCTCAGCGGGATTTCAACTCAGATCGTTAAGGGACGTAACTATGCTGGAAAGCATGGCATCCGACCCTCTACCGATACTGCCAATCCACCGCCTATTGGCAGTCATATATAATTGTTTCTACTTTAGGCACAAGGCCAGCAATTACCCAGTTCATTACTGGTACTTTATTTTATCGACCCCGTAAGGATGAAAGGCAAAGTTAACCTCGGCGGGATTTGAACTCATATCGTAAAAGGACGTAACTATGCTGGAAAGCATGGCGTTCGACCCTCTACCGATACTGCCAATCCACCGCCCAATCCATGTATATATATAAGGAAAAAAGATGAAATCGAAAATGCAACTGGAGTTTGTTTTTTTTTAAATATATATATTTATTTGGTTCCTTTACCAGTTCCACAGTTCTTCTGCTTTCCAAAAGTGTGGTTTTTCTCACATTATATATATATATATATATATATATATATATATATATATATATATATATATATATATATATATATATGTAAAATTCATATAGTCAAAGCAATATATTTTCAACACATTCACTTATCAGAAAATATATATTGTGCTAGTATGTGTGTCTCTATAAATATGTATGTCTGTGTGTGTTTGTATGTATGAATGTATATATATGTGTATGTATATATGTAAGTAGGAATATATGTATCTATGTGTGTATGTATATATGTATTTATGTATGAATGTATATATGCGCATATGTATATATATATATATGCATGTATGAATGTGTGTATGTATATATGTATGTAGGAATGTATGTATGTATGTATATATGTATTTATGTATCCCAGTACAACCTGTCTCATGGTCGGGTCGTTGGCGACTAAACTGGCAACCCACCAAGGTTTCTTGGTGAGGAGGGTGACTTTGGACATCCTGCAGGACTAAAAACAAAACCTGTCAAAGGGCAAAGGAGCTCTTAAGAGTCAATGGCCATCCAAAATCACTGGGAGAGATGACCCCTTAGCCTTTGTCAAGGCAGAATTCTAGGAGAAGGAAAACTCTGATATAACACCTGCAACTCTGATGGTATCCAATGATGTTGACTTGTTCTTCTTTTTGGTAAATATCATCTTGGTTAAGAGAGTGGGACTGGCTTTGTGCAGTGCCTTTGCTCACTATAAAAGCTTCACGGCACAGGCATTGCTTTATATCTGGAGATCTCTCTGCACTTGTCGTCACATGGTACCATGGGCCTAGCACTATGTGTCAATAATTGTCACAGGTGTAGTGTTTGTACCAGAGTTTTCAAGTCGCTGGCTGAACGAAAGTTACATTCGTTCAGCGCATCGGTAGGAGTTCTCCTACATGGATATAAAGTAGTGGCCGTACTCGAAAACGAGTTGGCAGCCACCATTTATGTATGAATGTATATATGTGCATATGTATGTATATATATATATATATGTATGTATGAATGTATGTATATATGTATATATATATGTAGGAATATATGTATCTATGTATGTATGTATATATGTATATATATATGTAGGAATATATGTATCTATGTATGTATGTATATATGTATTTATGTATGAATGTAGATATGTGCATATGTATATATATGTATGAATGTATGTATGTGTGTATGTATATATGTATATATGTATGAATGTATATATGTGCATATGTATATATATGTAGGAATATATGTATCTATGTATATATGTATATATGTATTTATGCATATGTATATATATATTTATGTATGTATGAATGTATCTATGTATGTGTGTATGTATATATGTATGTATATATGTATTTATGACACTTACTTGTTTTCGTTGGTTATATCATATCGCGGTCTGGGATCATCATCATTATCATTCATATCACTGCTGGCTTTTGGATCCTACAATAATCAGACATGGAATATCATCTCATTATTAAGAAACAACAGGGCGGTGGATTGGCAATATCGGTAGAGGGTCGGACACCATGCATTGACACATAGAGTTACGGGCCTTTCCATTCTGAGTTCAAATCCCGCCGAGGTCAACTTTGCCTTTCATCTTTACAGGGTCGATAAAATAAAGTACCAGTAATACACTGGTATAATTGCTGGCCTTGTGCCAAAAGTAGAAACAATTATTAAGTAACAACAATAAAGAAACAGACTACTGGTTTGCTTCATTTTCTTCACTAATCAACATGATATCCTTTTATATAATACTAGCAGAATGGCCCGGCGTTGCTCGGGATTTGCTCTAGGGTTCTTATATATTTGATATATATTCATCCTTATTGAGCCTCGTGAAATAAATACGTTTGTTTATATTTCGTTATAGTGTATGCAAAAATATCTGTACACGAATATATAATTATATATATATCTATATATCTAAAACAGAGAATGTCTGTCTGTCTGTCAGCTCACTAAAACTTGAGAACCACCCAACCAATTGTTTTCAAACTTTACACATGTAATACTTATGGTCCTATGAGCGTTTTGAGCAAAACATATTTCAAATTTTTTATGCCCTAGGGACCATATTAGGCGATTTAGCGATCTCTCTCTATAATTCTTAGTCTTTCTTTTTAGATAGATACATAGATATAACGTTGCGCCCTTATAATATCTGTCTGTATGTCTGGCTGTCTGCATTACGTCATTATAACGCGATCAGTGTGTGTGTGTGTGTGTGTGTGTGTGTGTGTGTGTATATATATGTATCGTAATGCAGACAGCAAGACACACACACAGATAATATAAGGACCATAAGTATTACATGTGTAAAGTTTGAAAAAACTCGGTTGGATGGTTCTCGAGTTTTAGGGAGTCAGACAGACATTCTCTGTTTTATATAGACTAGCAGAAAACCACCCGGTGGGCGGTTTTCTGCTAGCAAATCTAGTGTATATACTTATATTGTTGAGATTTGGATGAGAAATGTTTTCGGCACCACATGTTCACCGTCTCTCGGTGTGTCTTTTATGCATGTATAAATATATATGTTATCTATACGGTGAAATCTTTGAAATAAATATATGTTAAAACAAAAAAGGCGGTTAGAAAAAAATATTCCTATGAAATTTTAATCATACCATTAAGTGTGAATAAGGAAATATTTTTTTATTGTCAAAACAAATGTTCAAAAGTTAAACTTCAATTTTTTGAATTATTTCCAATTTTTTCATGAAATTGAACACTGGACATTGGCTGCTGGAAATGGAAATTAAATCGTATTTAATTGTATTTAAATTTCTAACCTTATTTTATTATTTATATTATTTCAATAAGAAATAAAAAAAAACAACAACAAAAATTTAAGCAAAAAATTGAACAAATCAAACATAGGTTACGGAACTGCGCAATCTGATTAATAAATTACCTCATCAGCAGCAACCTTCTTCAAATGGTCCTTATTATCAGCAGCAACAACCACAAATTCAATGGCAACCTTCTTCGCATGGTGTCAAGTCAGAACCGCCTCGAACTGGTTACTTCTGGCTTGTGCAAGGTGTCTCTATAGCAACCAGCGATTCCCTCGGCCTCAGTGACCAAAGTCAGTGGAGAGGGGAAGGTAATATTTCTGTAGCACGTGTTTTAGCGTCTATTCACTCTCTCTCTCCCTCTCTCCCTCCCGCTATCCCCCTCTCGTAGTCTGTCTCTTTCTTTCACTCTCACTCTCTCTCTATGCACGTGTTTCCACTGTCGGACAGACAGACAGAGAAATTGCTGGTTATATATATAAGTAGATAATGAAGATGTCGTAATTAAGGGAGATAATTCATATTATATAACGAATATGCCGTTGGTTTCTGGGTGAAACCTCCATTGTTGGTTTGTGATGACAATGATAATGATGGTATTCATCATCATTGGTATGGTAAGGATGGGGGAGATGGAAACAGGGGTGAACCTGATAATGTTGTAATACTTTTAGGGTTTTGTTCCTGAGAAATATAAGAAGAGTGAAATTATCTAATGTGCTCTTCCTTTTTAAGACAGTTTGGTATAAATTGACATTTGGGGGGTAAATATACATGTAAAAATGCACACACATACATACATGTTGTATACATATGTGTATGTGTATATATATATATATATATATATATATATATATATATATATATATAAATATATATATATATATATAGAGAGAGAGAGAGAGAGAGAGAGATAGATAGATATACACAGACATACTGAGAAATATATACATATATGTATGCATACATGCAGGCTCTCACAAGCCACTTCCAAAACACAAAAGCCATATTACTTACATAATTCTTTATTATATCGTCATGCATCCATTCTAACCCTGTGGGGGAAAATAAATGAAATTGTCATTTAATGAGGAATTTTTTTCAATCATCATCATCAATAGAAGAAGAAGAAGAAGAAGAAGAAGAAGAAGAAGAAGAAGAAGAAGAAGAAGAAGAAGAAGAAGATGAAGAAGAAGAAGAAGAAGAAGAAGAAGAAGAAGAAGAAGGTGAAGGTGAAGTAGAAGAAGAAGGTGAAGGTGAAGGTGAAGAAGAAGAAGAGGAAGAAGAAGAATTCTGAAAGAATATTTCTTGAAGAATATGGTTCACTTTTAGCTAGATACTGTTTCTTGACTTTTAATGAAACACCGATTCTGTAATTAAAAAAAGAATTCCCAGGAAATGAGATAATTTGAAATATCCCACGTATTTATTCATTGCTCCCATCATTACTAT
>OZ024751.1:53535312-53542812 GCA_964016885.1 Eledone cirrhosa
TGTATGTTATCTCTTGTATAAAGATTTACAGCATCGACATAGAGGAACTATTTTATAATTTACCCACAGTATTTGTAACCATTGCTAGTTTCATACAGCAAATGGAGTTAAAGCTAGACAAAATAATTTAGTAGACAAGAAAAGGTGTCTTCCTGAATAATTCTTATTATTATGTTTATGGTGTAATGGCAGTTTTCTATCATATTATCTTTATATTGCAATGTTATTAGTGTTTTCCATTTCGACATGGAGCGTTTTGATATATTGCCTTAATATTGCAGCTAAGTTGTTTATATGTTGTGTCACCAACATTCCTAAGTGTGATATGCTGTCAAAGGTTTTTAGCTAATCAATCCTTGGAGTGTTATATTTTGGTTTTCTCTCATTTTTTTTAGTCTTGGCAGCATATTAGCAAAGTTGTATCAGCATTGGGTTAAATGCATTCTGAATTCAAATCTCACTGAAGTCAACTTTGCATTTCATCCATTTGGAGGTAAATCAATTAGCTAACTACAAACATACATACATAATATATTTACATACATATGCACATACATACATACATACAGGTATACACAAACAAGCATAAATATATACATACATATATAGTTTACATGTGTTGGCATCATCATTCATCATTTCATCATTTCATTTTTACGTCCGCCTTTTCCCTGCTTGCAAGGGTGGGATGGGAACTGATTCTGGCTTGATTTCTACAGCTGGAGGCTCTTCCTAACACCAACCTCATTTACAGTGAGTGCTGGGTGCTTTTTTGCCGTGGCACCTCCACGACCACTTTGCAGTGGAATGATATGGACACCAGTCCCTATCATCTCATTTCTACAGCTGAGTAAACTGGAGCAATGTGAAATAAAGTGTCTTGCTCAAGGAAACAACACATCACCCGGTCTGAGAATTGAACTCACAACCTTTCGATTGCAAGGCCAATGCTCTAACCACTAAGCCTTTAAACCACTAAGCATGTATATATTAATTTTCTTATTATTTAGCTGGCGTTTGGAAGACAACTTAAAGGTTCTTATAGAAAATTGATGGAAATTTTCAATCTATATATATAATATTTTAACATATAACATGAAAACCTGCTAGTACTGGTGCTACAATAAAATAATGGTTCTATCTGTAGTATGTGAGCTCAGCGGCTCTAATTGAGTACTAACTTGATCTGTGATGACATGTCTAATTCTTGCTATAAGGGAAAGCAGATATCAAATGTTGATGATTATAATGATAAACATTTTAAAGCAGGCAGTTTTTATCATAAAATCAGTGGTGGTTTGAGATGGTTTGCCATCAAAAAGGTTAATTCAAGAAACTTAATGTCTGTTCTGCTCTTCATGAGTTTTTCTTGTGTGGTCGAATGGCAAGCAGTATATTTGCTATATCACAAATTTCTTTAACCTTTACATATATGAGCTTATTGTTTAATCTTAAAGCTTCAATCCATTCAGCAGACCTATGATATGATCAAAGTTGTGACTATCTTATCTTTCATTTTTAGACTTAGTGAGTCAATAAATAAAAGACAAACCTAGAGCAGTTGTCTGGTGTAGTTATTAGAGTACCAGGTGGGTTGCTTTGTGGTATTTGTTCCAGCTCTTTATTTTCTGAGTTCAAATACCATACTGGCCTCCTTTAGTGTTAGACTTAATCTGTCATGGATTAACTCTTTCATTACCATACTTCTGGAATATGTGAGAGGTTCAGTATTTTTGTTTTTAATTCCACCCAGAGAGTCAAGGAGGTCTTAACATGCTCTGAACCTCACTAGGTGCCATCATCCTCCCATTTTACTGGTGCCAATATCTCTTTTATAGACATCATGTCTTTAATTATTGTTTTTTATTTTAAATCTGTTGCATGCTGTGTCCTATATTTTACCCTACAAAATGATTGTCTTCCTACATCGCAAGCAATATTTATTTTTATTGGGCAACTGCGGACTAATAAACATCACTATTATTATTGAAATTAATAGTAATAATAATAATAATAATAACAACAATGACAATGATAATGATGATTACTATTAAAACAATGAGTATGATGTGTGACAAACATACAGCCTATAAAGCAGTAGATAAACAAAGACATTGTGAAATTAATACACACAAAAAATATTTAACGACCTCTCATATCTTATATCTGCAAACTTTAATGCTTCCAGAAACTGGAGCTCAATTTTAATGTTCATATGTATGTGTGTATGTGTGTATGTATGTGTGTATGTATATGTGTATTATGTGTGTGTATGCATGTGTATGTGTGTATGTGTGTGTATGTATGTGTGTATGTATGTGTGTATGTATGTGTGGATGTATGTATGTATGTGTAAGTATATGTGTATGTATTTATGTATGTATGCATGTGTGTGTAAGTATGTGTGTATGTATGTGCATTTGTATGTGTGTGTAAGCATGTGTGTATGTATGTGCGTTTGTATGTGTGTGTATGTATGTATGTTTGTATGCGTATGTGTGTATGTATGTGCATATGTATGTATTTATGTATATGTGAGTGTATGTATGTATGTGTGACAACGTCACCCGCCTAACATCGCCCACAACAGGACAACCTGTTTAACCCATGCTAGCGTGGAAGAATGGACGTAAAACAGTGATGATGATGATGATGATGATATATATATATATATATATATATATATATATATATATATATATATTTATATATAAATATATATACATATAAATATATCATACATACATATATTTATGTATGACTGTGTGTGTATGCATATACATAATATATATTTTTACATTTGTACATGTGTGTATATATCTATTTGCATATATAACTGTATATGTGTTTCTGTATCTGTATAGTTGTGTATGCTTGTATGTGTCTTAGTGTAAATGATAATTTTTGCAAGCAATTACCTACTCTATCACTTTGTAATTTCTTCAAACTGAAATCTCTAGATGAGTGTTATTACCTGTAATTATCTCTCTTTAATTATAAAAATTTTAATTGCTTTTTTTTCTAAAACCTAGATATGTAAATATAAATTTTCTATAGGTTACACTCTCTTTGTGTTTTATATTATAAATAGACATGAATTATATTTAACAAGACAGACTAACGAACATCTATATGTTGCTCTATGTAGTGATTAAGAGGTTTCCAGATTCAATCTCACTGCATGGTATCTTGGATTAGTGTTATTTGTCATAACCTAGAAGTTGATCCCAGCTTTGTTTGTGAAACTGGGCAAATGGAAATTGTTTGGTGGAATTCTTAGAAATCAGATGAGAAGCCTTGTAGTATTTGGTTTGATGCTTTCCATTCTGAGTTCAAATCCTGCTGTAACCTACTTTTGTAGTAAATTTAATATGTCAACGGTGGTTTATAAGTGTTGTTTGTAATTTATTGATAGAAAACAAAGTTTATTAAATATAGTGTAACACTATTTTTGTCATTCCAAAGATACAAAGAACTGCTTACCATCGTCCAAGATAGTGACTACGATACCATTTCCAGTAAGGTTCTGGGCCCAACATGGGACAACTAAGAGATCAGCATATTTTAAGGATTTGGGGTTTCTCTGTAAAAAGAAAGCAAGCGAGTTAATTCATTAGTGATGTTACTAAACAATTCACTTCTGTTTTACACACACATATATATATACACACACACAACAAATAGGTTTCATCCTCACCAGGAAACAAGATAGGTGAATGGCAGTAAATGAGTAAATTCCAAGTCCTTTTCTGGAGTAGAATGTATTTCCCAACATAGGTTAGTTGTTAGTAACCTTACATTAAGTGTTAGACAGACTAAGAGACAAAAGTCAGTCTGGAGAAGGAGAACATGGAAGCTGAGTAAACCCCCAGCAGGCGACAAATTCAGAGAAATTCTACTTGATTAGCATAGAGAAAAATTGGAAATTTGAGATATCTTGTTGAAAGCCATTTGCTAGTTCTCTGGTTAGAGTAAGGTCCCAGCAAGTCAGTGTGTGATTTTGAGGTGGAATGATAAAGTAAATAGACTCATAAAAAACAGACAAGCCTAGAGAGATTGAAGGAAAGGAGACAGCAGAAGACAATACAAGATAGTTAGAAGAGAAGCTAGATGACAGATGTACCTCCCAAAGAGAGACACAGTAAGGAAGTTTGTATATGTTTTATGCTAGTGCCATGAAAAATGTGGCCAGAACACCCTGTATAACAGTTGGCAGTAGGAAGGGCAGCTCACTGTAGAAATCAGGCCCCAAAAAGCTCAAGAAGACACTTCAGTTGTGTTAGAGCCCTAATAACAACCCATACTCAGCACACTCTGTAAAGTAGTTTGTGATATGAAAGGCATTCAGCTATAGAAAACCTGCCAAACAAAGAGTTAGGAGGACAATTCAGCTGTGTCAAAGACATAACAACCTCCCTAGTGCTGGTGTCATGATAGAATGCATTTGGTAGAGCATAAGATCATATATATAAGCAAGTTGCAGCCACCCACCTGCCAGCCTACCTGAGAAGTCAGTAGCCCCGCTTGAGTAATGTTTCAATCTGTGAAAACACATCCATCCCTTTGCTGGCAGGGAAAACAAATGGAGGAAAAGAGTAATCAATATATACATATCGTGGCAGTTGAGAATATTTATACCAACAGTTTGATATATTTTTGCCATTACTAAATTGTTTCATGACCAGAAATACACACAACCCATTTAAATACATTGAAATAAGTAAAGTCTAAAATGGAAGGAGTGATAAACTAATACTTTATAAAGGACCTTCATTGGTTGGTTTAGAATAGGTTTTATATACACTATCCTTCATTGCACCTTCTCTCTCTGTTTTCACACACATTCTCTCTCCCTTTCTTTCTCTCCCTCTCTCTTTGATTTTATTCATACCTTTCTGTTTTGAGTCTCACTTTCTCTCATACTTTCTTACATTCTATCAGTCTTTCTAACACATATCCTCTCCATCAATTTTCATCTGTATCCCTTATTTTCTTTATTTCTCCTCCTCTTGCACCCCCATCACTCCTTTCACACACATTCTCTCTCTCTCTCTCTCTCTCTCCATCTCTCTCTCTCTCTCTCTCTCGTTGTCTGTTCGTATTCTTACTTCTCTCTATCATTCAGTGATAAACTGTAATTTGACTGAAAGTAATTTTGGTTGTGTGTTTGTATGTATGTTTGCATGTGTACATATGTGTGTTTGTGCATGTATGCATGTGTATATGTGTATATGCATGTGTTTACATTTGTGTATGTGCATGTGCCCACATGTGCATATGTGTCTATATGTGTGTGTGCATGTATCTGTATGTGTCTGTGGAGCTATGTAAGTTTGTATATGTGTGAGTGTGGTTGTGGTGAAGGTTAACCATTATTTAACACAAGCCAACACGTAGTTCATTTCAAAGCTGAAACTTACCAAATACCATTCTTCATTCCAAAGTGAGTCAGAAAAGGCGTCTTTCCTGTAAAGTCCCAATCTCTTTGCAGACCGCTTGGTTCGTCGTTTGATCTGTTGTTGTTCAACCCAAGCAACCTGGATATTGCAAAGAAGAATTTATAGATATTTAGTACTTGGTATGATAATTTGGTGTTCTTTGGATTACATTTATGCTGAAAATTATCAGTTTGTTTGTGGAACCACAGGAAAAAATTTGCCTTTTATATATATATATATATATATATATATATAAACTTGAACCTAATATGACTTTTTTTTTTTGCATCCATGTGTTTGTTTCATTTCATTTATCGACTATATATATATATACACACACACATACAAACACATATATATATATATAATGATGATGATGATAATGGCATATATATATATATACATACATACACCACACAGACACAAAGATATGTATGGGAATGATATTGAGAGAAAAAAATACATATTTATGCACAAATACTGGAATGTTATCAGTAAGATATCGATTGATATGTAATTTAATAATCAATATAGGATGTCATTGAATATAATTACATAAAATCATTACAACATTTATTTGACAGCATGGTATTACATGCTTGATTTAACCTTTCCGAGAATTCTTAATTTTTTGGTGCAGAGAAATGCTATGATCACAAAGCAGTTCATGTAGTATTATATAACCTTATTAAGTAGTTGTTAGCTCTACAAGGAAAGGAAAGGAGACAATCATCACATCAGACCAAGAATACAATGAATCCATTGGTTTTTCCATTGCTAATACCATCTGCTAATTGCAACTCCTGGCAGGAGGAGGTGGGATTTGAACTCAGAATACACAGATATTGCAAACCATTAAAGTAATAATGATGGTTGTAGTAATACTAATAATTCTAATGATATTATTAATGATAATAACAACAACAACTTGGTGAATATGCTGTGGGACAAAGAATTAGAACATAATAGGCCTAACCTGGTGGATTTTTGACAAGGAAAAAAGATTTTGGTTGATTATATATGCAGTTTGCCTCTTTGACACAAGAGTGCAAGAAAAGAAGAAGGAGAAAATTAACCAGTACCAGGATTTAAAGTGGGAACTGAAAAGGATTTGGAACTATCATGATCTAAACACTCTAACCATTAAGCCATACACTTTAGTACTGAGGTTAATTTAATCAACTTTACCCTTTCCCTAAATTTGCTGACTTTGTAGTTAAATTAGAAATCAATACTAAGTAGTATAAGCTTTGATCTATCTTTCTATCTTTGACAACTCATGTGACATTTACATTTTCATTGCCTGTTGAGTGAACTAATCAGTTTTGGGAAACCATTACAGTGTTGTTGTATGATCTTTAACAGAATATTATTATTAATGTTTGTTACACAGTAAGACTAAATACATTTTCACCATATTAATGGGAAATACACTTTACATTTATTTTGAAATGTTGCTGATTTTTGATAAAAAAATCATTCAACTTATGGTTACAGATTTACTTGAGAGTTTTAGAACCAACTCTAAGTGTTTTAACTCTTTAGCATTTACATTACTCTATATTTACTATTATATTTTCATGGTAAAGGCTTTACCTTATATAATTATGTGCCATAATACCGAATCTGAGATATTGATATTATTTATTTTGAGTGGTGGATTGGCAGTATCGGTAGAGGGTTGGACGCTATGCATAGAGTTAACGCCCTTGCCATTCTGAGTTCAAATCTCACTGAGGTGAACTTTACCTTTCATTCTTACGGGGTCAATAAAATAAAGTACCAGTAATGCACTGGGTAATTGCTGGCCTTGTGCCAAAAGTAGAAACAATTATTTATTTTGAGAACAATACCCTAACATCAGTATGAGCGGCCAGTTACAGCCGGTTTGTACAGAAAGAGGTGAGAGAATTCTGGCCTGATACGTCTGGTTTAAGTGCTAAAGATATTGTGATACAACAATGATTTGAGAGAGAGTGAGGCGGGGAGTCATAGAGATAGACAGATAGCGATATATATACAGGGTGCGGACGATATTTGTTCGCAATTTTCAACTGCTAAT
>OZ024751.1:53547812-53560312 GCA_964016885.1 Eledone cirrhosa
G
The DNA here is from genome assembly GCA_964016885.1 of Eledone cirrhosa. NCBI lineage: Eukaryota > Metazoa > Mollusca > Cephalopoda > Octopoda > Eledonidae > Eledone > Eledone cirrhosa. The sequence continues at coordinate 53,547,814 of OZ024751.1, forward strand.
ATTGATATTATACTAGCAGCCCGTAGAACTATCATCAATTTCGAGGATACATTTTGGACGCGTAAAAACACGCCCAACAATTTCGACGTTACAATGGGTTCGAGTGATTCGGCCCAGGTAACTGATCTTATTGGGCTGTTCCTCCTAAATGAACTGTATATTACCTTTCCGCACCTTAAAGGCGGACTTTATCGTGACGATGCATTGTTTGTGATTAACTCCAGCACCAATAACATCGAGCATAATAGGAAGAAACTTTATAAGTTTTTTAAAAGCTTTAACCTTTCGATCACAATAGATAGAAATGATAGAGCGGTCAACTTTTTAGATCTGACTTTGGACTTGGTCACTAATAGTTTTAAACCCTTCCATAAGCCTAATGAAATACTCTCTTATGTTAGTCCCAATTCTAACCACCCCAAATCTATGATAAGCTCTATAATTAATGGTGTATCTAATAGAATTTCCACACTCTCTAAGGACATAGGAATATTTAATGCACATGCTGAGTACTATAATAATGCCCTAGCTAACTCCGGTTACTCTGGTATAATACATTATAATAATAGTAACCTTAGAAAGTCTCCGCTTACATATAATAATAATAACATAATATCCCATAATATGGCCATGAATGGGAGTAGAAAGCATAAGAATCGTAGAAATCCCATAGGTGTATCCGAACCCATCCATAAGTTAAGACACCGGATTCGTAATAGGGAATCTAATAGTTCTAGGGATCAAGTTGGGCACTCTGAGCGCTCACTCAGTGGTAATGCTTTTGCTAAATCTAATGTTTTTACTAATTCTAATAGTATTGTTTCTACTGATCCTATTAGTAGCCCTAATCCTATTGATATGATTCCAGATAGTAGTAGATATACTAAAGGTAGAAACAGAAGGAGACTCAATGGGGTTTCGGCTGATTCTAATAATGTGGTTTCAACTAGTCCTCGTAGTAACCCAGATCTTAATAATGGGATATTAGATAACGGTAGAGTTGGTAAGGATAGAAATAGAAGGAGACTAAATACTTATTTTAACCCGCCATATGATCAGGAAGTATTAACTAACATCCCTAGGTCTTTCTTTTCTATCTTAGAGAAAAGTTTCCCTCCTACTAATAAATACCATGGTATTTTTAATAAAAATGTAATTAAACTATCATTCTCTACCACCCCTAATATTAGTTCTCATTTAGCTAGCACTAACAATAGGAAAATTAGGGACGGCTACTCCTCTTTGCGTACTACTAGTCTGGATAGATCCATAAATGCCTTACCACTTGAGCAGACCTTATCTCATAGTAACCCTACGAGTGATGCATCACTACTTCAGCTTATCAATAGCACCCGGAAGTGTAATTGTAGAGTGAGTGTTAACTGCCCTTTAAACGGTAACTGCCTCTCTAGGAACATTGTTTATGCTTGTGTAGTTAAAACTAATTCCTCTAATAGCACATATATAGGCTCAACATCTAACACTTTTAAGACTCGGTTTAATTCTCATATCTCTTATTTTAAACATGTTAAGTTTAAGAATTCTACTTCTTTAGCACACCATATCTGGGATCTTAAGGAGGCTAATATACCATATAGCCTTAATTGGCGAATAGTAGCACGCTCTAATAACCTATCAACACACACTAAATTCTGTAATCTCTGTATCCTTGAGACCCACTCTATAATTTTCTCTAGGGAACTCTTACTTAATAGAAAGTCTGAGATATTTTCTTCCTGCCCCCACGCCATTTCTAATTCTTACTTTTATTATAAACCTAAAAGTTCTGGTAGTGTAAATTGTATCCATTAGCTGCTATATTCCCTTATCTTTTTTGTTTAGGTTCATTTTGTTTACCACCATCATTATCATTATTATTATTGGTTTTTAACAGCTTTTCGATTTAGCTTTCATAGTCTTTTGGCTGCCATACCATATCTATCTTCTTAAATATTATATTTTCACTATTAACACCTTATGAGTTTATATCTGATTATATATTTTATTTTGATTTTCATTTAGATAATTAACCCCCCCCCCCCCCCCCACACACACACTTATCATTCGCCCCTTCAATTATACTATAATTATATTCAATTCCCTTTTATGCTCCTTTCTATTGTATTATACAGTATATTGATTATGATTTTATGCTCCTTCGTATCCTCCATACCTTTCTTTTTTCTGTTCCCATTGGCCTACCATAGTTCTATTTAAGGTCATTTTATTAGATAACGTTATTCAACTGAAAGTAGAATATTTCATTCTATCCTGGATATTTTTATTGAGATATCTTAAACTTTAGAGATTTTGATAACTTAAACCATAGCTAATTTTGTATTGACTTATTATGTATTTTAAATACTTTCAATATTAATTAATTTAATAAGGTTTTCTAGTCATTTATCCGGGTTTGATTCCTAACTTTTTTTACTTAACTGCTTGTGACACCTAAGTAAATATATTTGTTTTTGTTTTTCGATTTCCGGTTGATTTTATTTATATTTTTTTTACTACCGTGCGTAGTTTCTGTCTGGTTCTTATTCACTTATTCACATATGTCTGTCTACCAACCATGTAATTATGTATACTATACTATGTTTGTTATTTGATATTGAAGTTGTTATATCATATCATGTAATCGTACTATAGATCTTAAATATTTACCGATTATTCGATGTACCCTTATGTTAAATTTTGTAAATTCTGTAATATGTTTATATTTTTATAATTTTTATAATGTTTAAATAATATTTATTTATACCAATTGTATAAAAACTCGACCTCTGTCTGTTTTGTTACAACGGTATAGATATTTTTCCAGCACAATTTTTTCAACACAATTTAGTTCTGTATGATATTTTTTCTCACCCTGTGTGTAATTTTATATGATTTGTTAAGTTATATGCCAATATATTATAATATTGTTATTATAGTGTTATTGTAATATTTATATTGTTTGTGCAAATTGACCGGAGATTATAAATTATATTTTTATTTTTATTCATTTCTATATCATTTTATACTGTAAATAATATATGTATTATGTTTATATTTAAACTCTTAATAAGTGTTAGTTTGTGTTTGTATTGATGGATATGTGTATTGATATATATATATATGTACATATGTATATATATATATATATGTATATTGGGCCTTTTAATATTATTATTATTATCATTATCAATTATATTATATAATATTATATTATATTATATATCGTACTGTGGTGATATCCAATTTTAGCTGTCTAAATGCCGCTTACTTGCTGCAGTTGCTGCTTACTTCAATGTATGAGGCTATTCCAACAAATTTACATTCCCCTTCTTTTTAGCTGTTAAAAGAAATATAGATTTTTTTTTTTGCGATTTATTAGAGAGGGGGGTGCTCCCTTCTCTTACCTGTACAAGCCGATATAGAGAGATGGCCCACGTACACGGGCCATTATTGCTACTTTCACCCATCTTTCATGGAATTGGCTGGGACTGAGTGCCTTTTTCTCCAAGAGGACCATTTGTTGGCCGGCGACATATGCCCACAGTTTCCTCGTTGCAAACGCATCTGGGACATTTCTTTTCCAAGGGGTTTCCGTCCCGGAATCCGTGTCTGTAGAGCCTTTCCTGAACGGGCAGGGCCCCTCGGTATAATAGTAAGTATTAGTGGTTGTAATAAAAATGCAATCAAAATGTAATAAATACCTTCACTGATTTCTTCTCCACAGTAAGACAAATATCCATGTGTAGTTGAAGAGGATAAGTATGAAAGAACAGTCATTTAAATTTACAGATGGACAGATGTGGTGTTTGGCAGGGTTTGAGATATATAGAAAAATAATTATTTACAGAAAAAGAAAATAATAATAAAGAATTATTATAATTTTTTTAAAGATTTATATCTTTTTGGACTTTTGGAAGCAAATTTTAAACTGTATATCGCAACAATAAAAAAGAAAAAAATATTTCTTTAAACAATATATTGTTCCGATATACAGTTTAAAATCTTTGGGAAACATCTACCGTCTCCACTCATAAAGCTGTCATTTCGCCACCGCCACATGAATTCATTCAAATATGACAGAAACATGGGTCGGCTAGTGCCGTTTATTTATTTATTTTTTTTTTTGGCATGAGACCAGAGTCCTTCAATATGTTGGGTATGCGTTCCTGATACCGGATCGACAAAATTTAGTGAATGATTCATTGTAGAGTGCTGATAATTAACAGGCATATATCATATGGGATTGTACGCACGCCATCGGTCTGTATGTATCATGGATCCACTCAGCACATGATTTTGTATAATGGGTAGCAGGGTCTCAGCAGTGCGATCTGGGATTTCTTGAAGAAAAATTTTTCTGGGATTATTGGTATCGATCCCACCAATGACCCAATGGCCTTCATGCCAGGTCCCACGAGCGTACTTTCGATGAAAGTATTTACTTTCATCGATTTGTACAACTATTGGGACTCCGTCATCATCCATTCCACCTAGTTTTGATGGGTTTCGATCCACCCATTCACTGCACACGTCCCGTAATAAGTTGCACCAGTTAATAATGGTGTTTTCACTACACCGAATCTCGTCAGCAATAATAATATTTTCGAACCCAATTGACCAGAAATAAATCATATAAATCATTTGATGTAAATCTAAGTGGCCTTGAAAAAAAAATGACCCAGAACGGACAGATTTTCTTAAATTCCATACCTTACATTTCCATCGAAATTGGTCGATTCCTTCTTTGTAACTTACAAACGAACAGGAAATATTACATGAAGGACAGTTCATAGTGTTTGAAAGTAATCGGTTCCGAGCCATAAATTCGATAATACTGAGTTTGTTTGCAGTTAAAATCGCCAGTTCCCTCATTTTCAAATCCATATTTAACGTCTGCTGTGATGAATTAACATTTTCAACAATGAAAATTGGTGCAGGTGGACGTCCAGGCATTTTCTTTATTCAGAATTTCAGTTTAAAATCAATTAGAACTATGTTATTTCACCTTTAACAATATCTGCATTGAAATGACCGACAGGGAGCTAGTTATGCCAATTCGTGGAAAATACCCAAAGATTATGTATATTAATATAAGTTTCACTTTATTGTGGAAAATAACCCAAAATTATAAATATTAGCCCCCTGTCGGTGATTATCTTATAATTGATTTTAAACTGAAATTCATAAAGTGAAACTTATATTAATATACATAATCTTTGGGTATTTTCCACGAATTGGCATAACTAGCTCCCTGTCGGTCATTTCAATGCAGATATTGTTAAAGGTGAAATAACATAGTTCTAATTGATTTTAAACTGAAATTCTGAATAAAGAAAATGCCTGGACGTCCACCTGCACCAATTTTCATTGTTGAAAATGTTAATTCATCACAGCAGACGTTAAATATGGATTTGAAAATGAGGGAACTGGCGATTTTAACTGCAAACAAACTCAGTATTATCGAATTTATGGCTCGGAACCGATTACTTTCAAACACTATGAACTGTCCTTCATGTAATATTTCCTGTTCGTTTGTAAGTTACAAAGAAGGAATCGACCAATTTCGATGGAAATGTAAGGTATGGAATTTAAGAAAATCTGTCCGTTCTGGGTCATTTTTTTTTCAAGGCCACTTAGATTTACATCAAATGATTTATATGATTTATTTCTGGTCAATTGGGTTCGAAAATATTATTATTGCTGACGAGATTCGGTGTAGTGAAAACACCATTATTAACTGGTGCAACTTATTACGGGACGTGTGCAGTGAATGGGTGGATCGAAACCCATCAAAACTAGGTGGAATGGATGATGACGGAGTCCCAATAGTTGTACAAATCGATGAAAGTAAATACTTTCATCGAAAGTACGCTCGTGGGACCTGGCATGAAGGCCATTGGGTCATTGGTGGGATCGATACCAATAATCCCAGAAAAATTTTTCTTCAAGAAATCCCAGATCGCACTGCTGAGACCCTGCTACCCATTATACAAAATCATGTGCTGAGTGGATCCATGATACATACAGACCGATGGCGTGCGTACAATCCCATATGATATATGCCTGTTAATTATCAGCACTCTACAATGAATCATTCACTAAATTTTGTCGATCCGGTATCAGGAACGCATACCCAACATATTGAAGGACTCTGGTCTCATGCCAAAAAAAAAAAAAAATAAATAAACGGCACTAGCCGACCCATGTTTCTGTCATATTTGAATGAATTCATGTGGCGGTGGCGAAATGACAGCTTTATGAGTGGAGACGGTAGATGTTTCCCAAAGATTTTAAACTGTATATCGGAACAATATATTGTTTAAAGAAATATTTTTTTCTTTTTTATTGTTGCGATATACAGTTTAAAATTTGCTTCCAAAAGTCCAAAAAGATATAAATCTTTAAAAAAATTATAATAATTCTTTATTATTATTTTCTTTTTCTGTAAATAATTATTTTTCTATATATCTCAAACCCTGCCAAACACCACATCTGTCCATCTGTAAATTTAAATGACTGTTCTTTCATACTTATCCTCTTCAACTACACATGGATATTTGTCTTACTGTGGAGAAGAAATCAGTGAAGGTATTTATTACATTTTGATTGCATTTTTATTACAACCACTAATACTTACTATTATACCGAGGGGCCCTGCCCGTTCAGGAAAGGCTCTACAGACACGGATTCCGGGACGGAAACCCCTTGGAAAAGAAATGTCCCAGATGCGTTTGCAACGAGGAAACTGTGGGCATATGTCGCCGGCCAACAAATGGTCCTCTTGGAGAAAAAGGCACTCAGTCCCAGCCAATTCCATGAAAGATGGGTGAAAGTAGCAATAATGGCCCGTGTACGTGGGCCATCTCTCTATATCGGCTTGTACAGGTAAGAGAAGAAGGGAGCACCCCCCTCTCTAATAAATCGCAAAAAAAAAAAAAAATCTATATTTCTTTTAACGGCTAAAAAGGGGGGGGGGGGTGTAAATTTGTTGGAATAGCCTCATACATTGAAGTATGCAGCAAGTAAGCGGCATTTAGACAGCTAAAATTGGATATCGCCCGTACTGTAATTCTCGCCTTGTATCACCACTTGTGTTTAGTTTTAGTTTTTGCATTGTACTATATTTGTAATATGGGTTCAAAATGTTATTCACTTCCTTAGCAATTTTTACTTGATAATTTTCCTATGCTTTAATGTATGTATACTCCATATTCTTCTGAGTTTTTGGCTTGTATTGGCCGATAGTGCTTCTTATAGCTTTACTTGCCCTGATGAGTCCTTAATAGGACGAAACATTGTTGGCTAATAAAGACTTTTGATGTATTGAAGGCTTCTTTGGTTTATTTTCATATATATATATATATATATATATATATATATTAATAATTGTTTCTACTTTTGGCACAAGGCCAGCAATTGCCCAGTGTATTACTGGTACTTTATTTTATCGACCCCGTAAGGATGAAAGGCAAAGTTAACCTCGGCGGGATTTGAACTCAGAATGGCAAGGGTGGTAACTCTATGCGTCAAAGCATGGCATCCGACCCTCTACCGATACTGCCAATAATAATAAATGTGAAGACTAAAATCCAAAGAGGGCTCGATAAGGATAAATATATATCAAATATATAAGAATCCTAGGGTGAAAGCAGCGATTCTTTGCTTAAACTTTAATCTATTATTCTAATATATATATATATATATATATATATATTGGTAAACGGAATAGAAAATGCTGACAAATTGTTCACAGTTGAAAAATGGTTTAATTAGGAATAAAAGAGTGTTAGTGATTGTATGGGTTAGTATTCAGTTGTGGTTTTAAGTTTTTAAGTTTTTACCGGTTGCGCATTTCTAAATGCTTTTCAAAAATAATTTTGAGATAGAGTGTCCGTGCTGTTTGCTCTGATCTGATTAGTTTTGGGAATTCTACCTGTTTTTATGTTAAAAAAATGGCTCCAGCGTTATTTTTGTGTTGTAAAAATGCTTGTGGTCAAAACAATTTTGATTGGTCGGTAGAGGTCATGTGAATGTAAAAAAAAAAAAATTTTTTTTTACATTCACATGACCTCGACCGACCAATCAAAATTGTTTTGACCACAAGCATTTTTACAACACAAAAATAACGCTGGAGCCATTTTTTTAACATAAAAACAGGTAGAATTCCCAAAACTAATCAGATCAGAGCAAACAGCACGGACACTCTATCTCAAAATTATTTTTGAAAAGCATTTAGAAATGCGCAACCGGTAAAAACTTAAAAACTTAAAACCACAACTGAATACTAACCCATACAATCACTAATACTCTTTTATTCCTAATTAAACCATTTTTCAACTGTGAACAATTTGTCAGCATTTTCTATTCCGTTTACCAATATATAATAACTTGTGTGTTACACCTCTATTCTTTTAACTATATATATATATATACACATATATATATATATATATATATATATATATATACTCGATATCATGTTTAATATAGAAATGGCTTCTACGGGACTAAAACTATTTCATTCAAAAGGAAATCAGCAGGAAAGCTTTCTAGTCCTGTAGAAGCCATATCTATATTTAACATGATGATTAGACTCTACTAATGTATTGAGTGATTACTCCAGATTGAACCCGAGACTTTCATATATATATATATATATAGGAAAATGTTTAACCCTGACGGCAGAGCTCAAGCCATTTCGACGGCTATTTCTGGACTAAATTCTGAATTTACTCCAGAAATAGCCGTCGAAACGGCTTGAGCTCTGTCGTCGGGGTTAAATATTTTCCTATTACCCACTCTACTTCCCTAAGTATTGAGTAACTCTGGTGCGTTATGGTCCATCTGGTTCCTTATCACACCTCCTTCGTTATATATATATATATTGTATATATATAAGGACAAAAGAAAGAATAAATAGATAAATATGTAAATACATTAAATTGCCTGATCTAATTTGATAATTCCAGTGTTTTTTACAGATCTGGGCCATTGCTATTATATTTATGTAAGTAGCAGGAATGTAATAAATGCAATACATGTTTATTTAGAAATATATATTATTTTTGGAAAAAAATAATACTTTCAGTCTTTCATCATTTCTCTTTCAATCACTCTCTTTCCCTCTCTGTTTGTCTTTCTGCTTACCAGTCTGTCTGTATGTTTGTGTATATGCACCCATACACACACACACACACACACACACACATATATATCATCATCATCATCATTTTACGTCTGCTTTTCCCTGCTTGCAAGGGTGAGACGGGAACTGATTCTGGCTTGATTTCTACAGTTGGATGCCCTTCCTAACACCAACCTCATTTATATATATATATATATATATATATATATATATATATATATGTATATATGTATATGTATATATGTATGTATATGTATGTATATATGTATATATATATATATATATGTATCTATATATGTAAATTATATATATATATGTGTGTAAATATGTTAAATAAGTTAACATGATGATTAGACTCTACTAATGTATTGAGTGGTAACTCCAGATTGAACCCGAGACTTTCATATATATATATATATATATATATGAAAATGTTTAACCCCGACAGCAGAGCTCAAGCCATTTCGACAGCTATTTCTGGACTAAATTCTGAATTTACTCCAGAAATATATATATATATATATATATATATATATATATATATATATATATATATATATATATATATGTATATATATATATATGTAAATTATATATATATATATATAATTTACATTCTCAAGTAGTGAAAATTAAATGTTTCCTATTCGTTTTACTATATATCTAAATGTGTGTGTATGTGTGTCTGTGTGCACGTATGTGTATGTGTATGTGTATGTGTAATCTGTTTTTATTTATTTGATAATTTGAAGATGGGCCTATTTTTTTCTATCAATAACATGTTAAATATTTATTAAGTCTTGCATATTCCTCCTATTTCATTTTCACAAGTGCATCTTTATTTTATTTTTTAGGGTGTTGTGGAGGGTGGTTATTAAATGAAATCTCAGAATTGTGGAAATTATCACTTAGACATTAAGTATCAACATCAAAGTCATCATTGATTAGGAGAACCAATGAGAATTTATACTATTTTGGAATCATATAACACGAATTTCCATCAAAAGTGATCAGACATACTTAGGTGTAATGTTAGTGCAGCTGTCCAATATATGACAGATATAAAGTTTAATTTCCACAGGCAATACTGTCCACATTTATCCATCTCTAAGGGTTTATATGTCTGACATATTCTATTATCTTTTATAGTCAAAAACTGTGGCAACTTACAATAAGCTCATATATTTTCAAAATTTAAATCTGCCCAACACTTCATAAAATGATTGGTTCTCTCAGTGTTTATATATATGTGTGTGTGTGTGTGGTGTATGGTGTGTATGTGAGTATATATATATATATGTGTGTGTGTTGTGTATGGTGTGTATGTGAGTATATATATGTGTGTGTGTTGTGTATGGTGTGTATGTGAGTGTATATATATATATATATATATATATATATATATATATATATATATATATATATATATACATATGTGTGTGTGTGTGTATGGTATACGTCTAACCTTTGTAACCAAAGCTATTGATAATTACTTCCTGTTTCACTGCCTGCAGTTCAACCTATATTTAATCACTATGGCAACATCATCAAACCTTTTCGTTTTAAAATATCTTCCTTTTCTCCAAGTACAATCTAACCTTTTGGTTCAGTCACATGTAGTAATCTTCTGCTTCCATTTGAGTGAAATCCCACGATGGGATTCAAAGCAGTGGCAAGATTTATATATAGTTGATCTTCCATCGTCTACAACATTGAACACCCACTTGTTCAGTCAACTGAAAATTTAACTCATAAATTAACATGAATGTCGTTGAGTATTCAACAGACATGTTTGCCTCTATTGTAATTCTCAAACCAAATTAGTGTGACATAATATATGACAAGGCTGGGCCTTTGAATTATATGTACAATCTATTTGATGGGCTTCCTCAAAATTTCACTCACAAGGCTTAGGCCAATCTGAGGCTAAAAATAACATTTGCCCAGTGTTACCAAGGTTTGAGTCCAGAATCACCTGTTTGTAAGGCAAACTGTTTAACCATTTGGTCATGTCTGTGTCCACTGTGTCCACAAAGTGTTATATATAACGCCAAAATAATTTCACAAATTTAAACATTTACATAAATTTCTTTTTCTCTATTCAAGCTAATTTTTTATTATTATTTGAGAATATAAAGGGCGGTGGATTGACAGTATCAGTAAAGGGTCGGACACCATGCTTTCCAGCATAGTTACGTCCCTTTACGATCTGAGTTCAAATCCCGCCGAGGTTGACTTTGCCTTTCATCCTTACGGGGTCGATAAAATAAAGTACCAGTAATGCACTGGGTAATTGCTGGCTTTGTGCCTAAAGTAGAAACAATTATTTGAGAATATAGAAATAATGAAATTATTATTTGAGGTAGTTGCAACCATATTTCAATGTATATAATTCAACATTTCTTCCTTTGCAGTCTTCTTTTCACTAACACTCCAATTGAATATATGACAATCTTTTCTACCATAACAGAACATACCAAAATTTGTCATATAATTTCTGGGAATCTTTCGATTGTAAAAGCTTTATTGTGATTGGTATATTTCTTTAACTTTCATGAAAGAGAGAGCAACATATTAAAAATAAATGAAATTAAAATTTAACTGCAGAATCACATTTAATCTATTTCATATTTATTTCTTAGTATTTAAGATAATAAAAATCCTAGAATTATATTTTTGATTAGAATTCTGTAGTTTATAAAAAAATGTATAATAATAAAGACGAAGTAAACTAAATACAATTCCACATTGACTTTTACATGAGATTATTTTTACAACAAAATAGCAAAATTTTAAATAGATTAACTCTGCTGTCCTCTCACAAAAATTAAATGAATGGACCAATCAGAATGAAGTCTACTTGTTTAGGTATATCTTATTCTGATCTTCTTTGTAATTTCCATTTAAATAATTCCATATACATACACACCATTATAACTACATATATACATCCATATATATACATACAAACATACACACACACATATATATATACGAGGGCAATCCCAAAAGTAAGGTCTCCTTTTGATATTGCAACTTCCGATATTGCAACTTTTCCATTAAAATCCTGTGGATGGTACTTCGGGAAACCTCAGGGACCAAAATGCAGAGAGCATCCAGAGTGATCCGCCAATCTTTACGCATATTTTCCTCGGAAGGAGACCTTACTTTTGGGTTTGCCCTCGTATTAATAACTGCGCAAAATTCGTACTTGGCGGTAGCGTTCAATGGGAGCTCCATTCTCAATGGCTGCCAAGCCAAGATTGAGCATCCCAGCAAAGCGCGCGCATGCTTGTTTGGGAGTGAAGGAAGCACCAATCACAACAGTATTGCCAACAGCCATACGAACAGTTT
>OZ024751.1:53565312-53572812 GCA_964016885.1 Eledone cirrhosa
CATATACAAATGTGCATTGATTCAATTATATAAACACATGCATGTATATATATATCCATATTCATACATACATAGACACACACATATATATATATATATATATATATATATATATATATATACATATACAAATGTGCATTGATTCAATTATATAAACACATGCATGTATATATATATCCATATTCATACATACATAGACACACACATATATATATATATATATATATATATATATATATATATACATATACAAATGTGCATTGATTCAATTATATAAACACATGCATGTATATATATATCCATATTCATACATACATAGACACATGAGGGAAATAACAAGTGCAAGAAAGACTTCAGCAAAGTCAAGCATATGACTCAAGGCAGTGATAGTATTTGTTGTTGTTTGTTTTGCTGGTGTTGATATTGTTATTATTGCTGTTGCTACTGTTGATGTTGTTCTTACTGAAGTGGGTGTTCTTAATACATGTTAATACAAGAGAATCTTTGAGCTAAAAACTTGTGACTTCGTGAAAAGTAAAGAATAAATACAAAAGACCATAACATACATAGATACATACTTTTATATAAACGTGTGTATATATATATATATATATATATATGCGTATGTATATATATATATATATGCGTATGTATATATATATATGCGTATGTATATATATATATATATATATATATATACGTATATATATATATGTATGTATATATATATATTTATATACGCATATATTTATATATATATATATATATATATATATATACGCATATATTTATATATATATATATATATATATATATACGCATATATTTATATATATATATATATATATACGCATATATATATATATATATATACGTATATATATATATATATACGTATATATATACGTATATATATATATACGTATATATATATATATATACGTATATATCTATATATATATATACGTATATATATATATATATATATATACGTATATATATATATATATATATAATCATATTTACCAGCTCTTCCCTCCCCAACAACTTTCTAAAGTCTATCAATATCACTAAAGTTATGTTTACACACTGTCACTACTCAATTTACCCACACTATTTGTCTTATATCCTATTGTATTCAGTCTTATTCAATGATAATGTTCTTTTCTGTAAGGAGGGGGGGGGGGGCAACCAGTGTGAGAAATAAAGATATTAATAATAATATTATTGATATTTTTGTTGTTCTTGATACTGTTGTCGTTGTTACTGTTGTTATTGTCATTGCTGTTGGTTTTGTTCTTCTTGTTCATTCTGTTGTTGTTGTTATTGTCATTGCTGTTGTTGTCATAGCTGTTGTTGTTTTTGTTGTTGTTATTAAGAAAAATGTCCCTTCTAAGTAGAAGATCCATTTCCAACTTATCTTCACTTTCCATTTGGAAAGTAAATAAAGTTATTTATTTTGTTCAGCCAACTTTAATATCTGTTTTGCTTTCTTCTGTTTTTGTTTTTGTTTTTTTTGTATTTTTAAATTGTTGTTGGCATTGTTGTTTAGTAATTGTTGTTGTTGTCGTTGTGTACCTTTATTGTTAGTAATAGCGTTATTGTTAAGTTGTGTGAAGGGTGGTGGAATTTAAAAATTGAATTGAACTAGTAACTTTCACTGTATTGTTGACTAGAGAAAATACTCTATAATGGGCATTAGCATATGTGGGAATCAAACCCACACCTCTTATTTTCATAATAAGTGTGATAGCCAGTTACACTAACTTGCCCATCCCTTTTTCTCCATTTAATTCAGAAGCTATACTTTAATAGCAATATATATGTAAACATGATTAGAAGACGGTGATGGAATTTAAAAATTGAATTGAATTAGTAACTGTCACCATATTTTTAGCTACAAAAAATGGTCTAATAACAAGGCATGTATATATATATACATATACATGTATATATATATATACATGTATATCATCATCATCATCATCACCGCTTTTCCTTGCTTGCAATGGTGGGAGAGGAACTGATTCTGGCTTGATTTCTACAGCTGGATGCCCTTCCTAACACCAACCTCATTTACAGTGAGTGCTGGGTGCTTTCTTGCCGTGGCACCTCCACGACCACTTTGCAGTGTGGGCTGGGTGCTTTTTTGCCGTGGCACCTCCACGACCACTTTACAGTGGAATGATAGGAACCCCAGTCCCTATCATCTCATTTCTACAGCTGAGTAAACTGGAGCAATGTGAAATAAAGTGTCTTGCTCAAGGAAACAACACATCACCCGGTCTGAGAATTGAACTCACAACCTTTCGATTGCAAGGCCAATGCTTTAACCACTAAGCCATGTGCCTCCATGTATATATATATATATATATATATTGTCAGCGATTAAATGATTTAAACATAAGTTTGATACTTGTGTATTCTATATTACTGCTCTGTATAACACCTGATGTTCTTACATTGAGCTATTTCTCTTTCTGGTAATAAGGTAGTAATACATTACTGTCCTTACCTGTTTATAGTTGTATATAGTGTATACATAACTATAAATAGTATCTTTAATATTATGTATATATATATATACATATATATCCATTATATATATATATCCATTATATATATATATATCCATTATATATATATATCCATTATATATATATATCCATTATATATATATATATCCATTATATATATATATCGTATATATATATATATCGTATATTTATATATATATATATATATACATATGTATATATATATATAATGGATAGAAAATGAAGAAATTTAAGCCAATTTATGTTTCACTTATGTTTCAACAAACAAGAAAAATTAAGAATTGAAATAGTGAAAAAACTCACTCAAACTCCAATACAAATATATATATAGAAATATGTGCATATATTACAATTTCAGCATTGGCTCAAAGATTACTAGAATGACGAACATGTATAGAAGATCTACTAAGTAACGTTAGTGAATTAAAATATATTAAGTAAACATTTTTCCACCACTTTCCTTCTCTCTTTGCTTTCCTCACTCTTGTTCTGTGGTTTTCTGGAAAAAAAATAGCACCCAGTGTTCTCACACCATAGCTTGATTTGTATATATTTATTGTACATCTGGTCTAGTCTCTTTCCATCCTTATTGTTGATGGTTGGGGACCACAAACATTGGCACCAAATGTTCATATATGATGCTACATGTCCATGATTTTCATAGGGAAAAAAGTGACTTCAGTGCATCCCAAATCCTTGTCTCACCATTATTCAGAATATGACTACTGAGCTGCAGCTCATCTGCCTTTATCACAAGGATGAAACCATTGGCCACTTGAAAGGTTGTCACCAAGGTGACTAAGGAATCCCGTCTACACTGAGTCTGAAATCAGACAGACAGCCAACCCTAGCTAATGAGTTCTGACTACTCATTTATTATTTTTACACACTCTCCTAAGTTCCGCCAACCTTTGGCAGGCTTTGTTTTCACATCTCGCAGATTGTCCAAAAATCACTCTTCTCACCAAGTAGGCTTGGTGGGGGGATGCTGGTTTAGTTGCCAATGACTTCACCATGGGACAGGTTGTACTGGATTACATGTTACCAGTAGAGCGTAAGAGTGGCCTGACATAATTACACATAAACATTATATATATAATAGGCATTTACGGACTGAGTTCAAATCCCGCCGAGGTTAACTTTGCCTTTCATCCTTATGGGGTCGATAAAATAAAGTACCAGTAATGCACTGGGTAATTGCTGGCCTTGTGCCAAAAGTGGAAACAATTATATATATAATAGGCGTGAGGCTGGCTGCAACCATGAGGAATGGGGAGAGGTGAAAGGAATGGAAGGAGCTGGTTACCAGATCATCTGTGGCGCCCTAACGGTCCACCAAACTATGGGACAGATAAGATAAGATAAGATATATATATATATATTCACTCACACACATACATATATACACATGGCAGCTGTTGAAACTGCTCACCTTTTATATGCCATATATTGCACACACTTGCATCCATCTTAACGTCTTTAAAATAACACCTCACTATTAATTTCATTTTCTTACATGGAACATTAAACTTCATTTTTTTCCCGCTTCTAATGATGATGGTGGTGGTGGTGGTGGTGATGGTGGGGTGGGGGGATGGTGGTGGTGATGATAGTGGTGGTGGTGGTGGTGGTGATGATAGTGGTGGTGGTGGTGGTGATGGTGGTGGTGGTGATGATGGTGGTGGTGGTGGTGGTGATGATAGTGGTGGTGGTGGTGGTGGTGGTGGTGATGATAGTGGTGGTGGTGGTGGTGATAGTGGTGGTGGGGGGTGGGGGTGGTGGTGATATATATATTGTAATGATAATAATTGTTTCTACTTTTGGCACAAGGCCAACAAATACCCAGTGCATTACTGGTACTTTATTTTATCGACCCCGTAAGGATTAAAGGCAAAGTTAACCTCTGCGGGATTTGAACTGTAATTGTAATGATAATAATATTTGTTGATAATGAAGGTGACAATATGTATTATAATGGTGGTGGTGGTGCCGAATATGTTGAGGAATAAATGAGGCGGGTGAGTCAGTTTGAAAATTAGAAGTAGGAGTAGACAGTAAGAGATAGAGAGAGATGAGGGGGAATGAGGAGGATAGCGAGGAAGATAGGAAGAGAGAGAAAGGATGGAGAAAGAGGGGAAAAAAGAAGAGAGGGAGAGGGGAGAGAGTGATAAGACTGCATGAAATGAGAGATTTCTGGTATTGCTTCGACTAAACTTACACGTTCCATTAACTTCTACTTAGATTTCTCATCATAAATTAGACACTTTCCATCTCAGTAATGTGTCTCTGTATACAGCAGCAAGAACAACACCAACAACAGAAGCTATTACTACAGCAGCAAGAACAACACCAACAACAGAAGCTATTACTACAGCAGCAAGAACAACACCAACAACAGAAGCTATTACTACAGCAGCATAACAGAGACTATAACAATTACAGGTAGAACAGTAGCAAAGACTACAACACTAACAATAGCAAGAACAAGAAAGATTGAAGACACACATGCAGTGCAAACACAAATATGTGTATATATATATATATATATATATAAAAATAATTATATATATATGTATACATATAAATATATATGTATATATATATATATATATAAATCTCTCTCTCTCTCTCTATATATATATATATATATATATATACACAGACACACACACCAACAACAACAACTACAATAACAACAACATGATCACCAACTTAACTCCACCACTGCCACAACCACGATGACAAGAGTAACAAAAATATAACTTTTGACGTCAAAGAACTTCACTGTTCTGTAAAGACAACATTTACCATTTAAGGCAAATAAACTTTCTTTCAGAGATTTTAGAATTTCATATATTGAATAATCTATCTACTTTTTTATATAGCCAACTACTTTCATTTACTCTCTTTTCTTTTCCTTCAGTATATATATATATATATATATATATATATATATATATATATATATATATATATATAGGAACGAATAGGACCCAGACGGCTGAGCTGAAGCCGTTTCGACGGCTTGAGCTCAGCCGTTGGGGTCCTACTCGTTCCTATTGCCCACTCTACTACCCTAAGTATTGAGTACTTTGGTGCGTTATGGCCCACCTGGTTCCTTACCACATTTCCTTTGTTATATATATATATATATATATTTGATAAATTATATGATATATATATATGTATATATATATATATACATACATATATAAGTATGTACATGTACATACTTATATTTAAGTAACAGCCGTACTAAGAGTGGGAAATGAAATTTTGTTTCATTTTTTCCGTTTATATACATATATATATATGGTAAATTATATGACATATATGGAAAAAATGAAATTTCATTTCTCACTCTTAGTACGGCTGATGTACGTATACATATTTATATATATGATATATATACACTTTAAATGTGGTTGGTGTTAGGAAGGGCATCCAGCCGTAGAAAATCAGCCAGACAGTCCTATGCGAGCAAGACAACCACTCTTGCCTCAAGTGGGAAAACTCCCGTCCAAACCCATGCAAGCATGGAGTATGGACGTTAAACGATGATGATGATGATGATATACAGTATATATGTATATATATACATGTATGTATATAATTTACCTTATCATCATCATCATCATCATCATCATTTTACGTCCGCTTTTCCCTGCTTGCAAGGGTGGGACGGGAACTGATTCTGGCTTGATTTCTACAGCTGGATGCCCTTCCTAACACCAACCTCATTTACAGTGAGTGCTGGGTGCTTTTTTTGCCGTGGCACCTCCACGACCACTTTGCAGTGGAATGATATGGACCCCAGTCCCTATCATCTCATTTCTACAGCTGAGTAAACTGGAGCAATGTGAAATAAAGTGTCTTGCTCAAGGAAACAACACATCACCCGGTCTGAGAATTGAACTCACAACCTTTCGATTGCAAGACCAATGCTCTAACAATATATATATATATATATGCTCTAACCCATGCTAACATGAAAGAACGGACGTAAAACGGTGATGATGATGATACACACACACACACATATATGTATATAATACTTAAATACATACAACTCTGTATCTTTCTACCTATCTATTTTATACTATCCCTCTTTGCCTAACTTTCTCTATCTTTCTCTCTCTCTTTCTTTCTCACTCTATATATCCCTCTATCTAACTTTCTCTTTTTCTTATTTGTTTCCCTTTGAAGTCTTAACTGTTAAAGAATTACTGCTATTCTGTATTAAGTTTCAAATAAAATTACTAAAGTCTGTTCTTTTATTCTCATTATTCTTAAAAAGAACTTGTGTTATTTTATTTTTCGTGGTCAACATAGATTTGGTTCTGATAACAAACAAAGCTTTCCTACCAATGTCTCAGTAATACTTCTTGCATATCTATTTGTTATGGTTGTGTTGTGTATTTGTTATGGTTGTGTTGTGTATTTTTTATGATTCAGTTGTGTATTTGTTATGGTTGTATTGTGTATTTTTTATGATTCAGTTGTGTATTTGTTATGGTTCAGTTGTGTTGTGTATTTGTTATGGTTGTGTTGTGTATTTGTTATGGTTGTGTTGTGTATTTGTTATGGTTCAGTTGTGTTGTGTATTTGTTATGGTTGTGTTGTGTATTTGTTATGGTTGTGTTGTGTATTTGTTATGGTTCAGTTGTGTTGTGTATTTGTTATGGTTCAGTTGTGTTGTGTATTTGTTATGGTTGTGTTGTGTATTTGTTATGATTCAGTTGTGTATATCTCATGTTTCTGTTATGCTTTCTCATATCTCTGTTATAGTACTTTTATATCAACCTGTTACAGTTCTTTTATGTTATTATTGTTCTATTACATCTGTTATGGTTTTCTTATCTCTCTGGCATGTTTCTCTTATGGTTACCTTATCTACCTGTTACAGTTGTATTATGTCCCTATTATGGATTGGCAGTATCGG
>OZ024751.1:53577812-53585312 GCA_964016885.1 Eledone cirrhosa
AGGAATCTTGTTTTGTAACATTGGTCTATGCAGTTATCCAGCAGCTTAAATAATTGTAGTGTATATATATATATATATATATATATATATATATATGCATATGTGGGTGTGTGTGTGTGTATATATATATATATATAGAGAGAGAGAATCATATGTGTGTGTATATATATACATATATATATATATATATGCTAGTTAGTATAGATGTGTGTGTGTATGTGTATATATATATATATGTGTGTGTGTGTGTGTGTGTATATATATATATATATATATATATATATATATACACACACACACACACACACACACACAGTTTACTCAGCTGTAGAAATGAGATGATAGGGATTGGGGTCCATATCATTCCACTGCAAAGTGGTCGTGGAGGTGCCACGGCAAAAAAGCACCCAGCACTCACTGTAAATGAGGTTGGTGTTAGGAAGGGCATCCAGCTGTAGAAATCAAGCCAGAATCAGTTCCCGTCCCACCCTTGCAAGCAGGGAAAAGCGGACGTAAAATGAAATGATGATGATGAAAATGATGATATATATGTGTGTGTGTGTGTGTATATATATATATACATATATATATATATGCTAGTTAGTATAGATGTGTGTGTGTATGTGTATGTATATATTCAAGCTAATATGAATGTGTATGCATATGTATATATAGATGATCATATGGACGTGTGTGTATATGCGAGTATGAAAGCTAGCTATTATGGATGTATATGTATGTATATATGGATGTTAATATAGATGCATATGTATATATGGATGCTACCATATATATATTTGTATATGTATATATGGAAGCTTATAAACTAAACTTAGAGCAGAGCAATACATCCACTTGAGTGTCACTATAGTAACTGTTGGAATGAATCCTTCCAGTACAGGTCATCCAGTCATTCTGCCATCTAGCTTCACTGGCAGTTCCCTTTATAATGCTGAGGATCCACAAGATGCCAGAGCATATGTAAGAAAATTGAGTTGTCCAGATTTTTTCATGACATTTGCATGCACACCTATGAGGCCTGAAATTCGAAACAAACTGTTTGAACACCAAGATACAAAATACAGGCATGACATCATTTCCACAGTTTCCAATGAGAAACAGATCTTGATGTGGCTACTAATAGATAGATAAACCTTTAATGAACGAAGAGGCTGGCTTTACACTATTGAATGGCAGAAAAGAGGGTTTCCTCATTCTCACACACTAATTTGGTGTACAGACTACATTTACCCAAATGAAATCGATAAAATCATAAGTGCCACATTGCCCAATCCTGAACAAGACCCATAACTATTTGTCATTATCTCAAAACAAATGATACATGGTCCATGTGGCAGTATTAACCCTAGGTGTATGTGTGCATGAAAGGTAACAAATGTGAAAAAAGATATCCAAGGCCTTTTCAACAAGAAACCGGAACTGGAGATGACAGATATCCTCAATACAGAGGGAGAAGCCCTGAATTTGGTGGAAAAACTGTGATTATCAAGATACGTGGTCAAGATGTTCAGATTGGTAACAGTTGGGTTGTTCTCTACAATCCTCTCCTCTGCAAAATCCTTGATGCTCATATCAATTGTGAGTACAGTGCATCAGTCAAATCAATTAAGTATGTTTGTAAATATGTCAACAAAGGTCGTGATATGGCAACCATTACTATTGGTGGTCATAGCCAACTGAATGAAGTTGAAACATACCTTACAGGAAGTTATATTTCTAGCAATGAAGCCATATGGAGAATCTTTGGTTTTGACATACACAACAGACACCCAACAATATGGAACCTTGTTGTCTGTCCACTTGGAAATATTATAGAGGGTATATTACACTGAAGAAAATGTACAATTGATGATTAAGTCTCCTCCAGACACAACTCTGACAGCTTTTTGTAAGCTTTGTGAAGAAGACGCCGTTGCTAAAACACTGATCATTCATCAGAAGATAGAATGAGAAATAAAAGAAGAAATAATAGAAAGATAGAGGAGAGAAAGAAGAGGAAGAAACAGAAAAAGTTTTTTTTAAAGAAAAAGCATGTGTGTTCAGTCAGTCAATCAGACACTCACTCATATATATATATATATATATATATATATATATATATATTTGTGTGCGTGACTGTATGTTCACGTGTGTGAGTGCATATATATGCATGCATGTGAGTGCATGTGTATATATATATATAAATATATGTGTGTGTGTGTGTGTGTGTGCATGCATGTATTTGAATACATGTATATGTGTGTGTGTGTGAATCTATATAGGTATAGTCATATATTTATGTACATATCCAGGTACACAAACAAAATAGCCTTTAGATGAAAAAATAACCGATTAAATAATATTTCAGTATCACAAAGCAAAAAGACAACACACAAAAAAAGAGGAGAAAGCAGCAAAAGAATGGATGATATTGATTAAAAAATGGATAAAAAGTCTTGTTAATGGTAGTGATGCCTTTCAACAAAAAATAGAGTTTACAGCAATGATGTTTATGGTAGCTATTTTTTATGACATTCATCACTTGTGTAAACTGGGGATGCCATTTTAATGCCCTATGTTTTTTGTTGAATAAAATCGTATTAAACTTGAGAGCATTTTATGAATGAGACTTTAAAGTTAACTAAATTAATAATCTGATGGTTATAATGTGATACGAAGAGCTATGTAAACTACTCACACAAACATACACACATATATATATATATACACACTCACACTAGACATTCACATATATGGACATTGTATATATATATGTGTGTGTGTGTTTAAATATATCTCGATGGACAGTTGTATAAAGAGATAGAGAGAAATCTTAGTGGTTGGGACTATTGGAAGAAGAAGAAGAAGAAGAAGAAGAAGAAGATCGAGGAGGAGAATTATGTGATAACATTAGTGATATAGAAGATATAAGGCATCAAAAAGAAGCAATATAATGCAGAGATGATAATGGTGGCTGTTTACCGGAGATGTCCAATAGATATTAAAAATATATGAAGATTTTGTCAAGTCCTGTCAAAATATAGAAAAATTGTTTTCTATTACAGTCAATCTCTCCTTCTCTCTCTCTGAGAAAGAAACAGAGAGACAGAAAGGGAGTATGGGACTCCCTTTCTGTCTCTCTGTTTCTTTCTCAGCCTCTCTCCTTCCCTTAATTTATTTATCTTATCATATCTCCCTCTTTTACTCCCACTCAATCTTGCCCATCTTCTCAAACAAATGTTTTGTAATATCATTATAAATTTACTAGGGCGGTGTATTGGCAGAATCGGTAGAGCGTCAGACACCATGGTTTGCAGCATAGAGTTATGTCCATTTGCTTTCTGAGCTCAAATGCCGCCAAGATTAACTTTGCCTTTCATCCTTACGGGGTCGATAAAATAAAGTACCAGTAATGCACTGGGGTAATTGCTGGCCTTGTGCCAACAGTAGAAACAATTATAAATTTACTATAGATGCCAAAATAGTACATGTAGTTTGCTTTTATTCTAGCATGGCATCATTTTACCAATATTGTTATGGTTACGAGTCAGTTATTCAACCAGTCTCCTAATGAACAAATTATATTTTGTGGTACTAGTTCAATGACTACTGAAGAAAATCTAGGTCCTGAAGTTCATTAATTATACGTTGTTTATATTAATCATTGTAGTTCATGGGTTTTTTTCTCAAATATTCGAAACAACTGTATATGTACAGTCTAGATATAACAAGTAATGTGAGTAATATTTTTATACTCTGATTGCTTTTGTACCTTGTCATATGTATTACATTATATAATTAATATTATTTTCTGTAATATTCTTACATAAACGTGGACTGGGATAGTTTTTTCGAATCTTACTTCAATAAATAAACCTATAAAACGTGTGGGACGCATATATATATATATATACTGTATATGTGTGTCCCACCCTTGCAAGCAGGGAAAAGCAAATGTAAAATGATGTTGATGATGATGATGATATATATATATATATATATATATATATATATATATATATATATATATATATATATATATATACATATGCATATATATGTATATATACCCCCATTCAAGTCACTAGTCCACACTGTAAATGTGGTTGGCACTAGGAAGGGCATCTAACCATAGAAACCAAGCCAAAATCAGTTCTGTATGAGCAAGACATGGTCATCTGACATGGCTTGTCTCACTACAGGACAATACTAGCATGGAAAATGAACGTTAAGCAATGATGATGATGATGATACATACATATATTTATATATATAAGAGGTTCAACTGAAACGTTGATAGATTGATCAAGATACTCTCAGGGAATGACCAAATGTGGTTTATTTTTCAACATAATCCTGGCGGAAAACAATGCCTTTATTAATAAGAAGAGTTGAAATTAATGCATGCAAGATTTCACAGCTCTAGCATCAATCCTTCAGCTGGTCCTTGTATTGAAACAATTGTAATATGCCAATAAAATCTGAACATATGCTGCAACACTGACTTTGATTCTTCTTAATCTATTTACACTGTGTACACTACAGCTGCCTTAACTCTGGAATACAACCCACATGAGACAGACCTCATAACAGCATTGAGTGCTTTGAATGGTGTGCCACCTCTAACTGTAGTTACACACCTAACACAAATATATATGTGCGTGTGTGGGTATATATATATATATATGTGTGTGTATATATATATACATATATATATGTATATATATATATATATATGTGTATATATATATCATCATCATCATCATCATCATCATCGTTTAACGTCCACATTCCACGCTTGCATGGGTTTGGACGGGAGTTTTCCCGCTTGAGGCAAGAGTGGTTGTCTTGCTCGCATAGGACTGTCTGGCGGCTTTTCTACAGCTGGATACCCTTCCTAACACCAACCACATTTACAGTGTGGGTCTGGGAGGTTTTTACCGTGTTACCTACACGGCCACATTACAGCGTGGACTGTGTGTTTTTTGTCGTGACACCTACACGATCTCATTTGTTTCTGGCTGGATGTTGTGGCACCAAAATAATTTTACATTGAAAGGGGTGGTGTGGATGGGGTGGGGGTAGTGGGACGGGGGTGTATTTTGTTAGAGGTGCCTACTGACTGTAGTAGGTTTCACTTTGTACTTAGGTAAGGCGGGTCTTCTCTATTATTGCGTAGCGCCAAAGGTCTCGGTCCAGTGACATTGTCTTGGAGAGGTGTAAGTGTGTGAGGTCGGAATTTATCAAGTCGTCCCAGGTTTTTCGGGATCTGCCTACTCCGTGGCTACCGTCTATTTTTATTGCCCTACACTTTTTTATACAGCTATCGTCTTTCATGCGCATCACGTGACCATACCAACGTAGTCTTCTCTCGAGTAAACAACATCTGATCCCTCTTAGTTCGTTTATGCTTTGCTGTTCACGTATATTACTATTACACATCCAGCGGAGCATGCAAGCTTCGTTTCTCTCCAGTCTGTGTATATCCTCTGCACACAATGCCCAGGTCTCACTGCCATGCAACATTGCTGTACGTATGCAGGCATCATACAGCCTGCCTTTCATTTTTAGGGAGAACCCTTTAGCGGCTAATAGTGGTATAAGCTCTCTGAACTTTTTCCATCCAGTTCTGACTCTAGCTACTGTACTTTCAGAGCACCCTCCCCCACTGCTGATTTTGTCACCCAGGTAACGGAAGCTGTCCACTATTTCTATAGAACCATCTGTGCAATGGAGTGAGCTAGTATTCAGTGGGCACTTGCTGCTACTTATTGCACCAGAGCACCGGCCACATATAAAATTTATGTTCTTAGTTAGCTTACCTGTGATCCCACTACATCTTTTATGCACCCATACTTTGCATTTGGGACATAAAATGGAGTTTCTACCTACTCCATTCCTACACACTGAGCATGGCCATTTCCCGGATGGGACCGGCGCCCTATTTTCCTTCCTACAAACTAGAACTTTAGTCTTAAACAGGTTAATTTTAAGGCCTTTTGATTCTAGGCCATGCTTCCATGTTTGGAGTTTCTTCCCTAGTTCGGCCATTGATTCAGCTATGAGCGTTAGATCATCTGCGTATAGGAGTTCCCATGGGCAGCCAGTCTTGAACTCCACTGTTATAGCCTGAAGGGCAATAATAAATAGTAGGGAGCTAAGAACGGAGCCCTGATGAACACCAACTTTTACGCTAAACTCTTCACTATATTCGTTGTTAATTCTAACCTTGCTGACTGTTTCTTTATACATGGCTTGTATAGCTCTCACAAGCCATTCATCAACACCTTGTTTTCTAAGAGCCCACCAGATAATGGAATGGGGGACTCTGTCAAAGGCTTTCTCCAAGTCGACAAAAGCTAAGTATAGGGGTTTACTTTTAGCTAGGTACTTCTCCTGCAGTTGTCGTACAATGAAAAGAGCGTCTGTGGTACTTTTACCTGACACAAACCCAAACTGCATTTCATCTAGATCAATTCTCTCTCTGATTAGTTGCGCTATTACTTTTTCTGTGACCTTCATGACCTGGTCGATTAATTTAATGCCTCTATAGTTACTCCTATCTAGGGCATCTCCTTGACCCTTGTAGCAGTTAATGATGATGCTGCTACACCAGTCCTTCGGAACAACCCTATTCTGTATGACTTGGTTTACTATCCGGGTGACCATGGTGTGTCCCACAGTTCCAGAAGCTTTCAGCATTTCAGCAACTATTTCCGAAGGCCCAGCCGCCTTACCCGTCTTCATATCTTTGATTGCCTTACTTATTATACTACCTTCGACTAACACTGCTGGTCCCTCTATTGGGTCGATATAGGGGAGACTGTCTTTCTCCCATTCATTCTCCTCATTTAGTAGCCTTTCATAGTGACACTTCCAAGCTACCTTCTTATCAGCGTCGGTGATGGCAAGTATGCCATCATCATTTAGTACACACTTCTCCCCAACAATATCACGGTTTTCCTTGACACATTGCCTAGCAATCCTGAACACCTCACGTTTTTGGTCCTCGCGTTGTAGAACATGCTTGAACTTTCTTTCCTCTGCTTCCCTTCTTGCGAAGTACACTTGTCTCTTAGCTTCCCTCCTGGCCACTTGATAGTCTTCTCTACTTCCCCCATCCCGCCATACTTTCCAAGCCTGCTTTTTGGCCTTAATTGACTCCTCCACCTTACTATTCCACCACCATGTTACTCTCCTCCTGCCTATAGGCCTGCTCCAGCCACAGACTTCATCTGCCGCCATCAGCCGGTTTGCTTTCAGGAATTCCCACTGTTCCTCTATATTGTACGACTCTAAATGCTCTTCCCTACTATTAAGCCCATATTACTTTATGGATCCGAAACTTGGACACTAACATCACAACTTGAGAGGAGATTGGATGGCACATATACCCACCTCTTAATGAGAGTGCAAAACCTATCCTGGAAACGACATCCCACCTTGTCTAAAATCTATGGCAAACTCCCTCGAGCCTCTGCCCTTCTAAAATCCCGGAGA
>OZ024751.1:53590312-53627812 GCA_964016885.1 Eledone cirrhosa
AAAAACACTTGTGGATAGTGCAGTTTTAAATCAACATATATATGTTGATTTAAAACTGCACTATCCACAAGTGTTTTTTAGCCTTCATATCATGTTCTCCTGTTTTATCTGATGAAAACACAAATATTATTGCATGATGATGTTTGTTTTTGAAATGCGCATAATAAAATACATGGAACTCCTTTAACCATCTTTTGATCTTATATTATGTATACTCCAGTCCTACAAACTGTAGAGTGCTTCTTATCCGATATCTGCATTGCTTTATTGTACTACAATAAAACTCACCTCCTACACATATATATATATATATATATATATATATATATATATATATATATATATATATATATACACACATATATATATATATATATATATGTGCCACTTTTTTAACATATAAACAGGTAGAATTCCCCAAACTAATCAGATCAGAGCAAACATCTCAAAATTATTTTTGAAAAGCATTAGAAATGCGCAACCGGTAAAATTAAATCCAAAACTGAATACTAACCAATACTATTACTAATTCTTACTTATTCCTAATTAAACTATTTTTCACTGTGAACAATTTGTCAGCATTTTCTATTCCGTTTACCAATATATATATATATATATATATATATATATGAATATAGACATAGAATATTCGAAAATATTCTGTATGTTTATAATAAACATTTTGAAGACCTAATCGCTATAGAATAGAATACGTCACGTATTACAATTAGATTCTCGATAAAAGCAAGGGAAGTAATCTACGCGTTTCATTCTCGTTAGAAATCATCAGGACTACATATCCAGTGCTTTTATCGAGAATGACACAGCTAGAGACTTATAGAATACTTAGCTGTGTACAGGAACTGGTTTGAAAGAGCGGTTGCCGGTCCGGCAGAAATTAGAAATTGGAATAAATGCTCTGAAATAGCGATATATATGTGAATATAGACATAGAATATTCGAAAATATTCTGTATGTTTATAATAAACATTTTGAAGACCTAATCGCTATAGAATAGAATACGAGCATTTATTCCAATTTCTAATTTCTGCCGGACCGGCAACCGCTCTTTCAAACCAGTTCCTGTACACAGCTAAGTATTCTATAAGTCTCTAGCTGTGTCATTCTCGATAAAAGCACTGGATATGTAGTCCTGATGATTTCTAACGAGAATGAAACGCGTAGATTACTTCCCTTGCTTTTATCGAGAATCTAATTGTAATACGTGACGTATTCTATTCTATAGCGATTAGGTCTTCAAAATGTTTATTATAAACATACAGAATATTTTCGAATATTCTATGTCTATATTCACATATATATCGCTATTTCAGAGCATTTATTCCAATTTCTAATTTCTGCCGGACCGGCAACCGCTCTTTCAAACCAGTTCCTGTACACAGCTAAGTATTCTATAAGTCTCTAGCTGTGTCATTCTCGATAAAAGCACTGGATATGTAGTCCTGATGATTTCTAACGAGAATGAAACGCGTAGATTACTTCCCTTGCTTTTATCGAGAATCTAATTGTAATACGTGACGTATTCTATTCTATAGCGATTAGGTCTTCAAAATGTTTATTATAAACATACAGAATATTTTCGAATATTCTATGTCTATATTCACATATATATCGCTATTTCAGAGCATTTATTCCAATTTCTAATTTCTGCCGGACCGGCAACCGCTCTTTCAAACCAGTTCCTGTACACAGCTAAGTATTCTATAAGTCTCTAGCTGTGTCATTCTCGATAAAAGCACTGGATATGTAGTCCTGATGATTTCTAACGAGAATGAAACGCGTAGATTACTTCCCTTGCTTTTATCGAGAATCTAATTGTAATACGTGACGTATTCTATTCTATAGCGATTAGGTCTTCAAAATGTTTATTATAAACATACAGAATATTTTCGAATATTCTATGTCTATATTCACATATATATCGCTATTTCAGAGCATTTATTCCAATTTCTAATTTCTGCCGGACCGGCAACCGCTCTTTCAAACCAGTTCCTGTACACAGCTAAGTATTCTATAAGTCTCTAGCTGTGTCATTCTCGATAAAAGCACTGGATATGTAGTCCTGATGATTTCTAACGAGAATGAAACGCGTAGATTACTTCCCTTGCTTTTATCGAGAATCTAATTGTAATACGTGACGTATTCTATTCTATAGCGATTAGGTCTTCAAAATGTTTATTATAAACATACAGAATATTTTCGAATATTCTATGTCTATATTCACATATATATCGCTATTTCAGAGCATTTATTCCAATTTCTTATATATATATATATATATATATATATATATATATATATAAATATATATATATATACATATATGTACAATTCTTTTAAAATGTCATCTCATTAAAACTATTTTCTTCTTACTTTAGTGCCTTCTCATCTTTTTCAAATCCTCTCTATCTACCTATCTATTTACCTATCATTTTATCTCTCCCCCTCTCTCTCTTTCTTTCTTTCTTTCTTTCTTTCTTTCACACACACTCATTTTTCCTATAGAAAACCAATCTAACTGGGTAGGGGTTGCAGCTAACTGGTTCTTCAATGTAATATAAGTGGCAATATAATTTTATAATAGAGTAGAAATTGTTCTTGCCAAATCTGTGCTAAATAGTAAAGAGTGAAACATCTGAGAGATCTTCATTGCTTTTCTTAATAATGGTGTACATTGAACATTTTTTAACTGGATGTGTAATGACTCATGAAAGTATGTTGCCAGCATACAAATATATATATATATATATGTATGTATATATATATATATAAATATCTATCTATCCATACATCTACATGAATATATCTAGCTATATATCAATATAAATATATCTATCTATATATCAATATAAATATATCTATCTATCTCTCTCTCTATATATATGTGTATATATATATATATATATATATATATATATATATATCAGGATAAAACCAGTTTAACAACTAGTTAGACCATTACTCAACAGAGTGCTCGATACTTGTGGTTAATAGAGTATGGCTATTTTAAAAGAGTCATGGCCCGACAGCTGAGCTCTTGCCACTTCAATAGCTAGTTCCAGACTGTTAGCTAAAGGGGCTCACAGCTTGGCCATTTCGTCAGGGGCGTGGCTTGTTCATATAAAAGTATAAGCTGTCCAACCAAGTGTAAGTGTTCTTTATAAGATGTTACAGAAAAGTTTTAGAAGAAGAAGAAGAAGGAGAAGAAGAAGAAGAAGAAGAAGAAGAAGAAGAAGAAGAAGAAGAAGAAGAAGAAGAAGAAGAAGAAGAAGAAGAAGAAGAAGGTGAAGAAGAAGAAGAAGAAGAAGAAGAAGGTGAAGAAGAAGAAGAAGAAGAAGAAGAAGAAGAAGAAGAAGAAGGTGAAGAAGAAGAAGAAGAAGAAGAAGAAGAAGAAGAAGAAGAAGAAGATCTCACAATGCCAACTAATTGATTCCTCAAGACAACTTTTATGATGGAGAATGTCTTTGAAGTGAGAAAAATGATGTTTTGGTTTTTAAATAACTTTACATTGCCTTCAGCTACATTTACTGTTGTTTCTACAACAACTACCACTACTAGAAGCCCCACTATTATTATTATTATTACTATTATTACTATTATTATTACTATTATTATCTTTGTTGTTGAATCTCTTAAGACATGTACATATCGCTCCGTAAGTTTTGTTTCATTCCACCCATTTAAATTGGTTTTTATTAAAAGATTTTGCTGCAAAGGGGACATAAACCACACACAGAAACTTCATGCTAATAAGAAGGGTTAACAAAGATTTGATGGTCCTCATAGCACAAAGTAAAGAGATTGAAAAGGAAGGGAAGATTTTTGATACCAGCACATTTAAAGTGCCAGAAATGCTTATGATATCATGGATGTTGCTGGGTGCCTACAAGGACATGAGGGAAAGCTTTCCTCATGACATTAGACCAATGAGCAGACTTTTAAAGGGGTTCCGGAAAGAAACCCCACCAAACATGGAGGTAGAACCACCTGATTTCCCACAGAGCCCGGAGGGTAAACACAGGGCTTCAAATTTTGACCAAGGTTGGTGTTTGTCGTCGAAGGTCTGGCAGGGTTATTTTTAGAAACATTTATTATTATTCATTTTCGTTAGGGCAGTGGATTGGCAGTATTGGTAGAGAATCGGACACCATGCTTTGCAGCATAGAGTTACGGTGCTTTACAGTCTGAGTTCAAATGCCGCCGAGGTTAGCTTTGCCTTTCATCCTTACGGGGTCAATGAAATAAAGCACCAGTAACGTACTAGAAATCATTATTTATTTTCTTGCTTGCCTGTTTCTGTTTACATTTTGATTGCTTTATCATTCCTATCTACATTATGCAGTTTTTTTTTCATTCCTCATCTATTAAAATAATGGACCACCATGGGCTGAAATAGTATACTGTGCTCCTATGACTCCATCAAGAGCCCCTTACTTACAAGTAAGTATATCACTAATTCGGAAAATCCGATTTGCCTAAATAATGCTCTTTACAGACAGCTTTGTCAAAGAATTAATTGTTGAAGCACTTGCAGCATGATTTATCTGGGCATAATGGGGGATGTACAGGAGAACATACTCTATAGAAACTGTATAACTGTATCAGCTATCATTGCAGTGAGGCTTTAATAATGAATATATGTAATTATGACTTGACCTATCCTGCTAGCAATAAATAAGTGTCTAATTATCGACTGGGAATAAAATTATCACAATTACAAAATGGCACAACATATAGATTTAATTACGTCATTTGGGAGGCACTAGTTGGGAGGCGCAAGCGTTCTATAGAGTTGTTGGTAACACAGTCCTCAGATAATTGATAGGTACATAGATCGCATTGAAGAAATGTAGCTGTTTCTTGTCTTGAAATTGTCCATTTATAATGCATCATCATCATCATCACTGTTTTATGTCTGTTCTTCCACGCTAGCATGGGTTAGACGGGTTGTCCTGTTGTGGGCAGTGGTGTCCAGTCGGCTGACCTTGTCTTGCTCATACAGGAACTGATTCTGGCTTGATTTCTACAGCTGGATGCCCTTCCTAACACCAACCTCATTTACAGTGAGTGCTGGGTGCTTTTTTTGCCGTGGCGCCTCCACGACCACTTTGTAGTGGGAGGGTGTGGGGGGTATATTGTCTATATGCTTCAGCTTCGGCTTGTACCCGTGGCTTGTACCCGGCTTGTACATACATATATACATACATTATAATATACATATATATATACATATATATTATATATATATTTAATCATTACCCACATCAAGGAGTTGACAGATTGGTGAAGGGATTGATGGATAATTAAAGGGATTGGTAAATGAGTGAGAGAACTGATGAATGGGTGAGAGGATAGATGGATGAGTGGGTGATGTGATTTCATGGATGAATTAGGCAATTGATGGATGGGTGAAGTGATTGACGGATGAATGAAATGATTGATAGATCAATGAAGTGACTGATAGATGAATTGCATGATTGACAGATGGGTGAGGTGATTGATGGATGAATGAAGTGATTGATGGATGATAGAGTGAGGTATTTAATGTATGAATGAATAAATATGTGAACATGATGTATAGAGACAAAGTTAATGGAGGCTAGCAATCAACAGATACTAACATGATGTATAGAGACAAAGTTAATGGAGGCTAGCAATCAACAGATACTAACATGATGTATAGAGACAAAGTCAATAGAGGCTAGCAATCAACAGATACTAACATGATGTATAGAGACAAAGTTAATGGAGGCTAGCAATCAACAGATACTAACATGATGTATAGAGACAAAGTCAATAGAGGCTAGCAATCAACAGATACTAACATGATGTATAGAGACAAAGTCAATAGAGGCTAGCAATCAACAGATACTAACATGATGTATAGAGACAAAGTCAATAGAGGCTAGCAATCAACAGATACTAACATGATGTATAGAGACAAAGTCAATAGAGGCTAGCAATCAACAGATACTAACATCATGTATAGAGACAAAGTCAATAGAGGCTAGCAATCAACAGATACTAACATGATGTATAGAGACAAAGTCAATAGAGGCTAGCAATCAACAGATACTAACATGATGTATAGAGACAAAGTTAATGGAGGCTAGCAATCAACAGATACTAACATGATGTATAGAGACAAAGTCAATAGAGGCTAGCAATCAACAGATACTAACATGATGTATAGAGACAAAGTTAATGGAGGCTAGCAATCAACAGATACTAACATGATGTATAGAGACAAAGTTAATGGAGGCTAGCAATCAACAGATACTAACATGATGTATAGAGACAAAGTTAATGGAGGCTAGCAATCAACAGATACTAACATGATGTATAGAGACAAAGTTAATGGAGGCTAGCAATCAACAGATACTAACATGATGTATAGAGACAAAGTCAATAGAGGCTAGCAATCAACAGATACTAACATGATGTATAGAGACAAAGTCAATAGAGGCTAGCAATCAACAGATACT
The DNA here is from genome assembly GCA_964016885.1 of Eledone cirrhosa. NCBI lineage: Eukaryota > Metazoa > Mollusca > Cephalopoda > Octopoda > Eledonidae > Eledone > Eledone cirrhosa. The sequence continues at coordinate 53,596,819 of OZ024751.1, forward strand.
AACATGATGTATAGAGACAAAGTCAATAGAGGCTAGCAATCAACAGATACTAACATGATGTATAGAGACAAAGTCAATAGAGGCTAGCAATCAACAGATACTAACATGATGTATAGAGACAAAGTCAATAGAGGCTAGCAATCAACAGATACTAACATGATGTATAGAGACAAAGTCAATAGAGGCTAGCAATCAACAGATACTAACATGATGTATAGAGACAAAGTCAATAGAGGCTAGCAATCAACAGATACTAACATGATGTATAGAGACAAAGTCAATAGAGGCTAGCAATCAACAGATACTAACATGATGTATAGAGACAAAGTTAATGGAGGCTAGCAATCAACAGATACTAACATGATGTATAGAGACAAAGTCAATAGAGGCTAGCAATCAACAGATACTAACATGATGTATAGAGACAAAGTCAATAGAGGCTAGCAATCAACAGATACTAACATGATGTATAGAGACAAAGTCAATAGAGGCTAGCAATCAACAGATACTAACATGATGTATAGAGACAAAGTCAATAGAGGCTAGCAATCAACAGATACTAACATGATGTATAGAGACAAAGTCAATAGAGGCTAGCAATCAACAGATACTAACATGATGTATAGAGACAAAGTCAATAGAGGCTAGCAATCAACAGATACTAACATGATGTATAGAGACAAAGTTAATGGAGGCTAGCAATCAACAGATACTAACATGATGTATAGAGACAAAGTCAATAGAGGCTAGCAATCAACAGATACTAACATGATGTATAGAGACAAAGTTAATGGAGGCTAGCAATCAACAGATACTAACATGATGTATAGAGACAAAGTCAATAGAGGTTAGCAATCAACAGATACTAACATGATGTATAGAGACAAAGTCAATAGAGGCTAGCAATCAACAGATACTAACATGATGTATAGAGACAAAGTTAATGGAGGCTAGCAATCAACAGATACTAACATGATGTATAGAGACAAAGTTAATGGAGGCTAGCAATCAACAGATACTAACATGATGTATAGAGACAAAGTCAATAGAGGCTAGCAATCAACAGATACTAACATGATGTATAGAGACAAAGTTAATGGAGGCTAGCAATCAACAGATACTAACATGATGTATAGAGACAAAGTCAATAGAGGCTAGCAATCAACAGATACTAACATGATGTATAGAGACAAAGTCAATAGAGGTTAGCAATCAACAGATACTAACATGATGTATAGAGACAAAGTCAATAGAGGCTAGCAATCAACAGATACTAACATGATGTATAGAGACAAAGTCAATAGAGGTTAGCAATCAACAGATACTAACATGATGTATAGAGACAAAGTCAATAGAGGCTAGCAATCAACAGATACTAACATGATGTATAGAGACAAAGTCAATAGAGGCTAGCAATCAACAGATACTAACATGATGTATAGAGACAAAGTTAATGGAGGCTAGCAATCAACAGATACTAACATGATGTATAGAGACAAAGTCAATAGAGGCTAGCAATCAACAGATACTAACATGATGTATAGAGACAAAGTTAATGGAGGCTAGCAATCAACATGATTCCTAAACAGACTAAGATCTAGTGTTGGACATGCAAAAGTCACTCTTGCAAAATGGGGATATTTAAAGGATGGGGGTGTTGTGTGTGAGTGCAACATCAAACCACAAACTACACAGCACCTCCCGATATGCCCCCTGCTGGAACACCCCTGCAAAGCATTGTACTTGCCAGAGTTTAATGAGAAAAGACAGCAATATGTTCAGCTGTGACAGAATGACATCTAGCCAAGCTTTGTAACTGAGACTCTTGTGGACATGACAAGAAGATGAAGCAACCAACAGAGACCAACATAATGTATAGAGACAATAAAATATTGAGTCGTCAAGTATAACATTTGCAGAAATCTATTTTTATCTACAAATTTCATACTTGACCACCCAATACAACCACATGTTCAAAGTTAATGGAAGCTAATAATCAACAGAGACCGACATGATGTATAAAGATAGTAACATATATCCCACATGTTCAAAGTTAATGGAAGCTAATAATCAACAGAGACCGACATGATGTATAAAGATAGTAACATATATCCCACATGTTCAAAGTTAATGGAAGTTAGTAATCAACAGAGACCAATATGAAGTATAAAGATAGTAACATATATCCCACATGTTCAAAGTTAATGGAAGCTAGTAATCAACAGAGACCAACATGATGTATAAAGATAGTAACATATATCCCACATGTTCAAAGTTAATGGAAGCTAGTAATCAACAGACCAACATAATGTATAAAGATAGTAACATATATACCACATGTTCAAAGTTAAGGGAAGCTAGTAATCAACAGAGACCAACATGATGTATAAAGACAGTAACATATATCCCACATGTTAAAAGTTAATGGAAGCTAGTAATTAACAAAGACCAACATGATGTATAAAGATAGTAATATATATCCCACATGTTAAAAGTTAATGGAAGTTAGTAATCAACAAAGACCAACATGATGTATAAAGATAGTAACATATATCCCACATGTTCAAAGTTAATGGAAGCTAGTAATCAACAGAGACCAACATGATGTATAAAGATAGTAATATATATCCCACATGTTCAAAGCCAACAGATACCAGTTCTACTTCCATATTGACATTTACTGTTGTCACTTGATGAGAACAGCAATATGTCGATAAATATTTTAATAATGTCAATGTTGATAAAGTTTAACATCTTAACCTATAATGAGATATCGGTATATATGTGTGTGTATGTCTGTGTGTATTTGTGTGTATGTTTGCGTGTATTTGTGTGTATGTCTGTGTGTATTTATGTATATGTTTGTGTGTATTTGTGTGTATATGTCTGTGTATTTGTGTGTATATGTGTGTATTTGTGTGTATTTGTGTGTATATGTGTGTATTTGTGTGTATGTCTGTGTGGGTATATGTGTATGTCTGTGTATATTTGTGTGTATATCTGTGAATGTATGCTTTTGTGTATTTTTATGTGGTTGCGTGTTTGTGTGTATATATACATATATGTGTATGTGTGTGTGTATGTAGATGTAGATGTGTGTGTGTATATGTGTGTGTATGTTAATGTATGTGTGTATATATATATATGTGTGTGTGTATGTGTACATATATGTGGTTGTGTATTTCTGTGTAAATGTGTGTGTTTGTGTGTATATGTGTGTGTATGTGAATGTATATGTGTGTGTGTTTGTGTGTACATATATGTGTGCATTTGTATGTAGCGGGTTTATGTGTGTATGTACTTGAGTATGAGTGTATGTGTGTGCATATCTGTATGTGTTTGTTTGTGTGTGTGTTTGTATGTATGTGCATACATGTATATGTGTGTGTGTAGAGTGATATATATATATGTGGAGGTGAGTTCTTTATCTTTATATTTCAACATACTACATATCTGCACCAACAACAACAACATGACTGCTATCAAACATCACAAAATACACTAACAACAAGAGCACATCTTTACCTCACACACCCTCCTTCACTCTCATCATCTTCCCCCTCCCCCCTCCTCTCTAGCATTCAGACTAGGTCCTCAGTTTGGAGGTACCTTCCTATATCCCAGAAGATTCAGAGGCTCTGACGAGGCTCATGGAGCCTTCCTTTTCCTTCCTCATTAAAGAGCAAAAATTTAAAAAATCACATCACTAAAAGATTCTGGAAAAATACCCCAGAAAACAAAAACTAAGAAACTGCCTGACCTGGGTATTGAACCGTAGCCTTTGTTTTCCAAGGTTACTCATTATTACAGTTGTGAATTGTAAAATATGAGGTCCCATGAAGTCCATTTCATCTCAATTAAATATTCAGGTTTATCAAGCTGTGAAATAATTAAGTTGTCATTAAGGGTGATTGTAGCTGGATTTACATGTGTCAGCATATGTGTGTGTGTGTAAATGTAGTTGTGTATGTCTGTGGGTCTGTGAATGTGTATGTTTATATATATGTGGGTAGATGTGTATTTTGCGGTTATGTGTTTATGTATGTGAGTGTATGTGTATATATGTGTGTGTGTGCGCGCATATGTTGTTGTAAATGTACATGTGATAGATTTGTATGTACATGTCATTATGAATGTGTGTGCAATTGTATATGCATACACACACATATATATATATATGTGAGTGTGTGTGTGTGTGTGTGTGTGTGTGTGTGTGTGTGTAAATGTGGTTGTGTATGTCTGTGGTTATGTATGCAAGGGTCTGTGAATGTGTATGTTTAAATATATGTGGGTAGATGCGTATTTTGCAGTTATGTGTTTATGTATGTGAGTGCATATGATGTGTTTGTATGTGTATATATGTGTGTGTGTGTGTGTGCGCGCGTATGTTGTTGTAAATGTACATGTGATAGATTTGTATGTACATGTCGTTATGAATGTGTGTGCAATTGTATATGCACACACACACATATATATGTGTGTGTGTGGGTATGTATGTGTGTGTGGGTTTCATCACTCAGATGTTTCAAAACTTCGCCTTCAGTCCTGTCATTTATTCATTACCTTTGTTAACGATATTCTAATTAGCAAGCCAATTGATTGGCACAGCTAATCAACAACTCAATGTCATTACATTCTCCCTATCTACATTGATTTATAGGAAATAGTTAAACATGTGGGATGGGGCATGATTGTGTAATAGTAGTGGTGGTGGGAGAGTTGGGTGGTAGTGGTGGTGGGAGAGTTGGGTGGTAGTGGTGGTGGGAGAGTTGGGTGGCAGTGGTGGTGGGAGAGTTGGGTGGTAGTGGTGGTGTGTCCGGCAGAATTGTTAAAAATTTGTTATCTTCTCTCCCTCCTTTCTCCTCCTCCACTTTCTACTTTCACTTTCGCTTTCTCTTTGTTCACTTCCTCACTGACTTCCTTTCTCCCTCTCTCAATCAATCAATCATTCACTCAACCAATCATTCACTCAACCACTCAGTCATTTACTCTCTCCCTCACTCATCCATTCCCTCAATAAAACTCTCATACATTTTCTCACTCTCTTGCCCACTCACCCCCTTACTTAACCCATCTTACTCCCACCTTCCAAGCAACAAACATTCACTCAGTGTCTCACTCAACCATTCACTAACTCACTCACATTCAAACACTTTCTCATTTTCTTCTAAACATGGAGTGGACACAGCTGAGATATCTTTCATAATAAGACCACTTGACCATCATTGACCTGAAGCTAAATAACAGAAAGCTATTCAAACCAACAAGGATGTTTCCTTCAGCTGCTAGAAATAGCAGACAAATCTCAATATCACACACTACTGAGTTAGTTTCAACAGGAATATCGTTTTGTTTTCATCTTAATACTCAGTGACAGTGTTTGACTATTTTGTTAAACACTGTGACAATGGATGGACAGCAGAAGCATCGGTAGCAGCCATAACTGTGTACGTCCATTTTGACAGCTGATAACCATGGTATTCTTACTTGCTATATTACAATATCACCCATGATACAAATGTCTCAACTCCCCCTTTGTTATGTTGCCTGTATATATATATATCATCATCATCACCATTTTACGTCCGTTCTTCCATGCTAGCATGGGTTAGACCGGTTGTCCTGTTGTGGGCAGTGTCCGGTTGGCTGACCTTGTCTTGCTCATATGGGAACTGATTCTGGCTTGATTTCTACAGCTGGATGCCCTTCCTAACACCAACCTCATTTACAGTGAGTGCTGGGTGCTTTTTTGCCGTGGCACCTCCACGACCACTTTGCAGTGGAATGATAGGGACCCCAGTCCCTATCATCTCATTTCTACAGCTGAGTAAACTGGAGCAATGTGAAATAAAGTGTCTTGCTCAAGGAAACAACACATCACGCGGTCTGAGAATTGAACTCACAGCCTTTCAATTGCAAGCCCAATGCTCTAACCACTAAGCCATGCGCCTTCACATTATATACATATATATATACATATACATATATATATATATATACATCTATATATACACACATATATACTCACACACACACACACATATGCAAAGGCCTTCCCCATTGTTTCCAACAATATATTCTCATTCAGAAGGTATATGCCAACCTAAAGCTGTAGTAGAAGACACCAACCAAGGCGTTATGTGGGACACAAAACTACATTATAGTGAAGGGGACTTATTAACAACACAGCAAGCCAGAATTGTTTCTGTGATACTATTTGGTTCATTGCTAATGTATGTTAATTTATAATAAACTATGCAGATAAAAATTTAGATTGAGTTCTGTTTACAATGTAATGAATTAATTAACTAGTCAACTTCCTATCTGCCATGCCATATCAGATGAGAGATTGCCACTGGAATTCTCATTATTATTCACTGTGGGATATCATTATGGCATAATGAAAGCTGTGGTCAACAGTTAAATTAAAGATATATTGGCATCAAACACTCATACGAGCATAAACACACAGGCACCCCACCTCACACACACACACACACACACACATATATATATATATATATATATATATATATATATATATATATATACACATGCATATATACACATATATAGATACATAGATACATATATATATATATATATATATATATACATACAAACATACATGTATACATACATATACAAACATACATATACATACATAGAAAACAAATGTGAAGACATTTACAGCATTTTGATTGTCCTACACATGTTTCAACAAGAAAGATGAAAAAGATGACAAACTTCAATGAAGCTCCGTTATATTTATCTTTAAATGTGTCTATATATTAGAATTTGAGCAGTAACTCAAGGAATCTGCCAAACTATTAATTACACTCAATCCTGTATCACCAAAGACATCATAGAATATACTAAAATATAGGAAAACAAGCGATTTCAAGAAAAACATCAGAGAAGCACATGTATGTTGCATCTGTGTGTATATCGTGACTCATACACTGTTCACTTTCCTGATATTTGTACATTATTCTATGAACTATCCATACACCTTTCATGAGTTGTAGTGCACCTGAACACTGTACCCAATTTTCATTATTATCAGAAGGTATATTATGCCAACCGGACGTAAAATGAAATGATAAAAATGAAATGAAATGATTATTGGAGGCACATGGCTTAGTGGTTAGAGCATTGGGCTTGCAATCGAAAGGTTGTGAGTTCAATTCTCAGACTGGGTGATGTGTTGTTTCCTTGAGCAAGACACTTTATTTCACATTGCTCCAGTTTACTCAGCTGTAGAAACGAGATGATAGGACTGGGGTCGCTATCATTCCACTGCAAAGTGGTCGTGGTGGTGCCATGGCAAAAAGCACCCAGCCCACACTGTAAAGTGGACGTGGAGGTGCCATGGCAAAAAAGCACCCAGCACTCACTGTAAATGAGGTTGGTGTTAGGAAGGGCATCCAGCTGTAGAAATCAAGCCAGAATCAGTTCCTGTCCCACCCTTGCAAGCAGGGAAAAGCAGACATAAAATGATGATGATGATGATGATTATTATCATTGTCAGATTTCACTTGAAGAGGAAAATCAGGGTGTAGAGGGAAGTGCTGCCTTCCAACTAGTTTGTTGAAAGGTAGGTGAGAGTGGTAAGCATGGTCTGTGTAAATGGAGCTGCCTGGAGCATACACCTGTAGATTGGAGTAGAAAAACTGGGAGAAGGCACTTTGCCCTTGCGGACAGGGTGACTGTGGCTTTTGTGGAATTTCTACACGAGTGACTCTTAGAGTCTCCTCACCTTTGGGAAATTTGTTATGTTTGTTTTAAATGTTTATTTTCTAAGTCTGGTTAGTAAATTTTATTTTACACAAAGAAAAGCCTTACAGCATTGTCCTGTACCATCTTTAATGTTTCCTTAATGTGAGCCCTGTGTGGCTAATAAAAAAATTATTATTATTATTAGGGCGGTGAATTGGCAGTATCAGTAGAGGGTTGGACGCCATGCTTTCTAGCATAGTTATGTCCCTTTACGGTCTGAGTTCAAATCCCATCGAGGTTAACTTTGCCTTTCATCTTTACAGGGTCAATAAAATAAAGTACCAGTAATGTACTGGGTAGTTACTGGCCTTGTGCCAAAAGTAGAAACAATTGTTATTATTATTATTATTGGTAGAGGGTCAGACATGCTTTCCAGCGTAGTTACGTCCCTTTACGATCTGAGTTCAAATCCCGCCGAGGTTAACTTTGCCTTTCGTCCTTACGGGGTCGATAAAATAAAGTACCAGTAATGTACTGGGTAATTGCTGGCTTTGTGCCAAAAGTAGAAACAATTATTATTATTATTATTATTATTTTTATTATAATGGAGCTTGAGTAAGTTTTTCTACCCTTTTCATTGTTCATCTCTTCAATGTTGAAACATGTGTAATGTCTTCAATTTCTTCAACTTGGTTTCCTACTTTACCTATTATTATTTATGTGTTCAATACACTTTGCTTTCATATAACACATCAGATTTCTTTATACAAAGATTAAATTCGAATATTGTACGGATTATACCAATGATGAATCGATTTAATTATGTTGTTTTTTTTCGTTTTTATTTCGCTGGTTGTTGAACTATATTGAGCTTGAAATTCTGTTGGCATAACTTTCTTCACCCACGTCTTTACTCTTGTGGTATGTATGTGCGTGTGTGTGCATGTGTGTATGTATGCTTGTATGTGTGCGCATGTATATATATATATATATATATATATGTATGTATGTGTGTGCGTCTGCATGTTTGTATGTTTCCATGCATGTATGTATGTGTGTATGTAATGTACATATGGCATGTATGAGAGTATATCTGGAGATTAATTTCTACATTAATAAACAATATATGCGATACTAGCCATACATTAACAACCTGAACAGGTGATCACTTTCTACCTCTGTAGATTCTATATCACCTCTCTTTAATGTATTGATTTGTCCCTTACACTACATACTATATATATATATATATGACCACTTTGTAAATGTGGTTGGTGTTAGGAAGGGCATCCAACCATAGAAAACCTGCCAGATAGTCCTATACGAGTGAGACACGGTCACCCAACCAATCTTACCTCAAATGGGACAATTCTCGTCTAACCCATGTTAGAGTGGAAGATAGACGTTAAACGATGATGATGATATATATATATATATATGATATATATATATATACCTATGGTATATATATCTATACCTATGATATATACCTATGATATATATATATATATGATATATATATATATATGTACCTATGATATATATATATATATATATATATATATATGATATATATATATATGATATATATACCTATGATATATATATATATCATATATATATATGATATATATATATACATCATATATATATATGATATATATGATATATATACCTATGATATATATATATATATATACCTATGATGTCCGTCCCACCCTTGCAAGCAGGGAAAAGTGGACGTAAAATGATGATGATGATGATGATATATATATATATATGGTGGTATTATTTATGTATATGTATGTATATATATTTAAAAAAAAGGAAAATAATGACTTCACTTGCAGTTCTAAACAATTTAATTTAATTTTATAATACCATCCTCCATGGAAACACCTTCTCTATTCAGTCCACCGGGGTCATGGAGTGTCCACCACATGGGACCCCATTTGCTCATAATAGTGAGAGATGGGAAGAGCAGGAGAGGCAGATGTAGTGACAGTGGAGGTTTGGTTCCTCTGTGTTCAGACCTGGTGTATATCATCATCATCATTTTACGTCTGCTTTTCCCTGCTTGCAAGGGTTGGATGGGTCCTATTTAGTACAGCATCTCTCCACTTGTCACGGTCCTTCATCATCTCCACGGTGAGTTTCAGCGATCTGAGGTCTGCTCTCACCACATCCGCCCATGTTTTTTGTGGTCTACCTCTACTGCATCTTCCTTCTACTGGGATTTCTTGGAACTTCTTTACCCAGCAGTCATCCTCCATGCGCATCACATGTCCATACCATCTCAGCCTTCTCTCCTGCACACCACAACTTATCCCTCTTATACCCAGTTTCTTTCTCAACTCGTCTATGCTTGGTCATTCACGCACATTGACATTGCACATCCAACGGAGCATACTTGCCTCATTTCTCTCCAGCCGTCACATATCCTCTGCAGTTGCTGCCCATGTCTCACTACCATGTACCATATGTTACATACGGATATTTAACTGGTTACATACAACAACTATATCACAACATAGTAGTTGAATATTCCACAGAAGTCAGCATGACACAGTGCGTGACAAGCTGAATATCAAATGCAGTCTATCTGGCAATAGGCTTCCAAACAGTTTGGGTCAACCCAAATTTCACTCACACTATGATAAACATGAGTACCTGGTTTAGAATAGGTACGCCATATCTCTGTGTGTTGTAAGAAGAGATTAAAGGATAGGATTAGTTTCAGAAAGGATATCCAACTGTAAAATATTTTATCCAAATGTCCTGACCCAACCATGCAAGCATTGAAAAGTTGACATAGAATGATGATGATGATGATGATGATGATGATGATGAGAAGGAGGAGGAGGAGGAGGAGGAGAAGGGAAATGATGAAGGTGAAGGTGATGATGATGGTGATCATGGTGATCATGATGAGGATGATGGTGGTGGTGATGGTGATGACGATGGTGGTGGTGATGATGATGATGGTGATGATAATGATGTGGATGATGCCGATGATAAGGATGATGATGGTGGTGGGGATGATAATGATGATGGTGATGGTGATGTCCATCAACCCAGTAGAACCGATCCTAGAACTTCTTGACAGTGAAGAGAATGTCTTAACTATTTAGACTAACTGCATTAGTAAATTAAATTATTGTCTGTACGTATTTACCTAAAAGGAAAACATAAAAGTGTCTCTCCGGCATAGTTTGTCACAGAACATATTCCAGTGAACATGATAGAATGAATATATATGTGTGTATATATATATATGTGTGTGTGTGTGGATGGGTCTGCACATATGCATACACGCACAGAAACACATATACACATTATACAAACATATGATTAGTTTGATAGTGGTCTTATCGATATTAAAATATATATTGATATCTGACTGTTATTGATATAACAAACATTCTAGTAGATTGACAGGTTATGCAAATCTGGAAAATAAATCTCAGAATATTGATATAAGTGTTTATATATATCATCATCATCATTTTACGTCTGCTTTTCCCTGCTTGAACTGATTCTGGCTTGATTTCTACAGCTGGATGCTCTTCCTAACACCAACCTCATTTACAGTGAGTGCTGGGTGCTTTTTTTGCCGTGGCACCTACACAACTACTTTGCAGTGGAATGATAGGAACCCCAGTCCCTATCATCTCATTTCTACAGCTGAGTAAACTGGAGCAATGTGAAATAAAGTGTCTTGCACAAGGAAATAACACATCACCCGGTCTGAGAATTGAACTCACAACCTTTCGATTGCAAGGCCAATGCTCTAACCATATATATGTATATATAATAATAATAATAATAATAATGAAATTATTGTGTAAAGTGCTCAGGTGCACTACAACATATATATATATGTGTGTGTGTGTGTGTGTGTATGTGTATTAATTTTCTAAATGATATAAGTATATATACATATGTGTGTGTGTATATATATATATATATAGAGAGAGAGATAGAGAGAGAGAGAGAGAGAGAGAGAGAGAGAGAGAGAGAGAGAGAGAGAGAGAGAAGAGAGAGAGTAATGAAATGTGTTCATGTTTGTATATGCATATATGTAATTATAAATATTTACATACATATATATATATTTTAATTTTCTGGATTCCATACATATGTGTGTGTACATATATATAAATGAATATATATCAACTGCTTTACAGAGTGTACTGGGTGCTTTTATCATGTAATTCATCAGTACTAGGGAGGTTATCATGACTTTGACTCTACTCAAGAGTCTTACGGATTTGTGTGAAATTTGATTAGACTTTTTGTCCTCCATACCCTTAATGGAAAATTCCCCAACCATGCCCGAGATGACGGTTTGACAGTATCCCATAACTGCAATCCCCAAGTAAGAACTACTACTGACTTTTAGTAACTTATGGCTTAAAATAACCATAAAATAACTGTAGTTACTATCTAACCAATGTTAGATATAAACTTGGATTTAGCTACAGGTACCTATAAACCTAATGAAAAACTAAGATACATTAATAAAGGATCCTGACACCTTCCAGTAATCATTGAAATCTAGGTAGCATGTATTTGTGTTGAGATCATATTCATATAATATATTTTAACTTTGTACATCACACAGAGAGCACTTTTTTTTTCCATGATCTATTATTCTTCAGAACTCTTAACACTACATATATATATATATATATATATATATATATATATATATATATATATATATATATATATATATATATAAGTAATCATTTAATACAAATATATGCATATGTATATATATATACACACACACACATACAGACATTCAGACTGAGTTAAGGATACACATAAGGTGAAACATTTGTTCTCGGTATGGTGAACTAACTGTTGTGGAATTACTTATATATATATATATATATATATATATATATATATATATATAAGTAATTCCACAACAGTTAGATATATATATATATATACATATGCATATATTTGTATTAAACTATTACTTGTTTCGATGTAAATGATTACTTATATATATATATATATATATATATATATATATATATATATATATATATATATATATCTAGTGTTAAGAGTTTCTGAAGAATAGATCATGGAAAAAAAAAACGCTCTCGGTGTGATGTACAAAGTTAAAATATATTATATGAATAAGATCTCAACACAAATACATGCTACCTAGATTTCAGGATCCTTTATTAATGTTCACATACATATCATCATCATCATCATCATCATCATCATCATCATCATTGTTTTTATGTCCGCTTTTCCAGACATGATGATGATATATGTGTATATATATATATATGTATTAAACCAGTACTTATACTTCAACATAAATAATTACTTACTCCACACCACCTTTATCACACCAGCCATTCTAAAATAGAAACTGTATCACAAACAAACAAATTCCTTGACTTTTCTCCTCTCATGTCTGACCTGTTACAACATTCTTTAAGTGGTGCCATGCTTGGTCATTATTTGTTCTAGAAACAATTTAATATATTTTTGTTGTCACCTGTTCTATGATATTTCGTTTATTTGTTTTGGTGTTCAGTTTTACATTACTTATTGCAGCCAAAATGATAGAACGGTGTCGAATGTCAACGATTGACCACTCAAATAGTGAATGACGCTTATTGGTCAATATATTTGTGTATGTGTGTGTGCATTTTCATTTATGTTTGTACAGATGCTTGAATGAGTATGTGTGTGTGTGTATATATATATATGTGTGTCTGTGTATGTATGTAGATATATCTATATATATATACATATATAGTGCGGGTGTGGGAGATGGAGAAGAGAAAGAGACACACATATATAAACATTTTGCCTGTATGTACGAGTAAACACCAGTAATAGATACACAGATAATGGGAGATTTAGATAGATAGGTAGATAGCTTGATAGATATATAGCAGGCAGGTAGGTAGATAGGAACGTAGGTAGGCAGGTAGATAGGTAGGTAGGAAGGTAGGTAGGCAGTTAAGTAAGTAGGTAAGTAATTATTTATAGAGGTAGATAGATAGGTAGATAGACAAATAGATAGAGAGAGAGATAGATAAATAGATTAATAAATTGTTAGGCAATTCATTAGATAGATAGATAGATAGACAGATAGGTAGATAGATTGGTAGGTAATTCATTAGACAGGTAGATAGATAGATAGATAGAAATACATCCAGACATATAGATGAGAACACACGTCTGTAAGTTGTTTGTGGAACATTGCTAGCAAGGAGCGAGTGTAATCCAATCAGGTGTGACCTTTCATATGATGGGTAACAAAACTATGAGGAAATGTTATGTTTGTAGAATCCTATTTAATGGTTACAAAAATCAAATGATATATTACAATATGAGTGCAGGTATAGCTGTGTGGGTAAGATACTCACTCCATTACCAAGAGGTTCTGCATTCGATCCCAAGCAATGGGAGTATTTCATCAATTGTGGAGAAAAACGAGATATATCTTAAGTTTTTTCTCCACAATTGATGAAAAACTTTAACCTTGTTGAAACAACCGAAGATGTATAAATAAATAATAATAATAATAATAATAATAATAATAATAATAATAATACTAATCCTTGGTCTTATTGAATTTTTAATTATAAATGCTCTGCTACTATAACTGTTCACTCCTGAAGAACAAAGGGTTAAAATGTGCATTGAGCTTAACTCATCTGACCAATGAAAATAGCCTCATATACTACTATATATATATATATATATATATATATATATATATATATATATATCATCATCATCGTTTAACGTCTATCTTCAACTCTAGCATGGGTTAGACAGGAATTGCCCCATTTGAGGCAAGATTGGTCGGGTGACCGTGTCTTGCTCATATAGGACTATCTGGCAGGTTTTCTATGGCTGGATGCCCTTCCTAACATCAACGACATTTACAGTGTGGACTGGGAGCTTTTTACTGTATTCCCTATACGACCACATTACAGTGTGGACTGTATATATATATATATATATATATATGATGATATATATAAAATAATAAAGATTTAAAAAAAGCACCTGATGTGTTTTTATTTAATATACTTATATGCTATGTGCACAACAAAAACAGGTATCAAAAATTATATGTGGAAAAGACTTCAGCTTTGGCTTAAATGTTTCTATACAAAACGTTTCATTGCCACTCACTTTTCCTCTAACATTGACTGGCAACATTGGTAGAATGGGAAGACATTAAAATTTGGTAAAGTTTGCCCATTGCGTTCCTCTATATATTGGCTAAGAGGGATCTTTCTTGTGTATGGATCCATAATTTGCATGTATATATAATAAATAAAAACACTGTAGGTGCTTTTTTCAAATATTTTTTTTTTCCTACATAACACGATTGTACAGGAATCGGTAGATTGGCAGTATCGGTAGAGGGTCGGACGCCATGCTTTGCAGCACAGTTACGGCTCTTTATGGACTGAGTTCAAATACCGCCGAGGTTAACTTTGCCTTTCATCCTTACGGGGTCGATAAAATAAAGTACCAGTAATACACTTAGATAATTGCTGGCCTTGTGCCAAAAGTAGAAACAATTATCATTATATATATATAATATATATAGTATTAAGGATACTATTTATGGTTATGTATATACTAAAACCTTTAATAGTTATATATATTTTAAACCCTAAATAGTGAAAGACAGTAATTTATTACTATCTTATTACCAGTAAGATAAGTAGCTCAATGTAACAACATCAGTTGTTTTACAGAGCAGTTATATAGAAATTACATGAATCAAAGTTCTGTTTAAATCATTTGTAACCTCTGTCTACTAGAGACCCATACTATCATCTTCTCAAACCATAACCTCCTTAATAAAAAATCAGAAGTGTTCGCGTCTTGCCAACACCGCTTCCGACACTCCTTCCAAAACTTTAAACCCAATATATAACAATGCCAGACTTGAACCCGTCACCACCTCTAGCAACAAACATCAGGGGCACACCTTACACCTCACCTCCACACCCATTAATCCACTTTAACGCAAATAGTGACATCCTCCTAGTACCTTTTATCCTAGAGATATCCCATGTACTTCTACTTTTGGTATATTGGCCTTCAATTACTTAGACTACATTACACCAATATATAATTAATGCAAACTTTAAGCACGGAATTGGTTGTGCTAACATTGTCCTGTGTATGGAGGGCCCTCATTGGATAAATGGAAGATTAAGTAATTAATTTATTAACATAAAAGAGCTATATAATCTATATGCTGAGTGCAATGAATTGTGTACAGGTGATGTATGATGTTATAAATACATGTATGCCTTGATGGTCAGATTAGTGTCTTTGTGAGTGAGAATTGATCTCTGGACTACCCTAGTGATATTTAACTTTGCCATGCAATCAGACATGCAATGACCCAGAGCTTACCAGGAGTCATATATAGAAGTGATTCTAATAGGACCCTGCCAGGTTCTGCGGGTGGACTACACTTACAAAGATCATTGATTTGGAGATCTGACTCTTCATGTAGAATGTTCGGTTGTGGCACTCTATGATAGAAGGTAATCATCCTAATATGAACACCTTTAGTACTTCTTGATAGACTACACTGTAATTTATAGATAAGATACTTAAATTTAGTAATTGTTTATAACCTTATATGATAGGGACTCATTTGAGACACCATTAATGTACTTTAGGATAATAAATTTAGCTATAGAAATCAGCTAGTTACTTCCCCTTACGCATTAACTCCCCTTAATCACACACACACTTCCGGAATATAATACAATGTCAACTCTCACAACAAAAACAACCTGCTCTACAGAATCGAATTAGAGAACGACAAGCTGTGATGTTCTAGCATGGTTCACCAGGCACCCAATGTTGAATCATCGTGGGTTGTGTGATGGACATGTAGTCTATAAATTGCGTTTCCTGGATTGTGAGAGTGGTGGTGTGTGCGAGGACAGTGGTGCTGTTTTGCTTCTCATTTGTAATATTTTTGATATTTTTGGTGTTTCTTCTATATCGTACAGGTGTGTGTGAAAAATGCTTTACCAGTACAGCCCCCATGATGCTCTTGATTGCCTGCTTTGACTGCTTGTTTTACATGTAACAATCTGCCGCACTATAATCTTGTATAAATAGGACACGCGTGCATGCCTCACGTGTGACTGTTGCATACACTGGCTACTCCAAACTTTCCTCTTGCTTTATCTTCGTAAACTGCCAATGTTTTATTTTAATTTTAATTTTAATTTTAACTTTAATTTTGTCCTTTAATATGACTGTAATCTTTGTATGTAAATTACCATGCTATATTATTATAATGGATGTCAACCCACTGTGGGTCAATATATACATATGTTTCTATATGTCTCTTGTGTTGAAAAGGAGGTCAAGTATGTTAAAAATCACTGAATAATTGCTCCGAAGAATCCAAACCTCGGTTTGGAGGAAACAATTGTAAGCAAATAAATGATTTAAACTGAACTTTGATTCATGTAATTTCTATATATATATATATATATATATATATATATATATATTTATTAAAATAACAGATTTGATATATATTTATCCTTATCGAGCCCTCTTTGGATTTTAATCTTCAAATTCATTATTATTACTATATATATATATGTATGTGTATATATATATATATTTATACTCTTCGTCCTTTTTATCTCTGTACCGCCACATGTATATATGTATGTATGTCTTTATGTATATAATAAACTGCCATTGTCACTGTGGATGTAACAAGCATGTTTTGGAAACTCACTGTTGTGGTGACATTATTAAGGATCGATAAAATAAAGTACCAATCATGCACTGGGGTCGATTTATTTGACTTTCCCCTCCCCAAAAATTGCTGGCCTTGTGCCTATATAAGAAACCATTATTAAGGATGTATTGTGTAATACTATAACAAGCAGATTACCAGCTTTTCATAGAAATACTAAGTGCCATAAAGATCTAGTCAATGTTATCCGTAATAACATCAATAAAAGAAGTCATACACACCTACTTCTAAACTTAAATGTATACAATTGGCAAGAGAGCAATGAAGTCGGGTAGTTCTACATCATTTTTGATGAAGAGTGGCTTTACGTCTAATTTGGAAATAATGAAGATGAGGAAAAGACTCTTGAAAATCAAGAGAAGAAAATTCAGAAAGGTGGATAATTGAAAAGAGAAAATGACCATTTGTGACACAAGAGAAATTGCCATTGACAGCAGAATCAAGGATTTTATGGAGACAAGATGAAGGTGCTATAGATTTATGAAAAGCCTCTCTCTAATAATCCTTTCTAACATTAGCTCAAGGCCAGCAATTTGGGAGAAGAGGAAGTCAGTTATATCAACACCAGTATATAACTGGTACTTTATTTATATCAACTCTGAAATGACGAACAATAAAGTTGACCTCAGCGGCATTTGAATTCAAAATGTAAAATGTAACTAAATACCACAAGGAATTTTGTCTGACGCTCTACTGACCCTGCCAATCCACCACCTTTCTCTAATAATTGTTTCTACTTTAGGCACAAGGCCAGCAATTACCCAGTGCATTACTGGTACTTTATTTTATCGACCCCCGTAAGGATGAAAGGCAAAGTCAACCTCGGCGGGATCTTTCTCTAATAATGATTTCTAATTTAGGCACAAGGCAAACAATTTTAAAGGAAGGGAAAGTCAATTAAATCAATCCCAGTTCATGACTGGTGCTTTATTTTATCGACCCTGTGAGAATGAAAGGCAAAGCAAACCTCAATGTAATTCCATGCTGCAAAACCACATAATAATAATAATAATAATAATAATAATAATAATAATAATAATAATAATAATAATAATAATATATCTTCCAAGCAAATAGAGAAACTCTCCAAATATAAATATCTAGAGATAGAAATAACTCGAATGTGGAAAATGAAAACAGAAACAATGCCTATAATAATAGGTGCTCTAGGAATGATAAAAACACAGATAAATACATAACCAAAACCCCAGGACTTATAAATATATACAACATACAAAAGATAGCACTACTAGGCACTACATACATATGACGAAAAGTACTATCAATACAATAGAAACAACATCAACAAAAACAACACTGCACATACCCAAGGTACACAGAGCTGTGCTCGGTAAAGCAGTAATGATGTGCAATAAAAATAATAATAGAAATAATAATAATGTTGATAACGTTTCTATTCAGTAGATGTTGTTTCTTAACGGTATGTAGATATGTCAGATTGGTGCTAAATATGGCAGCAAAAATAAAACCAATTAAACATTTATCAAAAACTGCCATATTGCCTTAAGGAAGTTTGAAAAATGGCCAAAACATAAATTAGATTATTTTTACTGTCGTAGTTGGTAGGTGGTTGGGAGGTAGGGCTAATGATGGTCCTTTTGTTGTTGATGGAGGAGGTGATGGTGGAAGTGATGGCGAGAGTGATGGCGAGGGTGATGGCGGAGGTGATGGTGGAGGTGATGGTGGAGGTAATGGTGGAGGTGATGGTGGAAGTGATGGCGGGGGTGATGGTGGAGGTGATGGTGGAGGTGATGGTGGAGGTGATGGTGGAGGTGATGGTGGAGGTGATGGTGGAAGTGATGGTGGAGGTGATGGTGGAAGTGATGGTGGAAGTGATGGCGGGGGTGATGGTGGAGGTGATGGTGGAGGTGATGGTGGAGGTGATGGTGGAGGTGATGGTGGAAGTGATGGTGGAGGTGATGGTGGAAGTGATGGTGGAAGTGATGGCGGGGGTGATGGTGGAGGTGATGGTGGAGGTGATGGTGGAGGTGACGGTGGAGGTGATGGTAGAGGTGACGGTGCAGTCGTTGTTGGTGGTGATGGTAGTGTTGTTGTTATTAATGGTGCTGGTGGTGGAGTTATTTATTTTATTACTGTTGTTTTTTGTTGTTGCTGTTATAGTTGCTGTATATTCTTCCACTCGTAGTTGTTGTTTTTGTTGTTGTTATTATTATTTTCATTGCTTTTCTTGTTGTTGTTGCTGTTGCTGACAATACACTTGTTAAATCACATCTAAATATAAATCTCTCTCTATATTTGGTAGCAATTAACGAATATCTTTGTGATATTAATGTTGTGTGTGTGTAGGTGTGAGGGTGGGGAAAGACTTGATAGTAATATATATATATATATATATATATATACATGTGTTTGTATGTATATATATATAAATATATATATACATGTGTATGTATGTATATATACATATATATATATATGTTCAGAGAAACAATTGTCAGCAATGAGATTAAAAACCTTTTTTTTATAGCAAACCGTGTCACTCTTCTTTCCTGATTTATATATATATATATATGTGTATATATATATATATATATATGTGTGTATGTATATGTGTATATATATATATATATATATATATATATATATATATATGTGATGTGTTGTTTCCTTGAGCAAGACACTTTATTTCACATTGCTCCAGTTTACTCAGCTGTAGAAATGAGATGATAGGGACTGGGGTCCCTATCATTCCACTGCAAAGTGGTCGTGGAGGTGCCACGGCAAAAAAGCACCCAGCACTCACTGTAAATGAGGTTGGTGTTAGGAAGGGCATCCAGCTGTAGAAATCAAGCCAGAATCAATTCCCGTCCCACCCTTGCAAGCAGGGAAAAAGCGGACGTAAAATGAAATGATGATATATATATCTATATATATATATATATCATCATCATCACCGTTTTACGTCCGTTCTTCCACGCTAGCATGGGTTAGACGGGTTGTCATGTTGTGGGCAGTGTCCGGTTGGCTCACTTTGTCTTGCTCATACGGGAACTAATTCTGGCAGGTTTTCTACAGCTTGATGCTCTTCCTAACACCAACCTCATTTACAGTGAATGTTGGGTGCTTTTTTTCCGTGGCACCTACACGTCCACTTTACAGTGTGGGCTGGGTGCTTTTTTGCCGTGGCACCTCCACGACCACTTTGCAGTGGGAGGGGGTGGGGGCATATTGTCTATATGCTTCAGCTTCGGCTTATACCCGTGAGGGTCGGGTCTTCTGTATTACTGCATGACGCCAGAGGTCACGGTCGTGTGTCATCGCCTTTGAGAGGTGTAATTGGATAAGGTCGGCTTTTATCACCTCATCCCAGGTCTTCTTGGCTCTCCCCGCTCCGCTGTTTCCATCGACTTCTAGTGTTCTGCCCTTTTTTATGCAGCTGTCATCCTTCATATGCATCACATGTCCATACCAACGCAACCTCCTCTCTGCACACAGCATTTGATTCCACTTATGCTCATTCTCTCTCTTAATTCATTTATGCTTTGCCGTTCGCGTATATTATTATTACACATCAATCAGAGCATGCAGGCTTCGTTTCTTTCTAATCTACGCAAGTCTTCCACAGACAGTGCCCAGGTCTCACTACCATGTAACATTGTTGTTCGTAAACACGCATCATACAGCCTGCCTTTCATTTTGAGGGGAAGCCTCTTGCAGCTAGCAGTGGCAGTAGCTCCCTGAACTTCTTCCATCCCGTTCTTACTATTAGAGTTAGTGTGGCTAGTACTTTTATAATTTAACATATGTAATGGAAAAGATAACAATAACTTTGATACTCTCAACATATACACATTTGAACACTACAGAAACAATCATCACATTACATCCACCATAATTTTAATACACTAACACCTTTGCTTGATATGCTTGTATACCTGTGTTATTTTATGTGATACCTTGCCATACAGTATTTATATATGCCTAATACCTTTGCTTGTTTCCTTCATATATATGACTAATGCATGTGCACTCTCTACACGCTTGCATATGTACTGCTAGTGTCCTCATTCTTCCTCAATGCCTCTTTAATTATTAGACTATTCCCTTGTATTATCTGTTGCATGTATTCCACTCTGTGCTTTTAACTTTAATTTGAATTATTGTACAATTCTCGTATAATATCTGTCACATCCATTACACCCTGTAAATATGAACCTGTTGTTCACAACATCAATATATATGTATCTATATGATTGTTCAGTTGAATAGGAGGTTAATTATATGTACAAACATTGCTAATGCTCCGATGATTCCAAACGAAAGTTTGGAAGAAACGATTGTCAGCAATAAAATGATTTGAACATAACTTTGATAATTGTGTAATTTATATATATAATATATATATTATATATATATTATATATATATTATATATATATATCATCATCATTTAACGTCCATCTTCCACGCTTGCATGGGTTTGGACGGGAGTTTTCCCACTTGAGGCAAGATTGGTTGTCCTACTCGTATAGGACTGTCTGGGAGGTTTTCTACGGCTGGATGCCCTTCCTAACACCAACCACGTTTACAGTGTGGGACTGGGAGGTTTTTACCATGTTACCTACACAGCCACATTACAGCGTGGACTGTGTGTTTTTTTGTCGTGTCACCTACACATCTGACGGGTTTTCTACGGCTGGATGCCCTATATATATTATATATATATATAATATATATCATCATCATCATCATCGTTTAACGTCCATGTTCCACGCTTGCATGGGTTTGGACAGGAGTTTTCCCACTTGAGGCAAGAGTGGTTGTCTTGCTCGCATAGGACTGTCTGGCGGGTTTTCTACAGCTGGATGCCCTTCCTAACACCAACCACATTTACAGTGTGGGGCTGGGAGGTTTTTACCGTGTTGCCTACACGGCCACATTACAGCGTAGACTGTGTGTTTTTTTGTTGTGACACCTACATGATCTCATTTGTTTCGGCCTGGATGTTGTGGCACCAACATAACTTTACATTGGATGGGGTGGGGGTGGTGGGACGGGGTGTATTTTGTTAGAGATGCCTACTGACTGTAGTAGGTTTTACTTTGTATTTAGGTAAGGCGGGTCTTCTCTATTACTGAGTACCGCCAAAGATCTCGGTCCAGTGACAATGTCTTGGAGAGGTGTAAGTGTGTGAGGTCGGAATTTATCAAGTCGTTCCAGGTTTTTCTGGGTCTGCCTACTCCGTGGCTACCGTCTATCTTTATTGCCCTGCACTTTTTTATACAGCTGTCGTCTTTCATGCGCATCACGTGACCATGCCAACGTAGCCTTCTCTCGAGTAAACAACATCTGATCCCTCTTATTTCTAATTTTTCCCTTAGTTCGTTTATGCTTTGCCGTTCACGTATATTACTATTACACATCCAGCGGAGCATGCAAGCTTCGTTCCTCTCTAGTCTGCGTATATCCTCTGCACACAATGCCCAGGTCTCACTGCCATGCAACATTGCTGTTCGTATGCAGGCATCATACAACCTGCCTTTCATTTTTAGGGAGAACCCTTTAGCGGCTAATAGTGGTATAAGCTCTCTGAACTTTTTCCATCCAGTTCTGACTCTAGCTACTGTACTTTCAGAGCACCCTCCCCCACTGCTGATTTTGTCACCCAGGTAACGGAAGCTGTCCACTATTTCTATAGAACCCTCTGCGCAATTGAAAGAGCTTGTATTTTGTGAGCACTTGCTGCTACTTATTGCACCAGAGCACTGGCCACATGTAAAATCTATGTTCTTAGTTAGCTTACCTGTGATCCCACTACATCTTTTATGCACCCATACTTTGCATTTGGGACATAAAATGGAGTTTCTACCTACGCCTTTCCTACACACTGAGCATGGCCATTTCCCGGAAGGGACCGGCGCCTTATTTTCTTTCCTACAAACTAGAACTTTAGTCTTAGCCAGGTTAATTTTAAGGCCTTTTGATTCCATGTTTGGAATTTCTTCTCTAGCTCGGCCATTGATTCAGCTATGAGCGTTAGATCGTCTGCGTTTAGGAGTTCCCATGGGCAGCCGGTCTTGAACTCCACTGTTATAGCCTGAAGGGCAATAATAAATAGTAGGGGGCTAAGAACAGAGCCCTGATGAACACCAACTTTTACGCTAAACTCTTCACTATATTCGTTGTTAATTCTAACCTTGCTGACTGTTTCTTTATACATGGCTTGTATAGCTCTCACAAGCCATTCGTCAACACCTAGTTTTCTAAGAGCCCACCAGATAATGGAACGGGGGACTCTGTCGAAGGCTTTCTCCAAGTCGACAAAAGCTAAGTATAGGGGTTTACTTTTAGCTAGGTACTTCTCCTGTAGTTGTCGTACAATGAAAAGAGCGTCTGTGGTACTTTTGCCTGACACAAACCCGAACTGCATTTCATCTAGATCAATTCTCTCTCTGATTAGTTGCGCTATTACTTTTTCCGTGACCTTCATGACCTGGTCGATTAATTTAATGCCTCTATAGTTACTCCTATCTAGGGCATCTCCTTTACCCTTGTAACAGTTAATGATGATGATGCTACGTCAGTCCTTCGGAACAACCCCATTCTGTATGACTTGGTTTACTATCCAGGTGACCATGGTGTGTCCCACCGTTCCAGAGGCTTTCAGCATCTCAGCAACTATTTCCGAAGGCCCAGCCGCCTTACCCGTCTTCATATCTTTGATTGCCTTACTTATTACACTACCTTCGACTAACACTGCTGGTCCTTCTATTGGGTTGATATGGGGGAGACTGTCTTTCTCCCATTTATTCTCCTCATTTAGTAGCCTTTCATAGTGACACTTCCAAGCTACCTTCTTATCAGCGTCAGTGATGGCAAGTACGCCATCATCATTAAGTACACACTTCTCCCCAACAATATCACGGTTTTCCTTGACACATTGCCTAGCAATCCTGAACACCTCACGTTTTTGGTCCTCGCGTTGTAGAACATGCTTGAACTTTCTTTCCTCTGCTTCCCTTCTTGCAAAGTACACTTGTCTCCTAGCTTCCCTTTTGGCCACTTGATAGTCTTCTCTACTTCCCCCATCCCGCCATACTTTCCAAGCCTGCTTTTTGGCCTTAATTGACTCCTCCACCTTACTGTTCCACCACCATGTTACTCTCCTCCTGCCTACAGGCCTGCTCCGGCCACAGACTTCGTCTGCCGCCATCAGCAGGTTTGCTTTCAGGAATTCCCACTGTTCCTCTATATTGTACGATTCTAATTGCTCTTCCTTACTGTCAAATGCATCAAGTAATATGCTTTTAAATTTATTTCTGGCTGTGGGGTCCTTTAGCTTCCATATTTTTCTCCAGAGGATAGTCCTCTTCTGCTGTCTAGTACGTCTCGTCCTGACTATTAGGTCGCTAATTATCAGTCTATGTTGGGAGGTGCCTTCTTCGTGGGGGAGGGATTTAGTGTTTACAACAGACACTCTGTCACATCTTCTGGTAAGGATATAATCTACCTGGCTTGTGTGTTCCCCCGATCTATAGGTGATCAGGTGATTGTCACGTTTTTTGAAGTTAGTGTTACAGATAGTTAGGTTATTTGCATCACAGAATTCCAGGATTCTGGAGCCTTCCTCATTTCTAGTACCAAACCCATAGCCTCCATGGATTCCGTCATAGCCGTCACAATGTTGTCCAACGTGACCATTTAGGTCACCTGCAATAATTATATAGTCACTGTCGGTTATTTGGGAGGTAGTGAGCATCAGTGTCTCATAGAATCTGTCTTTTATAGTGCCGGGCAGTCCGGATTGTGGTGCGTACGCAGATATTACTGTCACAGTAGGTCTATTGAGGACATGTCATATTTTAATTATTCTGTCGTTCACTCTATTTACGTCTATTATCTTATCTGCCCACTTTTCTGCTACCATGATTCCTACTCCACCCAGCCCATTGTCATTTCCGACCCAGAAAAGCTTATAGCATCGTTCTTTACCCATGATGAATCTAGCAGACCCACCCCTCCACCTGGTCTCTTGAATACAACAAACATCGACCTCCTTACATTCAAGCATTTCTACAACCTCGTTAGAGCGACCGTTTAAGGTGCCTACATTCATGGTACCAACTCTGAAGTTTTGGATTGCGTTTGGAGGGTGGGAGCGGTGGGGCGCAGGGGCAGATGGGGTTATGTTAGCCATCCGTGGCCGAAACAAAGAGGAGGAGTGCTTGCATTCTCGTCCACGAGGTGAATTATATATATATATATATATATATATATATATATATAATTGGTACTGAAGATTAAAATTCCATGGTCTTAATGATGCTTATTATCAAAGTCAATAATTGGTGATAATTACCCTTTGCCATTCATGTATATTACTATTACACATCCATCGGAGCATGTGAGCTTCATTTCTTTCTAATCTTTGCAGGTCTTCTGCACACAGTACCCATGTCTCACTACCATACAGTATTGCTGTTTGTATATATGCATCATACAAACTGCCCTGCATTTTTGAGGGAAAAAAACCCTTTATAACTAGCAGTGGAAGTAGCTCCCTAAAACACATACACACACATATATGTGTGTGCGTGCGTGTGTGTAAAAAATATATATATGTGTGGGTATGTAGTATATATATATATATGTGTGTGTGTGTGTAAGTGCATATGAGTGTGGTTGTGTGTGTATCAAATATATATGTGTGTGTGTGTAAGTGCACATGAGTGTGGTTGTGTGTGTATAAAATATATATATGTGTGTGTGTAAGTGCATATGAGTGTGGTTGTGTGTGTATCAAATATATATGTGTGTGTGTAAGTGCACATGAGTGTGGTTGTGTGTGTATAAAATATATATATGTGTAAGTGCACATGAGTGTGATTGTGTGTGTATAACATATATATATGTGTGTGTGTAAGTGCATATGAGTGTGGTTGTGTGTGTATAAAATATATATATGTGTAAGTGCACATGAGTGTGATTGTGTGTGTATAACATATATATATGTGTGTGTGTAAGTGCATATGAGTGTGGTTGTGTGTGTATAAAATATATATATGTGTGTGTGTGTAAGTGCATATGAGTGTGGTTGTGTGTGTATAAAATATATATGTGTGTGTGTGTAAGTGCATATGAGTGTGGTTGTGTGTGTATAAAATATATATGTGTGTGTGTGTAAGTGCATATGAGTGTGGTTGTGTGTGTATCAAATATATATGTGTGTGTGTAAGTGCACATGAGTGTGGTTGTGTGTGTATAAAATATATATATGTGTGTGTGTGTAAGTGCATATGAGTGTGGTTGTGTGTGTATAAAATATATATATGTGTGTATGTATGTGTGTATCTGTATATGTGCAACATCGTATGGTTTATCAATGGGGTCTATTTTACTCAGTGAAGCTACTAAATATATGTTCTTTAAAGATATTTTATGTGATACGTGTGAATATATGAATTGAAAGCCACTCATTAATAGTTGGACATTAACCTTCACCATTATGTAAATTTCCTTATAAATGCCATATTTGATGAGCTCTTACAAGTGAAACAATGGTGGCTCTTGTAGCAATTGACTAGAATTGTAGCAATATTCATAGAAACCCTCCATCTTTAAGGCATTCAGATATCATCGTTAAGACTTGGAGTTAGTCTCATTATAAATAGCAAGGCAACAAATATGAATATGTGTGCTTGTGTGTATACACATGCACACATATGTGTGTGTGTGTGTGTATATATATATATATATATATTGAAAGAGAGGCAGAGGATACTAAATAAGAATGAATATATATATATATATATATATATAGGAACCAGTAAGACCCCGACAGCTGAGCTCAAGCCGTTTCGACGGCTAATTCTGGACCATATATATATATATATATATATATATATATAGAGAGAGAGAGAGAGAGAGAGAGAGAGAAATAGAGACTATATAAATATATACATACATGCATATATCATCATCATTTTACATCATCATTTTATGTCCATTTTTCCCAGCTTGCAAGTGTGGGAAGGGAACTGATTCTGGCTTGATTTCTACAGCTGGATGCCCTTCCTAACACCAACCTCATTTACAGTGAGTGCTGGGTGCTTTTTTGCCCTGGCGCCTACACGACCACTTTGCAGTGGAATGATAGGGACCCCAGTCCCTATCTTCTCATTTCTACAGCTGAGTAAACTGGAGCAATGTGAAATAAAGTGTCTTGCTCAAGGAAACAACACATCACCCGGTCTGAGAATTGAACTCACAACCTTTCGATTGCAAGGCCAATGCTCTAACACTAAGCCATGCTGTCAACTACATGGATATATATAAGTATATATATCCATGTAGTTGACAGCTGAGAGAAAGGGGTAATCAATACCGAAGTAGAGTTTTAATATTTATTGTATTAAGGCTAAACATTGAGTCTTGTTACTCTGGAGTTTCACCTGTTTATTAAAGGGTCATTGGACAAGAACTTATCTTGTCGGATGACCCTGTGATAAACAGGCAAATTTGCAATCGTGAGGTTGTGAACTTGATTCCTGGACCAGGCGATGCATTATGTCCTTTAGCAAGACACTTTATTTCATGATGCTCCTTCTACCTGGAGTTGCGACCAATAGATAGTATTAGCAATTGGAAAGACCAATGGAAACATTGTTTCCTCAGTCCAATTTGATGATAGTCGATCGACTGTCAATATATATACTCATTGCATTAACACTATATAGTGAGTGTGTATGTATATATATATGCAGAGGTTATATTTAATTTGTTGGTATTCAACAAGCTTAAACATTTTTATAACTGATATAAAGCACTCAACAGGTTAGTGGAGTAAATACACAATATATTAATAAATGGAAACTATATTTATAAAACCATATTTATTTTATTATATATATTTCAAGGGCAACCAAGGCAAATTGTGGTGCGCTTTCATCAGATAAAATACAGATTTGTTTTATAAATAAATAAATATTGACATACCCAGAAAAAAGACAACCTGAATGGTTCCTATCCAGGAAGCTTCAACCGTTAAGGTTGTCTTTTTTCCGGGTATGTCAATATTTATTTATTTATAAAACAAATCTGCATTTTATCTGATGAAAGCGCACCATAATTTGCCTTGGTTGCCCTTGAAATATATATAATAAAATAAATATGGTTTTATAAATATAGTTTCCATTTATTAATATATTGTATATATATATATATGTGTGTGTGTGTAGAGAGAATGAGATAGATAGATGTATATATAGTAATAGAGTGAAAAAGAGGCAGACAGAGAGAGAGGGAAAGGCAGATCGATAGAGAGAGAAAGAGAGGTGGAATTTTCATTTTTATTGAATGATCGCTTGCTATTGATTTTGCCATCGATATTTCATTAGAAAATATACTAAAATCTATTTGTTCAGCATATATAAATTTGTTTGTATTCCTGTGGGGATACAACTTGCCAACCCCCTCCATCAATTCTATTGTTTCAATATCACAGACACAATCAGCTAAGTATTGTCACTTCACTTATCCTTATTATATATCATTATTAACTTTGCCTTTCATCCTTACAGGGGTTGATAAAATAAAGTACCAGTAATACACTGGGATAATTGCTGGCCTTGTGCCAAAAGTAGAAACAATTATTATCATCATAAGGAGGTGAATTGGCAGTATTAGTAGAGGGTCAGACGCCATGCTTTGCAGCACAGAGTTACGGCCCTTTACGATCTGAGTTCAAATCCCGCCGAGGTTAACTTTGCCTTTCATCCTTACGGGGTTGATAAAATAAAGTACCAGTAATGTACTGGGATAATTGCTGGCCTCGTGCCAAAAGTAGAAACAATTATTATCAAAGGATTGGTAGTATCGGTAGAGGGTCAGACGCCATACTTTAACGCAGAGAGTTACGGCCCTTGCCATTCTGAGTTCAAATCCTGTCAAGGTTAACTTTGCCTTTCATCCTTACGGGGTCGATAAAATAAAGCACCAGTAACATACTGGGGTCGATTTAATTGACTTTCGCCTTCTCCAAATTACTGACCTTGTGCCTATACTAGAAATCGAGTTCAAATCCCGCCGAGGTTAACTTTGCCTTTCATCCTTACGGGGTCGATAAAATAAAGTACCAGTAATGTACTGGGTAATTGCTGGCCTTGTGTCAAAAGTAGAAACAATTATTATTGACTATTGAGGTGGAAGCCATGTTCACATCTGCTCCATTGACTTTCTATTGTTGTTATATGTTTTGACCGCCTCTCTAAACAGCAGCAACAACAAGAGTAGTTTTGCAGGCAGCCACAGTTGCAAAAGCACAAACTCTGTACATGATATTATAGATGTGTAATTTGTTGTTAATGTCTATATAATGGAAAAATGAGTCTTTTTTCCAAACAGAATGTAAAGTTTGTCACACCTTTTGAGAATGACGAAGTAAAGACCTGTATTTCACAATTCTCTCACACTTTTGTTTTTCTTGCATGTCACTACCACATAGATGGCAAGGATCTGCTTCTTTTGGTGTATCCAGGAGATTGTTTTCCTGTAAAAATGTAACTGCTGTTTCTTCTGTTAAAATCACAACATTTTAGTAGGTTTACACTGATGTTACCATGTTCAATATGAGAAGGATATTGATGTGGGTGTTCATTGATTGCCCTTTTATATCAACTTATACATGAGAACATATATTGCAGGCTAAAGGTCATTTCACTGAGTGGAAACAGATACAGCGGTAGACCGCACACTAAAGTAGCACCAGATGATCATTCTCTCTCTCTCTCGCTTCCCCTCTCTCTCCCTGCTCCTCTCTCTCTCTCTCTTGCTTCCCTCTCTTTCTCCCTGCTCCTCTCTCTCCCTCCCCCCCCCCCCTTGCTCCCTCTCTCGCCTTCTCTCTCTTTTGTATAGGGGCTTGTGAAAAACTGATAATTTTGCTTCATTTTTTTCATCCTATCTTGAATATTGGCTGTGCCAATTTTTTTTACCCGACTGACCGAGTAACATTTAAAGAGCTAAACAAATATTTAAATGGAATCACAATGAAAATGTTACAAACAAAAAATATGTTTTAAATATTGACAAAGAATGATGAAGGGGAAAACATAATCAAGAATTATTTGAAGTTATTGATAGAAATTTGTAGAAGTTGTAACAGCAAACAAATGTGGTTTTCGCTAAATGCTACTATTATTGACATGTAATGAAACAAACAAATATTTAAAATGGATGACAGCGAAAATGTCATTAGAAAGAATTATCTTTTAAATATGAAACAATAATGAATAAATAAAAACTTTTCAATGAATAATGTTCCCAAATATTGACTGGACCAATTATGAAAAAAAAAAGAAGAAAATGATATCATATTAATGAAATATTTTTAGTGACAAAATTGAGTGATAATCCAAGGAAAGGAAAGATAGTAGGTATAAGTAATGGATAAAAATGCACAGCACTAATGGCAGGGTTATAAATA
>OZ024751.1:53630312-53637812 GCA_964016885.1 Eledone cirrhosa
TTATTCATTGAACCTTGTTTAACCTTTAAATATATATATATATATATATATATATATATATATATATATATATATATATATATATATATATATATATATATATACACACATATATACGTCTAACCAATGCGGACATGGAAAATGGACGATCAATGATGATGGTATATATGTTGTTGGACCTTTGGCAGTTCTAACAAGTGTTCTAATTTTTCAAACAACAGAACAGCCTGCTCATGAAATTAACGTGCAAGTGGCTGAGCATTCTCCAAACACATGCATACTTAGCAAAGTTCACAGAGAGAGTCAGTGTGACACAGCATGTGACAAGGTTGGCCTACTCAATTACAGGTACAACTGCCCAAGGACACCACCAGGAATCAAATGCATGACCTAACAAATGTGAGCCAAATACCCTAAACACTCAGCCAGATGTTTTCACATGCACACACTGATGTGTGTGTTGGGAAATTGCATGCCAGCAAGGTGGCTGATAAGGAAGAGATGCAGTTGTTTGTTCCTGTTAAGTAACTGTTTTTCTGTATGCATTTTCTTCTTATATATATATATATACATATATATATATATATATATCTTCATTATCACCGTCTCTTTTTCAATGTTTGCATGGGTTAGATGGGTTGTCCACGTTATGAGACAAGTCTGGCCATACCTTACTCAGAACTGTATTTTGGCAGGGTTGTTTTGAAACTGGAAGCCATTCCTAATATCAACCAAATAAATATATATATATATATATATATATAGTAATAATAATAAATTTGAAGACAAAATACAAAGAGGGCTCGATAAGGATAAATATATATCAAATATATAAGAACCATAGAGCAAATATTTATTAAAATAACAGATTAAAGTTTAAGCAAAGAATTGCTGCTTTCACCCTTAACGGGATCTTCTGAAGATCCTGTTAAGGGTGAAAGCAGCGATTCTTTGCTTAAACGTTAATCTGTTATTTTAATAAATATATATATATCATCATCATCATCATCATCATCATTTTACGTCCGCTTTTCTCTGCTTGCAAGGGTGGGACGGGAACTGATTCTGGCTTGATTTCTACAGTTGGATGCCCTTCCTAACACCAACTTCATTTACAGTGAGTGCTGCGTGCTTTTTGCCATGGCACCTCCACGACCACTTTGCAGTGGAATGATATGGACCGCAGTCCCTATCATCTCATTTCTACAGCTGAGTAAACTGGAGCAATGTGAAATAAAGTGTCTTGCTCAAGGAAACAACACATCACCCGGTCTGAGAATTGAACTCACAACCTTTCGATTGCATATATATATATATATATATATATATATATATATATATACATCCCATTAAAAGATAGTGGGAAATAGAAATGCTTAAATAAGCAAAAGCACACACACAAAATGCCAGCACCAACAGTTTTGCAAGAGATGTCAACATGAATGGACCTGTTATTTTTATCTAAAGACATTTTTCCCAATTCCAACCCGCCTGTCCCCCCAATCAATCTTATTTCTCATTCTTTCTTCTGATGAAGGACTAGCGTCCAAAACTTTAAGATCCTCTTCCTGCTATATCAAGTGTTAACCTAATATATACCTTCCATATACTGTACTGATTGTGTTGTTATTTCTGTTTACCTTTTACATGTATATATATATATATATATATAATGTGTTTGTGTGTGTATATATATATATATATATATATATGTGTGTGTGTGTGTGTGTGTGTGTGTGTGTGAGTGAGTGTATGCTTGTATGTATGTGTCTATGTATGTGTGTATGAATATATGTATGCTGACATCTTTCATCACAAATGAAAGTTAGCAAAATATTATCTTTGATCAAAGCAACTTTATGACAGGTGGCGCTAGTAGTTATCCACTCCCAACAGAGTTTATGAAAATATTGGAAATTTATTGGGGAGGCTCCTTTGTTGTGAATGAGGGGATATATCCATCTTAAGATCATTTCCGAATTTATTTGGATCGTGTGGCATCTGTGAGATGGGAGAGATGTGATGTGTGTAAGCATGTGTGTGTGTATATATATGTGTGTGTGCGTGTATGTGTGTGTGTATGTGTGTGTGTATGTGTGTTGTGTGTGTGATTAGCTCTATTAGTTGCTATTAACATATGTAATATGGTGGGCGGGGGAGTGGCTGTAGAAATGTATACATTCTAATGTTTGTTTGTAAACACACATGTATGTAACCACATATATATATATATATATATATGTATATATATATGTATGTATATGTACATATGTGTGTGTGTGTTTGTATTTATATAACCATATATATGTTATAACTATATTATACACATACACATATATGTGTATGCACATTTTCTTGTATGTATTTATGTATGTATCCACCCATCTATCTTATTAT
The DNA here is from genome assembly GCA_964016885.1 of Eledone cirrhosa. Classification (NCBI taxonomy): domain Eukaryota; kingdom Metazoa; phylum Mollusca; class Cephalopoda; order Octopoda; family Eledonidae; genus Eledone; species Eledone cirrhosa. The sequence goes on from OZ024751.1 coordinate 53,632,710, forward strand.
TGCTACATCTACCCATCTATCTATCCCTCTATCTATCTATCCCTCTATCTATCTATCCCTCTATCTATCTATCCCTCTATCTATCCACCCATCTATCTTATTATTGCTACATCTATCCCTCTATCAATCTATCCCTCTATCTATCTATCCATCTATCTATCTATCCCTCTATCTATCTATCCCTCTATCTATCTATCCCTCTATCTATCTATCTATCCATCTATCTATCTATCTATCCATCTATCTATCTATCCCTCTATCAATTTATCTATTCAGTAATCTATCTGTTGCTTTTTTTGTTTTGACTTTTTTTCATGGGGTAGGTTTCTGTGAGTACAAGAAATTATCACACCATCAGATAATGTGTGCTTTAGTACACGTTGCACATATGCTGGATTATATCAAATGCTAGCTTATAATAGGTTATAAATCTACTCAATTCTTTTTTTAACTTCTGTTTTATGTATGTTCTTACAAATAGATAAAATCTTCAGGTTTTCTAAATGTTTTATTGCTGCAAAAAATGACAAAGAATTGTAATGTTTGAAGATATTCGGTGAAACACTGCAAAAATGTATGTTGTATTTTTGAAAGAGTCATGTTTAGAAATATTAAAACAGTTGTATTAGGTGTTATCCTTTTTTTTCTATCTGTTTACTTTATATATATTTTAAAGGTACTTTATTTAGAGTACATTGAATAGAGGAAAGCCAAAATTTGATATCATTGGATTTGAACTCTGATTGCAAGGACCCAGGGAAAATGCTGGTAAGCTCTGCTACTTGTTGACAGTGTGGTATAGATTTTTGCCATTCTCTCATCGTTTATATATAAAGTTTCTTCACATTGCTGTGACATTTTACTGACCGTTGATATTACCTGCTCTGTGCGGAGGTCAATTTTGAAGGAAGAATTATTGTGTTTTTATTGCTTAATCAAAGAAAGGAAGGCAATGACTGTGACTTTTTTTACAACTAAATTTCTGACCCCAGACTGCAAACCTCTAGGTCAAATTCTTTAACCAATGTAGACACTGCTAAAGGCACAGAAAGATGTGGTACTAATGATAAACCAGGCCTCAGTTTAGGTCTACCACCTGACAGTATTGGATTTAAGGCCTAAGCTTAATAATTCATTCAAATTAGGGCCTCACATTCTGCAAGGTGTTCAGAATAATTAATAAGGCCTGGTGTTAGGAAGGGCATCCAGCCATATAAACCAAGCCAAAGCCAGTCCTGTATGAGCAAGTCATGGTCATTGGATTTGGCTTGTTTCACAGCGAGGCAACCCGTCTAACCCATGCTAGCATGGAAAATGGACATTAAACAGTAGTTGTGATGATGATGATGATGATATAGATTATGTCAAACTGGATGAATCTAGCTATGTTAATGTGGGTGAGAGTGTTAGAATATAAGAGTGAAAATCCAAGTTGACCTCAGTAGGATTTGAACTCAGAACATAAAGAGCTAGAAGAAATACCTCAACAGCATTTTGTCTGAAACTCTACCAATTTTATTAATTCATCACCCTCATTACAGAGAAATAATAAAAAGTTAGTTATATCAACCCATACTAGCGTGGAAAAATGGACGTAAAACAGTGATGATGATAATTACTAAATCTCTCTAATTTCTTGGTTATAATTTCACAATTATTTGGAAATCATAAGCAATGCCTTTCATTAGAAATATGGTAACAAAAGAGTTAAAAAGAGAAAAAGAAAGGATCCAGTGCTTACAAAAATTGCTTGCTTTCCTTGGTACACTATGCCTGAAGAAGATAAAACATTGGTTTGGTGTTTAGATATATTTCATAACAAAATATACCAGGACACTGTGAGTACAGTTAGAAAGAAAAACTTCTTAGATGATGTCTGCTGGATGAAATCTGACCTGACACTTACGAACTATAACAAGAAGGTGAATTAATCAGAACCTGTCCATCATCACCATCCCCATCATCACCACCAACACCATCATTCCCCACCACCACCACCATCATCATCATTGTCACCACCACCAACATTATCACCACCACCACCAACATTATCACCACCACCATCATCATCATCACCACCATCATCATCATCATCATCACCTCCCACCATCACCATCATCATCAACACCACGACCACCACCACCATCATCAACACCACCACCACCATCATCAGCACCACCACCACCATCATTATCACCACCAACACCATCATTCCCCACCACCACCACCATCAACACTACCACCACCACCACCACCATCATTATGTTCATCATCATCACCATCATCTTTCTGCCCTGTAATTCTATCATTCAACTCAGGTGATGCATTTTCAATGCCACACCAAACACTCATTTATTATTCACTAAGTTCAATCCAATTATCTACTCCTACCACTACTATTACCACTATCAGCTCTACTAACACCACCATCACTACCAGCACCACTACAAACATCATCACTACCAACACGACGATAACCACCACTGCTACTACTACTAATAATAATAACACTATGACTACTACTACTACTACTACTACCACTGCTGCCACGGCTACTATTACCTCCACTACTACTACGACTACTACCACCACTACCAACACCACCTCTACCAACACCACCACTACCGTCACCATCACCACTACCAACACCACCTCTACCAACACCACCACCACTACCAACACCACCTCTACCAACACCACCACCACTACCAACACCACCTCTACCAACACCACCACCACTACCACCACTACCAACACCACCTCTACCAACACCACCAACACCACCACCACTACCAACACCACCACTACCGTCACCATCACCACCACTACCAACACCACCACTACCACCACTACCAACACCACCACTACCAACACCACCACTACCAACACCACCACTACCACCACTACCATCACCATCACCACCACTACCAACACCACTACTACCAACACCACCACCACCACTACCAACACCATCACTACCAACACCACCACTACCACCACTACCAACACCACCACTACCAACACCACCACTACCACTACCAACACCACCACTACCAACACCACCACTACCACCACTACCGTCACCATCACCACCACTACCAACACCACTACTACCAACACCACCACCACCACTACCAACACCATCACTACCAACACCACCACTACCACCACTACCAACACCACCACTACCAACACCACCACTACCACTACCAACACCACCACTACCAACACCACCACTACCACCACTACCAACACCACCACCACCACTACCAACACCATCACTACCAACACCACCACTACCACCACTACCAACACCATCACTACCAACACCACCACTACCACTACCAACACCACCACTACCAACACCACCACTACCACCACTACCAACACCACCACTACCAACACCACCACTACCAACACCACCACTACCACCACTACCGTCACCATCACCACCACTACCAACACCACTACTACCAACACCACCACCACCACTACCAACACCATCACTACCAACACCACCACTACCACTACCAACACCACCACTACCAACACCACCACTACCACCACTACCAACACCACCACTACCAACACCACCACTACCAACACCACCACTACCACCACTACCGTCACCATCACCACCACTACCAACACCACCACTACCAACACCACCACCACCACTACCAACACCACCACTACCAACACCACCACCACCACTACCAACACCATCACTACCAACACCACCACTACCACCACTACCAACACCACCTCTACCAACACCACCACCACCACTACCGTCACCATCACCACCACAACCAACACAACTACTACCAACACCACCACCACCACCACTACCAACACCATCACTACCATCACCACCACTACCAACACCACCACTACCAACACCACCACTACCACCACTACCAACACCACCACTACCAACACCACCACTACCAACACCACCACTACCAACACCATCACTACCAACACCACCACCACCACTACCAACACCACCACTACCAACACCATCACTACCAACACCACCACCACCACTACCAACACCACCACTACCAACACCACCACTACCACCACTACCAACACCACCACTACCAACACCACCAGTACCGTCACCATCACCACCACCACTACCGTCACCAACACCACCATCACCACCACTACCAACACCACCACTACCACCACTACCAACACTACCACTACCAACACCACCACTACCAACACCACCACTACCACCACTACCAACACCACCACTACCAACACCACCACTACCAACACCACCAGTACTGTCACCATCACCACCACCACTACCGTCACCAACACCACCATCACCACCACTACCAACACCACCACTACCACCACTACCAACACTACCACTACCAACACCACCACTACCAACACCACCACTACCACCACTACCAACACCACCACTACCAACACCACCAGTACCGTCACCATCACCACCACCACTACCGTCACCAACACCACCATCACCACCACTACCAACACCACCACTACCACCACTACCAACACTACCACTACCAACACCACCACTACCAACACCACCACTACCACCACTACCAACACCACCACTACCAACACCACCACTACCAACACCACCAGTACTGTCACCATCACCACCACCACTACCGTCACCATCACCACCACTACCAACACCACTACTACCAACACCACCACCACCACTACCAACACCATCACTACCAACACCACCACTACTACCACTACCAACACCACCACTACCAACACCACCACTACCAACACCACCACTACCAACACCACCACTACCAACACCACCACTACCACCACTACCGTCACCATCACCGCCACTACCAACCACCACTACCAACACCACCACTACCACTACCAACACCACCACTACCAACACCACCACTACCACCACTACCAACACCACCACTACCAACACACAACCACCACCACTACCAACACCACCAGTACTGTCACCATCACCACCACCACTACCGTCACCAACACCACCATTACCACCACTACCAACACCACCACTACCACCACTACCAACACTACCACTACCAACACCACCACTACCAACAC
>OZ024751.1:53642812-53655312 GCA_964016885.1 Eledone cirrhosa
GACAAGACTTGAGCTTTGTATTACAAGTATAGTTCATCTGATGGGCTACTTACTACACAGCTTCTGTCAACTTAATTTCTCTCTTAATGTTTAGGTTGATCTGAGGATATTCTAAATGACACTTGTTCAAGGTGTGATGTAGTGGAATTGAACCAAAGTCCTTATAATGGTGAATTGTATTTCTGGTGGTATTCTAGATAAAATCAGTAGAACATAGGATGAAATATGTGACACCATTTAGTTATATTTGTGTTCTGAGTTCAGGATGGTATTGCATAATATTCAGCCCAGGCTGCACGATGGCTTAGAACAATGTATATATATATTTACATATATCTGCTGGGCCCAGAAACAGAAGGACGTGTTTTTTCTGCTGGCGGCATATGACAAAATCAAATTTCATCTGAAGATACCGTTCTCATAACAACAAGAAATGCATGAATTATGTCTTGGATTGCATGGGAGAATCTTTGAAATAATTATTAGGAATAAATTATCAATGTAACATCAGCATCTTTATAATGTTATTATTATCAGCAGGATTTAAACTCAGAATGGCATAGAGTTACGGCCCTTGCCATTCTGAGTTCAAATCCCGCCGAGGTTAACTTTGCCTTTCATCCTTACGGGGTCGATAAAATAAAGTACCAGTAATACACCGGGGTAATTGCTGGCCTTGTACCAAAAGTAGAAACAATTATTATACTGAATTTCCATCGTAACTACAAACTATGAATGTTGAGAGCTTTCTCCTGTTTGCTCCTATTTTTACCAAAACAATCTCTTCTGAACACACACACACATAAATATATATATATATACACACACACACATATACACACACATACATATTCATACACACACACACACATATATATACACACACAAACACATACATATATATATATACACACACACACACACACATATATATATACATAATACAAGATCAAAAGATGGTTAAAAGAGTTCCAAGTATGTTATTATATATACATATATAAAGTCATAGTAATGACTAACTCAGCCAGACATTTTCTACACAATTAGTTACAATATTACAACATACTTGATTGGATTCCCTACATACTACTACAACTACTACTACAACTACTACTACAACTGCTCCTGCTCCTCGGGCTCCTCTTCTTCTTCTAATGTTGTGTCAGTTGTTGTTTGTGTCGTTATTGTTGTTGTATCCTGTCACAATCGTTCACTTTGTCACTTTGACGTTGCATGCATCGACATTCCCATTTCTGATAACAATGTTGGTGTTGTGGTTGTTGTGTTTATTCTGGTTGTTGTGTTTGTTCTGGTTGTTGTGTTTGTTGTTGTTCTGGTTGTTGTTGTTTGTTCTGGTTGTTGTGTTTGTTCTGGTTGTTGTGTTTGTTCTGGTTGTTGTGTTTGTTGTTGTTCTGGTTGTTGTTGTTCTGGTTGTTGTTGTTTGTTCTGGTTGTTGTGTTTGTTCTGGTTGTGTTTATTCTGGTTGTTGTGTTTGTTGTTGTTCTGGTTGTTGTTGTTCTGGTTGTTGTTGTTTGTTCTGGTTGTTGTGTTTGTTCTGGTTGTTGTGTTTGTTCTGGTTGTTGTTTGTTCTGGTTGTTGTGTTTGTTCTGGTTGTTGTTGTTCTGGTTGTTGTTTGTTCTGGTTGTTGTGTTTGTTCTGGTTGTTCTGGTTGTTGTTTGTTTTGGTTGTTATGTTTGTTCTGGTTGTTGTGTTTGTTCTGGTTGTTGTGTTTGTTCTGGTTGTTGTTTGTTCTGGTTGTTGATTGTTCTGGTTGTTGTTTGTTGTTGTTTGTTCTGGTTGTTGTGTTTGTTCTGGTTGTTGTTGTTCTGGTTGTTGTTTGTTCTGGTTGTTATGTTTGTTCTGGTTGTTGTTTGTTCTGGTTGTTGTGTTTGTTCTGGTTGTTGTGTTTGTTCTGGTTGTTGTTTGTTCTGGTTGTTGTTTGTTCTGGTTGTTGTTTGTTGTTGTTTGTTCTGGTTGTTGTTTGTTCTGGTTGTTGTGTTTGTTCTGGTTGTTGTTGTTCTGGTTGTTGTTTGTTCTGGTTGTTGTTGTTCTGGTTGTTGTTGTTCTGGTTGCTGTTATTTGTTCTGGTTGTTGTTGTTCTGGTTGTTGTTTGTTCTAGTTGTTGTTGTTTGTTCTGGTTGTTGTTGTTTGTTCTGGTTGTTGTGTTTGTTCTGGTTGTTGTTGTTCTGGTTGTTGTGTTTGTTCTGGTTGTTGTTGTTTGTTGTGGTTGTTTTTGTTCTGGTTGTTGTTCTGGTTGTTGTTGTTATTATCACTTGTGTGGTTCTGTCTTGACAATATGTTAAAATTTTTAATTTTTTATATTGATTCTGGTGTTGTTGTTGTTGTTGTCTTGTCAATGTGTTGGTTGGGAAGGAGGGGGGGGGGGGGGGTAATAGTATTGGTTATGGGGGTGAGCTGGTGGTGTTTATGTTGGAGGTGGTGGTGGTGTGGAGTGTGCTGATGCTGGCGGTGGTGTTGGTAGTAATGGCGTTGGTGGTGTGGAGTGTGGAGGTGGTATGGTGGGATGAGGAAAGTGGCTATGTTGGCAGTGGTGTTGGTGATGGTAGTGCCGATACTGGTGATCGTAGGGATGCTGATGATGGTGGTGGTGGTGATGGGGGTGGTGTTGGTGATGGTAGGGATGCTGATGGTGGTGTTGGTGATGGTGGTGGTGTTGGTGATGGTAGGGGTGATGGTGGTGGTGATGGTGGTGGTGTTGGTGATGGTAGGGGTGATGATGGTGGTGTTGGTGATGGTGGTGGTGTTGGTGATGGTAGGGGTGATGATGGTGGTGTTGGTGGTGATGGTGGTGGTGTTGGTGATGGTAGGGATGATGATGGTGGTGGGGGTGATGGTAGGGATGATGATGGTAGTGTTGGTGATGGTAGTGCTGGTGGCTAGTGAGGTTCGTGGAGTTTGGGGCAGTGTGTAAGTCAGGGTGGGGTGGGGGCGTGGTGAGCAGAGTATAAACACTTTACACCAAAACTAATAAATCATGTAAAACGACACTATAACACACCCATCCATACCTTTCACACACACACACATATACAGACACTTGTGTACTCTTACACACACAGAAACCCAGACACCTTCCCACATACACAGAGAAACAGATACACACACACACACACACACACACACACAGTTTATAACACATTAAATACTTAAATACGTGTTACAGAAAATAACAAAATTATCACATACACATGCACATATATATGCATGTATATGTATATATATATATACATATACATATATATCATGCTAGCGGTCTAACCCATGCTAGCGTGGAAAGTGGACGTTAAACGAGGATGATGATGATGATGATGATGATATATACGCATATATATATATATACATATATACTCATACTTACATATATACGTATATATATATATATACATATATACTCATACATACATATATACATATATATATATATATATATATATTTATATATATATACATACATACTCATACATACATATATACTCATACATACATACAAATATACTCATACATACATACATACATACATATATACATATATATACATATATACATATATATACACATATATATATATACACACATATATAGGCACATACATATATACAGATATATATATATATATATATATATATATATATATATATATATATATATATATATATATATATATATATATACACACATGCAGTAACAGACTCACACACACACCTCTCCACATAACACAACACAAACCCAGTTTGCCCCACGACGAACATAAAAACTGTTGATTAGATCAAAGTCGAAAGCTTTTCATATTTCTGCTGTGGAATACTTTTATGAATCTAACACTTTTTTAATTGTTCTCCTTGTTATTGTTTTTCTGCTATAATAATAATAATAATAATAATAATAATAATAATAATAATAATAATAATAATAATAATGATTTTTTTTATTGGCCACAAGGGCTGACATCAAGAAAAACATTACACAGGGTGGCACAAGATGGTACGATGTGGGCTCTGTGCGTGTAAAGATTTTTATTATTTATAAAAGAAAAGAAAAAATAAAAGACATAGAATGAAATTATTGTGTACAGCTGTTGGTGATGGTGGTGATGGTGGTGGTGGTGATGATGATGATGGTTGCGGTGGTGGCAGTGGTGGCGGCGGTGGTGGCGGCAGTGGTGGCGGTGGTGGTGGTATGTTGTGTAGTTGCAGCTGTTGGTGGTGGTGGTGATGGTGGTGGTGGTGGCGGTGGTGGTGGCAGTGGTGGCGGTATGTTGTGTAGTTGCAGCTGTTGGTGGTGGTGGTGGCAGTGGTGGTGGTGATGGTTGTGGTGTTGTTAATGTTTTTATTGTTGTTGTAGGTGGTGTTATTGATATTGTTATTGTTTTATTATTGGTGGTGGTGTTGTTGTTGTTGGCATTGTTGTTTGTGGTGGTTTTATTGTTGTTGTTTATCTGTTCATTACTATGATTGAGGGCGGCGGATTGGCAGTATTGGTAGAGGGTCAGACACCATGCTTTGCAGCAAAGAGTTACATTCCTTTATGGTCTGAGTTCAAATCCCGCCGAGGTTAACTTTGCCTTTCAACCTTACGGGGTCGATAAAATAAAGTATCAGTAATACACTGGGATAATTGCTGGCCTTGTGCCAAAAGTAGAAACAATTATTATGATTGTTGGCAACAAAGAGATGTCTTTAGACGCACAATGTCTCAACAAAGATATGTCCTCAGACACAGTGTAGCAACACTTACATGTTCTCAGACATGATGTAGCAACACTTACATGTCCTCAGACACAGTGTAGCAACACTTACATGTCCTCAGACACAGTGTAGCAACACTTACATGTTCTCAGACATGATGTAGCAACACTTACATGTCCTCAGACACAGTGTAGCAACACTTACATGTCCTCAGACACAGTGTAGCAACACTTACATGTCCTCAGACACAGCGTAGCAACACTTACATGTTCTCAGACAGTGTGGCAACAGTTACATGTCCTTAGATACGATGTAGCAACACTTACATGTTCTCAGACATGATGTAGCAACACTTACATGTTCTTAGACACAGTGTAGCAACACTTACATGTTCTTAGACACAGTGTAGCAACATTTACATGTTCTTAGACACAGTGTAGCAATACTTACAATGTACCATATGGAAAAGAGACATGTGGATGTAGGCTGAAATATTGAAACTCTGTAATAAAACGCTGCTGACAGTCCTTCAAACTAATTATATTTGTTAATCTAAGGTCTCAGATATCTAATATAATAAATAATGCTTGTTTGTTACATGTATTTACTACATTTTAATGGAAGGATTTACATGCTAACAACTGTTCAAGCTATAACAATCTTTTAATTAACTCTTAACATCCTGTAATTACGTAGCAGAAACTATCTAAAAACAGGTTTTTAATTCAAATGTTTATAGCATCTTTACTTCTTGTGGACAGATTGTTGTAAAAATTAGGGTTAAGACTTTAAATGTTTGTGATACAGTAATAGTTGTGCTTTTTACTTTTCTAAAATGTCTTGCTAATATTGTTCATGTTGTATAGGGTATTGAGGATTAGACCATACAATTAAACCAACTAATTGACGAGCAAAATGTAATATAATTGTTTCTACTTTTGGCACAAGGCCAGCATTACTCCAGTGCATTACTGGTACTTTATTTTATCGACCCCGCAAGGCTGAAAGGCAAAGCTAACCTCAGCGGGATTTGAACTCAGATCGTAAAGGGCAGTAACTCTATGCTGAAAAGCATGGTGTCTCACGTTCTACCGATATTGCCAATCCACCAAAGTGTAATATAATTGTTTCTACTTTTGACACAAGGCCAGCATTACTCCAGTGCATTACTGGTACTTTATTTTATCGACCCCGTAAGGATGAAAGGCAAAGCTAACCTCGGCGGGATTTGAACTCAGATCGTAAAGGGCAGGCATATTTTTTAATACTTGTAATTTTTACAGTTGAAACCATGTCATGATATCAACCAGAACAGTTTTACTTCTCCTTCACTCTCTCTTTCTCTCTTTCCTCTTTTTTCTCTTTCATTTTCTTTTCTTCTTTTGCCCCTTCTCTCTTTTTTTCTCTTTCTCTGTAACATATTGGTATTACTGAGAAAGTGTTAGGTCATAATTAACTAACTAACTACTACTACTACTACTACTGCTGCTACCACTACTACTACTAGTAGTACTATCACTACTACTACTACTACCACTACTACTACTATCACAACCACTTCTACTACCACTACTACTACTATCACTACTACTACTGCTACTACTATTGCTACTACTACTACTGCTGCTACTATTACTGCTGCTGCTACCACTACTACCACTACCACCACTACTACTACCACTAGTACTACTGCTGCTACTACTACTGCTGCTACTACTACTGCTGCTACCACTACTACTATTACTACTAATACTAATATAACATGTTTGTTGGCATTCTTGTTTTTGTTGTTATTATTGATACTGTTGTTATTGATAAAGTAGTTGTTATTGTTGTTGTTGTTTTATTGTAATTACTGTTGTTTTTTATTGTTGTTATTCTTGCTATTATTGGTGTTTTTGTTGGTATTCTTCTTCTTGCGATTAAGGTTATTGTTATTGTTGTTGTCATTTTTATTGTAGTTGTTATTGTTATTATTTTTATTGTAGTTGTTGTTATTATTATTACTGTTGCTAATGTTGTTGTTATTGTTTCTAACAGAACGTGGTCAAAATTCCATAAATTCATAGTTAATATTTCCCCAGAGGACTCAGTTGTTCGCTCTGTGTGTGTGTGTGTATGTTTCTCTTTCTATGAGTGTGTAAACATATTATTGTGTATGTATACGCATATGTGTATATGCATTCATATGTTGTTGTTATTTTGGCTTTCTCTATGTGAGTGTATTTCTGTGTGTTTGTTTTTATACTTCTGTATGTGTGTTTCTGTGTGTGTGTTTCTGTGTTTCTGTGTGTGTGTTTCTGTGTTTCTGTGTGTGTGTACATGCAAGAGTCGTGTGTGTACATGCAAGAGTCGTGTGTGTACATGCAAGAGTCGTGTGTGTAGGCATGACTGAGTGCACATGTGTGTAACTCATTGAGGATTTACGCGTTATATGACTTAATTTTCACACATTAAAAACATATGTTGTACACATTATAACAGGTAATTATTTATTTATATATCATTTTCATTTAGTTATAGTTTTTATTTATTGTATTCTTTTTTTTTGTGTCAATTTCATAAGATGGGAATTTATGATATTTCATCATATATAAGGAATTTCAATATATATGTGTGTGTGTGTGCATGTGTGTGTGTGTGTTAAGTATTTCCGTAGAAAAGGTAAAAGAAAGAAGAGTGCTGTATATATAGTACAGAGCTATTAAATTACATAATAAACAACATGTGTTGTTTATTATGAAAGTAAATAAAAAAAAATATGTATGTATGTCCCCAACTTACATACATTCCAAAAGGTCCTTTATTAGTTGATTTGTTCATAAGTTAATTGTCTAACACAGTACATACCAGTAAGTCCATATATGTTACATTGATACTGCAGGTTTCCATATAAGTGATATATATATATAGAGAGAGAGGTTTATATAATATGTAATAATTGTTTCTACTTTTGGCACAAGGCCAGCAATTACCCAGTACATTACTGGTACTTTATTTTATCGACCCCGTAAGGATGAAAGCAAAGTTAACCTCAGCGGGATTTGAACTCAGATCATAAAGGGATGTAACTATGCTGGAAAGCATGTCTGACCCTCCACCAATACTGCCAAAATGTAATAATTGTTTCTACTTTTGGCACAAGGCCAGCAATTAAACCAGTGCATTACTGGTACTTTATTTTATCGACCCCCGTAAGGATGAAAGGCAAAGTTAACCTCGGCGGGATTTGAACTCAGACCATAAAGAGTCATAACTCCTATGCTGCAAAGCATGGTGTCTGATGCTCTACCAATACTGCCAAACCACAATGAATTTAAATACAGTAAAGCTAATGACAAATTGTCAAATAAAAAAATACTTTTTCAATGTGCATTTGACACTCATGATAGATATGTTTCTTTTATTTGCCACCAGGGCATCAAAAGTGGGACAAGTACAAAGGGGGAGTTTACACAAAAAGGCGTCCTCAATAAGGAGGAGGCAATAACAATGTATAAAAATAAAATAAAATATAACAAAAAATAAAATTTATAACAAAATCCTCAATAGAGAGGAGGCGCCTTGGGGGGGTCGCACACACCCCCGAAAAAAGTGTGCAACCCTTTTCCTCAGGAGCACAGAGAGGGGGTGCTCCCTCGTTCCTTCCTCTTTTCCACCTACAGGCTTATGTAAAGAGAAGGCCCATTGACACGGGCCATTCTCGCCACTTTCACCCACCTTTCATAAAAATGACTGGGGTGGAGCACCTCTCTCTCCATCCTGATTCTTCTTCCAAAATGATATCGGAAGAAACGGACCAGTTGTTGGCCAGAGAGAAAGGTGCCCGACCTCAGTCCTTTCAGACGCGTCCACCATACAACTTCTTTCACCATGGCTATTACGCACAGAAACACCGCCTCTCCTTCATCTTTGAAGGGGGGAGGCGGCTTGATCATTACAATAGACTCGGTGGTCAACCGGATCGGTCCCACCCTTGACAGTAGTTGTTCGACATAGCCCCACAGATCGGCTATGCCCGAGCAGTGTACCAATGCGTGTGCAACGGTTTCCTCGTCGCACACGCATCTGGGACAGATCTTTTTGGCGGGGTCCCTACCCAGGCGCCCGTGTCTGTAGAGCTTTTCTCGAACGGGTAGAGCCCCTCGGTAGCACTGCCAGGCCAGGGACTTCTGGAAGTTGTCCATAGGTCCCGGGCTGAATGTCCTACCGAACAGGCTGGCCAGTTCGTCCTCCTCCATGTCCAGGGCTTCTCCGAGGGTGTCGTCGTACCTGCTGCGTACCAGCCCTCTATAGAATGTTGCGGTGGAGTCTCCACTGATAACCGGGTCCGCCTGCCAGAGGGCGGTGAGCGCCTGGGCACACTCAGTGTGCCAGGCGCACAGTTTTCTCGGTCTTTGCTTGACCCAGGATTGCAGCTCGGTGAGTGAGACGAGTCTGGGAAAGGTTCGTCTCACAAACGAGGCCCACACCGGTTGACCGGTGAGGAATACGTAGAGGTGCCGTAGCCTTAATGCGTGTTTACGCATCATTAGCCTCGGCATCCCCAGCCCTCCTTTCGAGGGTGTTGACAGCAGATGGATCTCCTCACCATAGGAGCCCGCCTCTTCCAAAGGAATTGGAAGAGCGCGCGCTCCATCTTGGCGAGGGTTTCCCTTGGGCAGGGCACTACGGTCAGGCGGTAGTAGATGACGGACGCTATATAGGTTTTCGCCACCTCCGCCCGACCTTTCAGGGATAGTTTGCAACTGGCCCACTTCTGGGTCAGTGAAAACACCCTGTTCATAACCTCCGCCCAGTTTTTCTCCACCTGGAGGTCCGGTCCGAACCAGACCCCGAGCAACTTCACCGAGCCCTCCGTCCAGCATCCGACGACACCATCGGAGGGCATCGGTCTGCCCCTCCACGTGCCGAGTTGCAAACCGATCGACTTGTCCCAGTTCAGCTTAGCCCCTGTGAACCTTTCGTACTCCTCTAGTAAAGTGCCGACCGCCTCGATTTCGGACGCCGTCGACACCATTACTGTTACATCATCGGCGTAGGCCGACACCGCTTTCCACAATCCCGGTTCCAAAGGGATGCCCTGCAACAACTCCAACTTCCGCAGTAGTGGCTCGAGAGTCAACACATACAGAAGGGAGGAGAGAGGGCACCCTTGTCGGATGGACCGCGCGATTTTGAACGGCTCCGAGAGGTAGCCGTTCACCTTGACCCTAGAGCAGATGTGGCTGCTGTGCATAGCAGTGATCCAGCCCCTGAAAATGGGTCTGAAGCCTGCCGCCGCTAGCACCGCATCCAGGTAACCATGGTTGACCCTATCGAACGCCTTAAATTGATCCAAGTTGATCAGAGCCCCACCAAAGCCGGGTTCGTTCCCAACCCTCTCTATGATGTATCGCTTGAGGTGGAGGTTGTCATGGATGGACCTGGACGGGATAGCGCATGTCTGCGCATCCCCCACCAGGTTGCCCACGACAAGCGCCAACCTCTTTGCTAGCACCTTGGCCAAAATCTGTAACTCTGTATTTAGCAGAGTTATGGGCCTGAAGTTACTTATTTCGTCCCCCTTGCTCTCGTCCTTCCTCACTAGCGTGACTACGCCCTTGGTCACAGTACAGGGAATTCTCCCATTCTGTTGCCAGTTGCAGTAGACCGCCTTGAGGAGATCGGGGAACAAGTCCGGCATAGCTAGATATAATTCGTAAGGAAGACCATCGAGACCCGGGGATTTGCGTTTGCCGCATTGGCTCAGCACGTCCGCTATCTCAGCGGCCGAAATCGGCTCCTCGCAGGACTTCGCCTCCCTGTCCGAGAGACGCGGCAGGCCGTCGAGGTATGGACCGAAGTCCACGTTCCCAACCGGCTCCCCGCCCCTCCCGAACAGTCGGGCAAAGTGCCTTTGAAAGGCCTCACACATCTGCTTAGGCTCAAGAATCGCCCGTCCATCCAGGTCTCGCAAAGACCGGATGGTGGATTTAGTTCCACTGTTGGCCTCTGTCACACGGGCCCAGCTAACAGCTTTGGTCCCCTCGTTCCCTAGAGCACGTATTTTACTTCGGACAACGCAGCCTTCGTGCTTCGCGTCGAAAAACTGGCTCAAAGCCGTTCTCGACGCTCGCACTATGGCCACGTCGCCGCTTCTAATTGCCTCTTCTACTCTATCTATTAGCTCCCTTTCCTTCCTATTCCTATCCGCAGCTAGAACCTTACTAAATTCTATCGAGACTACTCTAATCTCTCTCTTGAGAGATACCCACCACCTGCTGTTGACGATCGCTCCAGTCAACTGTTCCTTAACTAACGTACTAATCCGATTCCTGTAAGCTCTATTTGCCGGCAAGGACAAGTTGAGCTTCCAGTAACCGGGGCCCTGTCTATGCGTT
This sequence comes from Eledone cirrhosa, assembly GCA_964016885.1. NCBI lineage: Eukaryota > Metazoa > Mollusca > Cephalopoda > Octopoda > Eledonidae > Eledone > Eledone cirrhosa. The sequence continues at coordinate 53,653,902 of OZ024751.1, forward strand.
CTATCAAGGTTGACCATGCAGGTCACCAACTTGTGGTCTGAATAGCCAACCATGAGCATTTCTGGACAACTTAAAAAGTCCCTGTCCTTATTTCTAACTAAAAATCTATCTAGGTACGACCTAGATGATCCGCTGCGATTTGACCAAGACCAGGTTAGCACCGTCGGAAAATCTAGTCGAAATCTATCGGCCAGGTCAAATCGGCTGAGTAACCCCTTGAGGCTGTTGCACCCCTCTCTATTGGGACATGCCCCTGCATAGTCCCAACGTGCATCCAGGATACCATTCCAATCCCCCATTAAAAGCAGGGAACGGGACGTCTCTAGAAAAGACTCCAGACGCTGGAAAAAGTCGGGCCGCTCTGTCCCAAAAGGGGCATAAGCGGCTACCAGCCTAAAGGCTCCACCTTCACCACTGCCAAGGTCCAGCACCACCAGTCGACCCCCTGGGTCCAAGTGAACTATCTGTGTTGCAAGGCCCAGATGTTTTTGCAGCAGAACGACAACCCCACCCCCACCTCCGGGCTGACAGAGAGATGCGTGCATCTCAAAGTCATCAAAGGTGGGGGCTAGCTGCCGCATGTTGCTGATCTGGGCCTCGCAGATAACCATCACATTTATAGATAGATGATTAGAGAGAGAGAGAGAGAGAGAGAGAGAGAGAGAGAGAGAGAGAGATGAATAGAGAGACATAAATATTTATTCAAAGCACTTTCCTTATTATTAAAGATTATTTCTTAGTTGCCAGTATTGGTAGAGGGTCGGACGCCTTGCTTTGATGCATAGAGTTACGGCCCTTGCCATTCTGAGTTCAAATCCCGCCGAGGTCAACTTTGCCTTTCATCCTTACGGGGTCGATAAAATAAAGTACCAGTAATGTACTGGGTAATTGTAGGCCTTGTGCCAATAGTAGAAACAATTATTTCTTAGATCATATGATTGATAACATAATTAAAAGTACCAGTGATTATAAAGTAAGTACTATGATCAATGCATTGTAACAACCAGATGTGTGCGTGTGTGTGTGTGCCTGTGTGTGTATCTGTGTGTGTGTGTGCCTGTGTTTGTGTGTATGTTTCTGTGAATATATGTCTATGTATTACGGTTGGTTCTTAACAACACCAATATAGAAATTTATGATGATCTGCCAAAACTAACTGAAAAGGTAGTTCAATAAAGATTGCTATTAGTAGGTCACTGTATGACACATCCTGAAGAAATAGCTTCAAATCTAGTGCTGAGATCAGTACACTTACAGAGTTGGATTAACCAGCAGAAACCAACCAACCCACCAATTACATTTATATACTTCAAGAAGACAACAGGCTGATGACTATATCAGAAATATGACATCTGGTATGTTTCCTTGGTTTGATAGTAAGATTGGCTAATATAAGGTGATATGATATATA
>OZ024751.1:53662812-53677812 GCA_964016885.1 Eledone cirrhosa
CCAGGTCTGATCTGATCTAGTCTGCAGCCCCTACCCCATTTCCTCAACTGTCCTACCCGTTACTTTTCTCACCCAACCTGCTATATCACCAAGGTCGAAAAAAACTGCATGTGACAGATGTGGACTCCACAAGCCATAGTTAAGGCACACATCTAGGAGGGCAATGGCTGATTAAAAATACTTCTTGGGGCAAATACGGATTCCATAAGCTGTAGTGAAGGCAACCCATCTATGAGAGTAGGCAATCCAAATAAAAAAAAATACTGGTATAAGGTGGAGATGACTCGTAAGCCCAGCATGACAACCTGGGCTTTTTGTTCACCAGCAAGCCCCGCTTGTGGGAGATATGTATGTATGTATCTATGGCTTTGTGCAGTGCCTTTGCTCACTATAAAAGCTTCACGGCACAAGCATTACTTTATATCTGGAGATCTCTCTGCACTTGTCGTCACATGGTACCATGGGCCCAGCACTATGTGTCAATAATTGTCACAGGTGTAGTGTTTGTACCAGAGTTTTCAAGTCGCTGGCTGGACTAAAAAGTCACACTCGTTCAGTGCATCGGGTTATAGCTACTGTCGCTCAGAGAGTGAGATTGGCTCAGTGCACAGTCTTTCCTCACTTTAAAAAATATCTTCACGCACAGGCATTGCACGATAGAATTAATTAATAATTATTAATAATGGTATATCGTGCAATGACCATACTCGATAACGAGGGGGCAGCCATCATCATGTATGTATGTATGTATGTATGCACATACATAAGTATATGAATATATTACATATACTATGCATGTGTAAAGACTATCTCTATATCACTTGTCTTGTCTCTTCCTCTTATGCGTGTCCATTAACAAATGTTACAGCCATGGTTTAATCAGTAATAAAGTCTTTATCTGTCATCACAGAGAGTGATGGGTAGAGGAGAAACAAGACAGTAGTTGGAGGAGATAGTAATAGGCAGAGGAGGGACATATATATGTATATGTATATATATTTTCATATACATATATACATATATACATATATACATATACATATATACATATATATATGTAAGTATGTGTGTATACGTACATACATATATGTATACAGACGTACAGTAGCATGCATATATATATATATATATATATATATATATATATATATACTAAGAGTGAGAAATGAAATTTCGTTTTCATTTTATTTCAACATATATATATGTATATATACATATATACATATATGTATACATACATATACACATATACATATAAATGTGTATACATACATATACACATATAAATATGTATATATACATATATATTTTCATATACATATATATATATATATATATATATATATATATATATATACATGGTCTAACTCATAATAGCATGGAGAAATGAACGTTAAAAAGTGATGATATAAATATAAATATATATATATATATTTCGTATCTCCAAAGAAATACAGTTTTAGGAAGCCGTAGCTATGCAAACACCGGGGGGGGGGGGGGGGGGCTAACGCCCTCTGGTGATGTCCACCAGAAGCAAAGGGGACAACCGTCTATGCATTTCAGGCTGAACTGGCCTTCGTCAGGACGGTCCCTCCCACCGCTGGCGACTGCTGGACTAGAAGACAGCTGAGAATATATACTTTTCTCGTCTGTGTAAATGAGGTGATTAATCTCATTTGCATATGAAGCTGCATAAGTTATGCAACTTCATATGCATAATTTCATATGCATAACTTATGCAGCTTCATATGCAAATGAGATTAATCACCTCATTTACACAGACGAGAAAAGTATATATTGTGTGTGTGCATATATACATATATATATAGTTATGTAATAAACAACATAAGGCAATTATTCCATTTACCAGTGGTTTCTTAAAAGCAAAAGATTTTGCTTTCAATCCTCAGAGTGAAAAAATCCTGGTCTGTTTATTGAATTTGGATAAACAGACCAGGATTTTTTCATTATGAGGATTGAAAGCAAAATCTTTTGCTTTTAAGAAACCACTGGTAAATGGAATAATTGCCTTATGTTGTTTATTACATAACTATTAAGCTCTGTTACCTACATAGAGCACTCTTTTTTCCTGGACTTTTCCGACGGAATTACTTCATTTATATATATATATATATATATATATATATATATATATATATATATATATATATATATACATATAGTTTATCTATATATATACACACACAGGAAAAAAGTCAGGACTATGTTGAGCTCCGGCCGTTTTGACAGCTAGCTTCATCTTCATCATCATTGTTTAATGACCATCTTCCATGCTAGCATCGGTTGGACGGTTTTGTTCCACTTGAGGCAAAATTAGTCGGGAGACCGTGTTTTGCTCATACAGAACTGTCCTTGGCAGTTGTACATAAATGGCTTGTATATGTATATATATATATATATATATATATATATATCAATCAGGCTATATATGGTGGTGTCATACCCAAAGACTGATGCAGCAGTATTCTCATAAATTGCTACAAAGGTAAAGGGGATGCTCTGGAGAGGAGCAATTATAGGGGTATAAAACTGATAGATCAGGTTATGAAAGTGGCAGAAAGGATATTAGCACAACTAATTAGAGAAAGGGTCAAACTAGATGAGATGCAGTTTGGTTTTGTGCCTGGGAAGAGTACAACAGATGCCCTCTTCTTGGTGAGACAATTACAAGAGAGGTTCTTAGAGAAAAATAAGCCACTATACTTAGCCTTTGTTGACCTAGAGAAGGCCTTTGATAGGGTATCCCCGATCTGTCATCTGGTGGTCCCTAAGGAAGCTAGGTGTTGAGGAATGGCTTGTGAGGACAGTGCAAACTTTGTACAGAGGTACTCTCAGTAAAGTCAGGGTAGGAATGGAGTTTAGTGAGGAATTCCAGATACAAGTAGGAGTACATCAAGGTTCGGTCCTCAGCCCGCTCTTGTTCATTATAGTCCTCCAAGCCATAACAGAGGAGTTTAAGACTGGCTGTCCATGGGAACTTCTCTTTGCTGACGATCTGGTTCTTATAGCAGAATCAGTAGAGGAGCTAGAGAATAAATTCTGGCTATGGAAACAGCAGTTGGAAGCAAGAGGACTGAGACTGAACCTAGCTAAGACAAAAGTGTTGATGAGTAGAAAAGAGGACAAAACCCTGATTCCGTCAGGGAAATGGCCATGTTCGATATGCAGAAAATGAACTGGCATAAATTCTATAAAATGCACACAATGCAGATCCTGGGTACACAAGAGATGTAGCGGGATAGCAGGCAAACTAACAGGTAGGGAGAAATATGTATGCAGTAGATGTACAGGGAAATTAGACAGTAGAAGTCGCATTGATAGATACATTTTTCAAATGCAGGAGGGCGCTATAGAAGTGGTGGATAGCTTCCGGTACCTAGGAGATCAGATTAGCATGGGAGGAGGGTGTTCCGAGGCCATAGTATCTAGAATACGGACGGGTTGGAAGAAATTTAGGGAGCTGCTTCCTCTGTTGATGTAGAAGGGTTTCTCCCTGCGTACGAAAGGCCTGTTTGTATGATGCCTGTGTGAGGAGCCCGATGCTGCATGGTAGTGAGACATGGGCAGCAACTGCAGAGGATATCCGATGGCTGGAGAGAAATGAGGCAAGCATGCTCCGTTGGATGTGCAGTGTAAATGTGCGTGAATGACCCAGCATAAATGTGTTGAGAGAGAAACTGTCTGAGAGGGATAGAATGTAGTGTATGGGAGAGGAGACTGAGGTGGTATGGACATGTGATGCGCATGGAGGATGACCGATGAGTGAAAAAGTGCCAGGAAATGCCAGTTGAAGGAAAACGTGGTAGAGGTAGACCTCGAAAACCATGGGCGGCGGTGGTGAGAACAGACCTCAGATCATTGAAGCTCATGGTGGAGATGACGGGAGACCGTGACGAGTGGAGAGATGGTGTGCTGAATAAGACCCGTCCCACCCTTGCAAACAGGGAAAAGCGTACGTAAAATGATGATGATGATGATATATATATATATTAATTCAAAATATTAATGACTGCCAAGACTGGAATTGAACCATCAGCACAGTTGAGGTATGTCATACATCAATTTATGTATTTTATCTGATGAGGACGTACTGAAAAAACAGCACAGTACGTCCGAAATATATATAATAAAATATATTTTGATTACGTGAATGTCTACATTTATTAATATTTTGAATTAATATTAATAACTCCAGAAAACTTTATCTTGTTGAGTGCTTCTAATCTATTGTAAAACTATATTCATTGATTAATCAATGAATCTTGTTTAATTTTTGGTTATATATATATATATATATATATATATACAAATATATATACAAGCCAGCACATTTCGTCAAACTTTTGACAAACAGAAAATAGTCTAATTGGAAATATAAGCCTCCTAGAATGTAAAACAATAGGACGTTAAATGATGACGATATATAAACAATAACAATATCAACAATAACATTACATACGAAAACAATATCAACAACAGCAATATAAAGAACAATAACATCAACAACAACATTACAACTGAACTTTATGTAAAAGAATTACTTTTAAAAACCTTCCCTAGTAATTTACCTTCCTGTATAGATTAATATTTCACTTTACAGTTTTTTAATTACCTAAAAACTATAAATATAACACAGGTGTCATGTGGTGGTGGTGGTGGTGGTGGTGGTGGTGGTGGTGGGTGGTGGTGGTTGGTGGTGGTGGTGGGTGGTGGTGGTGGGTGGTGATGGTGGTGGTTAGTGGTGGTTGGTGGTGGTTGTGGTGGTGGTGGTGGTTAGTGGTGGTGGTTGGTGGTGGTTGTGGTGGTGGTGGTGGTTAGTGGTGGTGGTGGTGGTGGTGGTTGGTGGTGGTGGTGGTGGGTGGTGATGGTGGTGGTGGTTGGTGGTGGTTGGTGGTGGTGGTGGTGGTGGTTGGTGGTGGTGGTGATGGTGGTGGTGGTGGTGGTTGGTGGTGGTGGTGGTGGTTGGTGGTGGTGATGGTGGTGTTGGTGGTGGTGATTGGTGGTGGTGGTTGGTGGTTGGTGGTGGAGGTTGGTGGTGGTGGTTAGTGGTGGTGGTGGTGGTTGGTGGTGGTGGTGGTTGGTGGTGGTGGTTGGTGGTGGTTGGTGGTGGTGGTGGTGGTGGTGGTGGTTGGTGGTGGTGGTGGTGTGATTTTTGCTGCTGGTGTTGCTTTTATTGTTGCTGTCACTGGGGTGATTGTTGTTGTTGTTGTTGGTGGTGGTGGTACTGTTGCTATTATTGTTGCTGCAGCTGATGTTGGTGTTGCTTTCGTTCTTGTTACTGTTAATGTTGTTGCTATTGCTGCTACTGCTGCTGCAGGTAGTGTTGCTAATTGTAGTTGTAGTGGTTGTTGTTTTACCAACAGTGGAGACAGTAGTGTCGGTGGTAGTAGTAGTAATGGTTGTAGTTTTGGTAGCAATGGAGATAGTAGTGTTGTTGGAAGTAGTAATAATTATTGTGGTTTGGGTAGCAGGGAAAATAGTAGCGATAATTATGGTGTTATTTAGCTACAAAGAGAAGGCGCATGGCCGTGTGGTTAGAGAATTGGATTCGCAATCGTTAGATTGTGAGTTTGATTCCTGAACCGGGCGATGCAGTGTGTTCTTGGGCAAGACACTTTATTTCACGTTGCTCCTTCTCTCTGGAGTTGCGATCGATAGAGCGTATTAGCAATTGGAAAGACCAATGGAAACATTGTTTCCTCGGTCCGATTTGACGAAAGTTGATCGACTGTCGATTGATATACATATTAGCTACAAAAGGGCAGTGGATTGGCAGAATCGGTAAAGCATCATAGAGTTACAGACCTTTATGTTCTGATTTCAACTCACACCATGGTTATCTTTGCCTTTTGTCCTTAAAGGGTCGATAAAAAATAAAGTAACAGTAACACTTTGGGGTTGATTTAATCAACTTTCCCCTCCTCAAAAATTGTTGACCTTGTGCCTCAATCAGAAACAATTACTTAGCTTCAAATCCGTTCAGATTGGCTGCCATATCTCCAAAGGTTTCCAGCCATGACCATCTAGTATGTTTTTTTTTTGTTTTGATTTTCAATGAGTACTTCACTTTTAAAATTATTGAGGATGATTTAAGGGATATTTGGTTGTTATTCATAGCAGGTCAAGCAACTATATAAAAGGTACATTATTAGCTTCTGTTTATATATTGTAGCAAAACCATTTGTTTTGGCTACAATATCATCTTGATATTTTCAAGATAACTTAATGACATCTTGAAGACAAATATCAATTTACAAGAATGGCACTTAATTACCTGAAGATTGGCCTCAATGGTGTGCATGTCTGTGTAAGTGGTAAGAATTATATGTATGTATGTTTTAGCTGTGTGTATGTGTGTTCATCTGTGAGAGAGAGAGAAAGAAAATATATAAGTATCAAGTATATATAAATATCAAATATATATAAGCATATGTGAAATCGTGTGTCTATTTTATAATTATTTGATTCATGCAGGTGCAAAATAATGGGATTGACCATTGCTGAAATAGCCACTGACCTCTTCCACCAATCACTGGACACTCAACTCATCACACCTGCATAAGTAATTGTAGTTAAACCTGGCTCACTTTCAATGATTTCAAATCGCAATTTTCTATTAAGGAACATGGGGAAGGAGTTGACAATTTCCTGCTCTTTAGCCAAAGACCTATCTATTCTAAGCCAGCAGATGATCAAACCATAACCATATCTTTCCATTTTTTTTTTTTTTTTCAATTTACTGGTTGAGTAATAATCTGGAGAGTCCCAGTTTCATGAGAAGGCAGGTTGTGTATGAATGTGAGAATATATATATATATACTGTATATATATATATATATATATATACTGTGTATATATATATATACTGTGTATATATATATATATACTGTGTATATATATATATATATACTGTGTATATATATATATATATAAGAAGTAACACAACAGTTAGTTCACCATACCGAGAACAATTGTTTCACCTTATCGGTACGGTGAACTAACTGTTGTGTTACCAGTTCTACCAAACTCGTCCCATGGACTGATATTACCTTCAGATATTACCTTCCAGATATTACCTTCCAGTGTTCTACCTCTCTCTATATATATACATATATATACTAATAATAATTATGAAGACTAAAATTATGAAGACTAAATGAGTTCGATAAGGATTATATATCTAAAACCTGTAGAGCAAATATTTATTATTTGTACAGATTAAAGTTTAACTCTTTAATGTTCAAACCGGCCAAAATGCTCTACCTTTTTCTGTTGAAACTGGCTGTAACTGGTCACTCAAACTGATGTTAAAGTATTGTTCTCAAAATAAATACTTTCAAAATCTCATAGATTCGATACTATGTGAGATGATTATGCGAGGTAAAGCCATGAAAATATAATAGTATATATAGAGTAATGTCAATGTTAAAGGGTTAAGCAAGGAATCACTGCTTTCACCCTTTTACAGGATCTTCTAAAACTAGCTTCAGAAGACCCCATAAAAGGGTGAAAGCAACAATTCTTTGCTAAAACTTTAATCATATATATATATATATATATACATATATATACATATATATATATTTATATAACGAAGGAAATGTGGTGAGGAACCAGGTGGCCCATAACGCACCAAAGTACTCAATACTTAGGGTAGTAGAGTGGGTAATAGGAACCAGTAAGACCCCGACGACTGAGCTCAAGCCGTTTCGACGGCTAATTCTGGACTAAAAAAAAAAATATATATATATATATTTATATAAAAATATATTTATATAAAAATATATTTATATAAAAATATATTTATATATATATATTTATATAATCATAGTTATATATATAGGTATACTGTGTCCTTACAAGACATATGAAGCAGCTAAAACGTTTAGTGTCTGGAAGGACATCCAGCTGTAAAACATTGCCTCAGAATATTCCATCAAACCCATGCCAGCATGGAAAAGTCAACATAAAAATGATGTGATGATGATGATGATGATATATATATATATATATATATATATATATATATATATATATATATATGTATATATATATATATATAGGGTGTCCTAAAAAATGTATACACACTTTGATTAACTGTATAGGCAATATTTATTAGGATACTGTTGAAGTGTAGACACATTTCTTGGGGACATCCTGTACATACATCTGGACATGTTAGCAATAGATGATCATCTTCAACATCAAAATATACATACATACATATGCATACATATATACATGCATACATACATATATACATGCATACATATATACATACATACATATATACATGCATACATATATACATACATATATACATGCATACATATATACATACATATATACATGCATACATATATACATACATATATGGGCATGTGGTTATGGTTTATTGAATGTCAGAAGTTTCCTGATTTTGGTGTCCATTGTCATTTTATTAGCGTTTCAATTTATGATATTGAAACCATAGGTGAGAACTGGGATTGCAAGTGTATTTATGGCAGATAGTTTATTCTTTGAGTTAAATTCAGTTTTCAAGACAGCACGTACTCTCTGGTAGCATTCCTTCCTGATTCTCTCTTTCATGCTGGCATGGTGAATACCTTGGCATTCATTGATCTCGAGATATATGTAGACTTGTTCCTGTTCTAGTTCTTCAATTATTGTATTCACATCTATTTCCATTGAGTTTGTCATTCTGCTTTTCTTGAATGTTTCTTTGTCATACTTTTCCAATGCAAATTCCATCCCTACATCATTGCTGAACACCTCAACTGTCTTCTTCAGTTCTCCCAATTCGTTGTCATTTTTGACATATAGTTTCGAGTCTTCCATATAAAACAGATGATTTATGGTTTTGCTGTCTATTTTGTAGTTATATTTCGTTTGAATTGGCAGTATCGGTAGAGGGTTGGATGCCATGCTTTGATGCATAGAGTTACGGCCCTTGCCATTCTGAGTTCAAATCCCACCGAGGTTAACTTTGCCTTTCATCCTTACGGGGTCGATAAAATAAAGTACCAGTGATGCACTGGGTAATTGCTGGCCTTGTGCCTAAAGTAGAAACAATTATTATTATTATTAGGGCGGTGAATTGGCAGTATCGGTAGAGGGTCGGACGCCATGCTTTCCAGCGTAGTTACGTCCCTTTACGATCTGAGTTCAAATCCCGCCGAGGTTAACTTTGCCTTTCATCCTTACAGGGACGATAAAATAAAGTACCAGTAATGTACTGGGTAATTGCTGGCCTTGTGCCAAAAGTAGAAACAATTATTGGTGTTGGTTTGGCATTAGCAATATATGTAGTGTTGGACAACATGTTTTGGGGCATAGAATCATGGGCCTTTACATTCGGAGTTCAAATCCCGTCAAGGTTAGGTTTGCCTTTCACTCTTACGAGGTCGATAAAATAAGTATCAGTCATGAACTGGGGTCAATTTAATCGACTTTCCTCTTCCACCAAAATTGTTGGCCTTATGTCCAAAGTAGAATCAATGGTGGATTGGCAGTATCGGTAGAGTGTCAGACACCATGCTTTGCAGCATAGAGTTATGGCCCTTTTAATTCTGAGTTCAAATCCTGCCAAGGTCAACTTTGCCTTTCTCCCTTGCGGGGGTCGATAAAATAAAGTATCTGTAATGTACTGGGGTAATTGCTGGCCTTATGCCAAAAGTAGAAACAATTATTATCATTGGCAGTGTTGGTAGAGGGTCGGACGCCATGCTTTGCAGCAAAGAGTTACGGCCCTTTATGATCTGAGTTCAAATCCCGCTGAGGTTAACTTTGCCCTTCATCCTCACGGGGTCGATAAAATAAAGTACCAGTAATACACTGAGATAATTGCTGGCCTTGTGCCAAAAGTAGAAACAATTATTATCATTGGCAGTGTTGATAGAATCTCAGACAACATGTTTTGTGGCATGAAGTTACATTCAGAGTTCAAATCCTGCAGAGGTTAGCTTTGCTTTTCATTCTTACTGAGTCAATTAAATAAAGTACCAGTAATGCACTGAGGCCCTTTTACTCCCCTGCCCTTCAAATTGATGGCCTCGTGTTAAATGTAGAAACAATTATTATTTTATTGTTAGATTTTTGTTTGGTGTAATGAATTTTGTGTTCTGCTTCACTTGGTTTTTCTGAATATATTCACTTATGATATTGTTCTTTATGTGGGGTTTGTGTAATTTTTGATAATCAGCAACAGGTATTCTAACAAACTAGTCGACCAAGGCATACAACAGTGCATTCAATAACACAGTGTAATAAATATATCACTTATTAAAAATACACACACACACTTACACACAATGGCTAAGATTGTTATGATATACATAAATGATACATTTACACACAAGCTAAATAACATTTTTTTTTAAATGTGATGGCACCATTTGTAGGAATCGAATGATATATATATACATATATATATATTAAATTAGTATTGTTGCTCTGAAATAGAGATGTATATATGAATGTACGTATAGTATATTTGATAATACACTGTATGTTTATTTTAAAATATTTTGAAGACTATTCGCTATGAATTTTAAAGCAGTGACTATGTTACATACTTAGTCTCGGCAAAAGCAAAGCTTTGTTTTTGCCGAGACTAAGTATGTGACGTAGTCACTGCTTTAAAATTCATAGCGAATAGTCTTCAAAATATTTTAAAATAAATGTACAGTGTATTACCAAATATACTATACATACATTCATATTTATATATGTGTGTGTGTGTGTGTGTGTGTTATATTATCTATTTATGGTCATACACAGAACAAAAGTGCTACCCAAGGTTTCACAGCCCAAATTTTATCATACTTCCAGAATACAAGAGGATCGAAGTAGTGACCTTTCTTCAGGTGCTTATACGAAAAAAGGTCACAAATTTGATGCCTCTTCTATACTGGAGGTATGGTCAAATTAGGGCCTTGAAACCTTGGGTAGCGCTTTTGTTCTGTGTATGAACATAAATAAATATTACTGTATATTTCTGCTCTCATCTCAACATGTTCAAATGCGGAATCCTTTTTGGTTCAGAAACTTTTGGGGAACCCAAAGAAAGTCTAATACTGTTATAAGGTCATAATATAAATATACTCCACTGCCCTTTTTTCATAGGACCCCAGGCACTCCTTTGTGGAACCCACTTTGGGAAGCACTGGTCTATGATTTTGCTGATGCAAATGCAATACCAACAATTAATTAAACATTGAAATAAGAACAGCTATATAATCTATATGTACATATATATATATACACACACACACATATATATATATCCACACATATATATATATATACTGTAAGGAGAGACGAACACAGATATAGCGCTATATGAGTTCAAATCATAAAACTTTTTCTCCTTGAGCTATTTTAATTATAGGGGACTTTTGTGAGTTTTTAACTCAATATATACTTTGGATATATATATATATGTGTTTTAACTCAATATATACTTTGGATATATATGTTTGTTTACTTGTCTCGCTCGCTTTACGTGATATTACTTGTCCCAATAGCTTTATTTAGCTATTGCTCGCACCAACTGGAGGTATATGATTTTTAAAGTGATGAAATACCAATGAAGGTTGGAAAATCACTGATGAAGGACTATTTTTTTCATATGTAATCCATGTGCAACCACGCAGCACTCAATTTTTCTCATGTTTTATATATATATATATATATATTCAATATTATTAAGGCTAAAAAGTGAGTCTTGTTACTCTGGAGTTTCACCTGTTCATCACAGGGTACAATACAATAGGAAAGAACATGATAATAGTATCACTGATGATGTTGCAGATGTGCAACGAAAGTATATTTATATCAGTATTTTTAACCGTTGGTCAATCAAAGATAAATGTTGATTGCCAAATAAACAGTGAGTGTGTTCTGTTATTATTTCTCGCAATATTATTACAACAATATGACCCTCCCCAAGTATAACAATATATATATATATATATATATATATATAATGGATCAGGAAAAAAATCACCGGGAGAGATGACTCCTTAGCCTTTGTCAAGGCAGAATTCTATGAGAAGGAAAACTCTGATATAACACCTGCAACCCTGATGGTATCCAATGATGTTGACTTGTTCTTCTTTTTGGTAAATATCATCTTGGTTAAGAGAGTGGGACTGGCTTTGTGCAGTGCCTTTGCTCACTATAAAAGCTTCACGGCACAACCATTGCTTTATATCTGGAGATCTCTCTGCACTTGTCGTCACATGGTACCATGGGCCCAGCACTATGTGTCAGTAATTGTCACAAGTGTAGTGTTTGTACCTGCGTTTTCAAGTCGCTGGCTGGACTAAAAAGTCACACTCGTTCAGCGCATCGGTGGGGGTTCTCCTACATGGATATAAAGTAGTGGCAGTACTCGAAAACAAGTTGACAGCCACCATGTGTATGTATGACCATGTATATATATATATGTATATATGCTTGTGTGTGTATGTGTGTGTCTGTATGTGTGTGTCTGTGTATGTGTATGTGTGCATGTAACCTATGTTTCATTAATTGGATCTTCCTTTTACATTGTATTTTTTTTGTCATCTTTGCTTTCTAAATTTTTTATATTTTATATTTACTTTATCACACTTCTACTCCCTCCCTCTCTCTTCCGTCTCTCCCTCTCCCTCACTTCCGTCTCTCTCTCTCTCTCTCCCTCTCTCTCTTCCATCTCTCACCCCTCTCTCTCTTCCGTCTCTCTCTCTCTCTCTCTCTCTCTCTCTCTCTCTTCCGTCTCTCTCCCTCTCTCCTTCTCTCTCTTCTGTCTCTCTCTTCTGTCCACTGGGACTCTAACGATACTTTCGCCTGGATTCCTCCACACCAGAGTATTCTCTCACAATGTCCAGGCTTAGATGGAGGTAACGATGGTATAGCTTGCTGATATTTATGCTTGTACACACACACACACACACACACAGAGTGACACACACAGTGACACACACATACACACATTGAAGTACACAGACAGCAACACATACACACTCACATACACACACACACACAGAGGCACGCACACAGCAGCATAAACACATGCACACGCACACACAACTAACTCTTTGGTCTTGCAGTACATATAGACCTCTTTTCTCCATCTTCTCTTTATCAACACCTCTCCCCTAGTCTCTCTCACTATTTATCTATCTATCTATCTATGACTCTCTCTCTACCCCTCTCTCTCTCTATCTATATCTCTCCCTCTCTCTCCATCTCTCTCTCCCTATCTATGCCTCTCTATCTCCTTCTCTCTCTATCTATGTCTCTCAATCTCTCCATCTCTCTACCTACCCCCAACTCTCTCTATCTATGCCTCTCTATCTCCCTCTCTCTCTAGCTATGTCTCTCCATCTCTCTACCCCTATCTCTCTAGCTATGTCTCTCCATCTCTCTACCCACCCCTCTCTCTCTCTAGCTATGTCTCTCCATCTCTCTACCCCTCTCTCTCTAGCTATGTCTCTCCATCTCTCTACCCACCCCTCTCTCTCTAGCTATGTCTCTCCATCTCTCTACCACCTCTCTCTCTAGCTATGTCTCTCCATCTCTCTACCCACCCTTCTCTCTCTAGTTATGTCTCTCCATCTCTCTACCCACCCCTTTCTCTCTAGCTATGTCTCTCCATCTCTCTACCCCCCTCTCTCTCTAGCTATGTCTCTCCATCTCTCTACCCACCCCTCTCTCTCTAGCTATGTCTCTCCATCTCTCTACCCACCCCTCTCTCTCTAGCTATGTCTCTCCATCTCTCTACCCCTCTCTCTCTAGCTATATCTCTCCCTCTCTCTACCCACCCCTCTCTCTCTAGCTATGTCTCTCCCTCTCTCTACCCACCCCTCTCTCTCTAGCTATGTCTCTCCATCTCTCTACCCACCCCTCTCTCTCTAATTATGTCTCTCCATCTCTCTACCCCTCTCTCTCTAGCTATGTCTCTCCATCTCTCTACCCCTCTCTCTCTAGCTATATCTCTCCATCTCTCTACCTACCCCCAACTCTCTCTATCTATGCCTCTCTATCTCCCTCTCTCTCTAGCTATGTCTCTCCATCTCTCTACCCCTATCTCTCTAGCTATGTCTCTCCATCTCTCTACCCACCCCTCTCTCTCTCTAGCTATGTCTCTCCATCTCTCTACCCCTCCCTCTCTAGCTATGTCTCTCCATCTCTCTACCCACCCCTCTCTCTCTAGCTATGTCTCTCCATCTCTCTACCCCCTCTCTCTCTAGCTATGTCTCTCCCTCTCTCTACCCACCCCTCTCTCTCTAGCTATGTCTCTCCATCTCTCTACCCACCCCTCTCTCTCTAATTATGTCTCCATCTCTCTACCCCTCTCTCTCTAGCTATGTCTCTCCATCTCTCTACCCCTCTCTCTCTAGCTATGTCTCTCCATCTCTCTACCCACCCCTCTCTCTCTAGCTATGTCTCTCCATCTCTCTACCCCCTCTCTCTCTAGCTATGTCTCTCCATCTCTCTACCCACCCTTCTCTCTCTAGTTATGTCTCTCCATCTCTCTACCCACCCCTTTCTCTCTAGCTATGTCTCTCCATCTCTCTACCCCCCTCTCTCTCTAGCTATGTCTCTCCATCTCTCTACCCACCCCTCTCTCTCTAGCTATGTCTCTCCATCTCTCTACCCACCCCTCTCTCTCTAGCTATGTCTCTCCATCTCTCTACCCCTCTCTCTCTAGCTATATCTCTCCCTCTCTCTACCCACCCCTCTCTCTCTAGCTATGTCTCTCCCTCTCTCTACCCACCCCTCTCTCTCTAGCTATGTCTCTCCATCTCTCTACCCACCCCTCTCTCTCTAGCTATGTCTCTCCCTCTCTCTACCCACCCCTCTCTCTCTAATTATGTCTCTCCATCTCTCTACCCCTCTCTCTCTAGCTATGTCTCTCCATCTCTCTACCCCTCTCTCTCTAGCTATATCTCTCCACCTCTCTACCCCCCTCTCTCTCTATCTATGTCTCTC
>OZ024751.1:53692812-53712812 GCA_964016885.1 Eledone cirrhosa
GTGTAATAAGGTGTGTGTGTGCGCGTGTGTTGCTACGTTCTCTTTTTCATTGAAACACTGCAAGTTGAATAAGTACATACATGAGTGATGATACACATATATATTTATACATTCATACATATATATATAATCGTTTGTAATATGTCCAATAAACTCCATTCGTTGCAACACTGATTCTCTTTTTTTCTGTGATATCATACTCTGCTCTATGAGGGAATCGAGTGCTCAAACGGCCTACCGCATATGGACGCTTTACGCATCCAACACCAATTATATATATATATATATATATATATATATATATATATATATATATATATATATATATATATATATATATATATATATATATATATTGTATATATATATATATATATATATATATATATATATATATATATATATATATATATATATATATATACCAGAACTAATATTAATAACAACTTATTGTAAACATTTGAATTATTAAAAAACATCAATCCCCCCACCCCCAGTAAAGTCATTCTTGCCCCTTTTTTCAAATTCATTTTATTGTACCAAAGAATTCCCTTCATTTTCTAATATATATATATATATATATATATATATATATATATATATATATATATGTATATATACATATATATATATATACATATATGTACATATACATATGTATACATATATATCTATACATATATATACATATATATACGTACATATATACATATATATACATATATATCTATACATATATACATATATATACATATATATACGTACATATATACATATATATACATATATATATATATATATATACATATAAACATATATACATATGTACATGTATATAAATATATATATATATATATATATATATATATATATATATATATATATATATATATATATATATATATATATATATATTAAAATAACAGATTAAAGTTTAAGCAAAGAATCGCTGCTTTCACCCTTATCGGGATCTTCTGAAACTAACAAAGTCAATCTGTAAACGCAGAAGTGGATATTTCAAAAAACGTTGCAACCGGAGGAAGACAGTAATAGGAGCGGTGAAAAACAATTACGCGCAAAGACAGAACCACGTTTATGGTATAAAAGAGGTCGTAGACCAATGTTCTCTTATGATACGCTTAATTACATAAGTAAGCATTCCAACCATCCTGCCAGCATAACCAAGAACCTGGTAAGAAACGTTTCGTTGAGGCTTTCCCGTCTTTCCACCAACGAGCGTATTTTCAACGACCATTCCACTTATTACAATGAAGCTCTTGCTCGAAGTGGATTTGTCGATAAGGTAGCATATACAGAGTATGAAAATAGACCTAGAAGAAATAGGTCCCGTCGCATTTGTTGGTATAACCCACCATATAATATGGAGGTGGCCACACCATTAGCTAAGATCTTTCTTTCCCTTATTACGAAGCATTTTCCCCCTACACATAAATATAGTAAAATTTTTAATAGTAATACTATTAAAATTTCTTACTCTACGACTCCTAACCTTGCACATAACATCACAGCTTCAAATTTAGCTAAACTACCTAGCCGTAGGAACACGTGCAACCCTGTAGGTAGTACTAACTGTAATTGTAGGAATCGGGTTGATTGCCCCTATCCGGGAAATGCCTCTCTAGTAACATTGTCTACAAATGTAAGGTTGTAACACCCACGTCCCGTAGGGCCTACATCGGGTTAACCGCCAATAGATTCAAGCAGCGTCTTTACACGCATACCGATTTTTTTCGATACCCTCTAAGAAGGAATATGACGTCACTTTCAGCTTATATCTGGAGTCTAAAAGACAACCACACCCAATATAAGTTACACTGGGAGATCCTAGCTAGGGCTAGATCGTATAACGGAAATAAAAGACCATGTGACCTCTGCGCCGCTGAGGCCCTGGAAATACTCTACGCCACGGACCACATCTTAAACAAAAAATCTGAGGCAATTTCGGCTTGTAAACATAAATTGCACAAAACTTTCCTGTATTACAGCCCCACGTTATACCCTAACGGATAGTACGATCTATACGTGGATATTTTACGTCTTGATGTGGGAGCTAAGTATATGTTTTGTTTATACCATTACTTATTTGCATAGGTAAGTATATATTACTCGTATGTTTCGTGAAGGTACGTATACCTTCTCGTACGTATATTTGATTGTTTATGTTATGGCGTATAATTTTTTTATTTTTTTTTATTCTGGTACATATGGTTTGGCTATGTGTATACGGGAGTTTTGCGTCTGTGTGAGTATGCAGGTTCGTACGTATGTAGGGTGTGTGTATATGTGTACTTCATGTTTTGGTTGACTTACGTCTCCGAACATTCGTGTATTTACATGTAGGTATGTGCGCTTGTTATATACGTATTTATTTATTTATATACGTTTATATATTTATTTATTTATTTGTATACACACACACATATTTATATGTGCGTGGTTTTGTATACCTATGGTAAGGGTTTTGCGTATGCTTGTGTATGTACGTATTTGTTTGCGTGTATGTATTTATTTGTTTCTATTACTTCTGTATTGTATTTATTTACTTTGTTCTTAACTCTGTAGCGGAGATTCATTCGGTCTCCTAGTTAGAATTTTAGTCTACGACTTCTGCTATACCATTTACGCGGTTTTGTCTTTGCGTGCTATTGTTCTCTACGCTCCACATATGACGTATTATCTTCGTTTTTTTCGTTCATTGCCAGAGAACGTCTCTATGAACCACCTAAGAGAACATTAGTCTACGACCTCTTTTATACCATAAACGTGGTTCTATCTTTGCGCGTAATTGCTTTTCACCGCTCCTATTAATGACGTATCTTATTCGTTTTTTCCCGTTCTTTGCCAGCGAACGTTTCCACGAACCAAAGTATCGTCTTCCTGTCTTCCTCCGGTTGCAACGTTTTTTGAAATATCCACTTCTGCGTTTACAGATTGACTTTGTTAGTTTCAGAAGATCCCGATAAGGGTGAAAGCAGCGATTCTTTGCTTAAACTTTAATCTGTTATTTTACGGTTCTTATATATTTGATATATATTTATCCTTATCGAGCCCTCTTTGGATTTTAGTCTTGAAATTTATTATTATTACTATATATATATATATATATAACATCATTGGTTAACCATACAGTTATGTACATATATACAATAATCATTGTTATCAAAATGTGTAGGGCCCCAACAGACTCAAAATATTTCTTTACACTTCTTAAAGTTATCAAACATTCATCTTGTATCATCTAAGACAATGTCCCAGAATTATATGACTTCCACTGCATTTATAAATAATTGTTTCTACTTTTGGCACAAGACCAGCAATTACCCAGTGCATTACTGGTACTTTATTTTATCGACCCCATAAGGATGAAAGGCAAAGTTAACCTCGGCGGTATTTGAAGTCAGCCCATAAAGGGTCGTAACTCTTTGCTGCAAAGCATGACGTCCGACCCTCTACCGATACTGCCAATCCATCGCCTTTATAAATAATGTGTTTGTGTTTGAGTGTATGTTTATGTGTTTGCGTATATGTGTTTGTGTGTGTTAATGTGTATTTGTGAGAGGGTTTAATAGAGAGTCTGCGAGTGTGTTTGTGTGCATGTGTAATTGTGTGTGTGTATTTATATATGTGAGTGTTTATGTGTGTATTCTTGTGTGTGTGTTTGTATGTTTATGGGTGTGTGAGTATTTATGTATGTGCATGTACATATGCATTTTTACTGGTTTCAGTCATTAGACTACGACTATGCTAGGCCAGCAAAACCAAGAGATTAGTCGGCCATATTGATTTCCATACATATTTAAGTCTGGTATTCATTGACTTACTAATTTACAGGCCATAAAGGGATATTATACATACATAAATATAATTGTATATGTAATTATTCATAAACACACAAAGACACACACACACTCACAGACGCATGCAGCCCCGACTCTTTACTATTCCAAGTATCGAATACTCTTATGAATAATTATCTTACTGCTATAATCTTGATCTATCTATATCTCTCTCTCTCTATATATATATATATATATATATATCAGCAGAGAAGTATATATATATATATATATATATATATATATATATATATATATATATATATATATCTAAAGAGATGTCAACATGAATGGACCTATTATTTTTATCTAAAGACATTTTTTCAAATTCCATCCCGCCCGCCCCCTTAATCTATTTTATTCCTCATTCTTTCTTCTGATGAAGGACTAGCGTTAACCTAATATATCCCGTCCGTATATTGTACCGATTGTGTTGTTATTTCTGTTTACCTTTTACATACACACATATATATATATATAAGCAGAAGGGATATTCAATTTGTTGGTAATTCAACAAATATAAATGTTTATAACTGATTCAGAGAACTCTACAGATTTTTTGGAGTATAATATACAATGATATTAAATAAATGGAAACTATATTTATAAAACCATATTTATTCTATTATATATATTTCAAGGGTACCAACATTTTGGTACGCTATCATCAGATAAAATACGAAGTGTGTTTTATAAATTTTGACATAACCAAGGAGAATATACCTTAACGGTTCAAGTTTTCCTTGGATAGTGAAGGGATAAGAGAAGAAAAGTCAGATATTTCAAATTATTAAGATGAGTATGCAAATGAGGTTTAGGTAAAAGGGATGAAAACGTTATTTTAGACGCTATGGAAAATTATGATAAGTTATTGTATGCGTAGGAAAGCAGAGAAAAGAAGAAGAGCTAGCATTTACGTTAATTTGGGGGGGGGGGATTTATTTACCTATATTATGAGTTATAATATTGTATATAATCAATTAGATTATAAGAGTTATAGTTGTAAGTATTATTATCTTATTAGATTACGATAGGTTATATGTGTATAAATATCTCTATATATATATTAATAATTTGCGTATGTATTAGTTGTTTATATATCAATATTCTATTTCACTTAAAAATCTTCTACATCACTTTCACATCTAATTTGGAATTTAAAAGACAACAATATAGACTATTCAATATCTTGGAGAACGATTTCGAAAGCACATGCATACTGAAATACGGTTTTATCAAGATTCTGTAAATTGTGTATCGAAGAAATTTTTTATATAATTAACTGTCAAAACTCTATTAATCTCAGAACAGAATTATTTTCTTCTTGCAAACATCGCCAAAATTCCACGTTCAGAACTATTTTTAATTTATAATATTCCTATACACCTTCAAAATGATCCTACCTTTTTATAAATTTAAATGTAAATTTTTTTATTATTTTTTTAATATTTCTAAAAAATTTTAATATCTCTAATATTTATAATATTTTTAATATATATATTTAATATTTTAATTTCCGACATTATTTTAATTATGACATTATTTTTAATTCCGACATTATTTTTCTAAGGACACCCCACTAAATATATTTTTAGATGTAGATTGATAATCTTTAAATGACATTCTGAAAATTTATCCTTTTTACGATAAATCTTCGAAAAACACATTACATTTTTCCTCTCTTTTTGTTATTGAAACATTCACACATCTTTCGACTAAAATAATAGATCTCACACAAAATAATATATAATTTTCTCTATATATTTTGGAGTAAATCATTCATCTAATTTAATGGTTAACAAACAAAATTGGAGTTATCTTTCCTTTCTCAATCGTGCAAACATAAACATATGTTTGATAATCTTATAGCTTCGCTAAATTAATGATATTCTGAAAACATTTTCAATGTTGAACAAAATTTTTGAATCCACAAATTGTTCTACTCTCACAACTTGAACCACCTATTTTTTAAGTAAAATACAAAATCAACATCCTTCGTAACTTATATTTGATATATAAACAACTAATACATACGCAATGTATTAATATATATATAGAGAGATATTTATAAACATATAACCTATCGTAATCTAATAAGATAATACTTACAACCATAACTCTTATTATAATCTAATTGATTATATACAATATTATAACTCATAATTGTTTCTACTTTAGGCACAACGCCAGTAATTAACCAGTACATTACTGGTACTTTATTTTATCGACAGCGTAAGGATGAAAGGCAAAGTCAACCTCGGAGGGATTTGAACTCAGATCGAAAAGGGACGTAACTATGCTGGAAAGCTTGACGTCCGACCCTTCACCGATACTGCCAATCCACCAATCCACCAATATAGGTAAATAAATTTTTTCCCCAAAATTAAATGCTGGCTCTTCTTCCTTTCTCTTCTTTCCTACGCATACAATAACTTATAATTATTTAAATTTTCCATAGCGTCCAAAATAACGTTTTTTACATCCCTTTTACCTAAACCTCATTTGCATACTCATCTTAATAATTTGAAATATCTGACTTTTCTTCTCTTATCCCTTCACTATCCAAGGATAACTTGAACCATTAAGGTATATTGTCCTTGGTTATGTCAAAATTTATAAAACACACTTTGTATTTTATCTGATGATAGCGTACCAAAATGTTGGTACCCTTGAAATATATATAATAGAATAAATATGGTTTTATAAATATAGTTTCCATTTATTTAATATCATTATATATATATATATATAGTATAAAGAAAACGAAAAATCAGTGATGCGTCTGGACTTAATTTATTGCGTGTTACAAATGTTTCGCCGGCAGTTAGCTCGAGACATGGTCCTTGTATGGATCTAGCTGATTCTACTTCTTCAGATTCTTTCAGACACGGGTATTTCGTTCGGAGCAAATTTTATCACTGGGATGTTATCATAAAAAAACACCCTAAAAAAACCCTACTTCCACTCTTGTCATGCCATTGGCTGTTTTTACTCCACGTCATCACAAGTTCTGGTCAGTATTTACTGCCACACGGGTCATCAGCCATTTTCCGTCCGACACAGATTTTAATGTACCCTAAAATATTGTAAATTTATTTATTTATTTTATTTTATTATCATATTGTGTTTATATTCGCGTGTTTTTATGTGTGGACCTGTGCGTATGTATATGTATGTATGTGTGTGTAGATGTGTATATATATATATATATATACGTGGGTGTGCGCGGGGGGTGTATATGGGCATGGGTGCGTGTGTGCATGAGCTTAAAAGCGCGTGTATGTGCAGACATGTGCATGTATGTACATATGTGGCAGAATGTGTGTGTATGTGTGTATATATATGTGTGTATATAGGAATATATATATGTATATATGTCTAAATATGTGTGCGTATGAACGTATAGCCACGTATGAGTAGGTGTGTGTGTGGGTGAGTAAGTGTGTATATATATGTATGTATATATATATATGTGTGGCGGGTGTATGCATATGTGGGCCTCTATATGTGTGTATGTGTATTTGTGCATACCTGTATGTGTTTATGTGCATCTCACAGGAATATGTAAGGATGATTATATATGGAGTATATATGCTTTTTATTATTACTATTATTATTTTTGTATTACTTTATCACATATCCTTTGTATATATCCGTATATGTATGTATGAATCTGTGTACATGTGTGTGTATGTATATATATATATATATATATATATATATATATATATATATATATATATATATATATATATATATATATATGGGGATATATATATATATATATATATATATATATATATATATAAAGAATTAAAAAGAACAGAAAGATGCAGTAAAAGAGATCTATAATATTATATATTTAGTAGAGCATTCGATATCCAAAGCACAATCGATCCCATATCATCAGGGATGATATGGGATCGATTGTGCATTGGATATCGAATGCTCTACTAAATATATAATATTATAGATGTAGCGAGATCTAGGCAAATTGATATCTATTGAAACGTACGTAAGAACCGAATAAATCTCTTTTACTGCATCTTTCTGTTCTTTTTAATTCTTTATACACGCCCCGGAATATAGCTAAACTGGAATATACACCTTTTTCTGCATTTCGTTGAGCACCACTCTGTTGTAAGCTGACATTCCACTATACGGTACATAACACTGTGTCCTGGAAAACATTAATTCACTCGTGCATAACCAATTATATATATATATATATATATATATATATATATATATATATATATATATATATATATCATATTGTATATTATATTTTATATCTTATGTTATGGTATTTTATCGTTATTTTATGGTATATTGTGTTTTTTATTGTATAATGTATTTTTAATTTTTAATTTTTAATTTACGGTTTTGTTTATATATGTATATGTGGAAGCACATGTGTGTGTAGGCAAATATGCATATGTGCAGGTGTATGCATGTGGCAGCACTTGTGAGTATGCATATGTAGATGTATATATGTCTGCATATGCGTAGGTATATGTATGTATATATGTGGCTGTGCGTATGCATGTTAGGTTGGTTTTTGTGTATGTATGTGTATATATATATTTATGTGTGTGTATGTACGTGTATATGTAATTTTGTGTACGTATGTGTATTTTGTATGTATGTGTGAGTATATATATATATATATGTGTGTGTATGTATGTATATATATATATATACATATGTGTGTGTATATGTATGTATGTGTGTATGTATATATGTGTGTGTATGAGTGTGTATATATATATATAAATGTATATAAGGTTGGGTGTATGTATGTGTGCGCGCGTATGTATGTATATATGTGTATGTTTGAGTAGGCCATGCTTATCCCACCGGATACATGGCGCGAACTAAGCAGCCGTCATAAGGCTTGTGGCGATATGTATCTACAAGTGGGTGTGACTGGGTCTGTGGAAGAGCGGGAGAGAGTGTGTGTGTATATATACATATATGTATGTATGTGGGGGGGGGGGTCTGCGCATGTAGGCGTACGTGTGTGTATGCATGAATGTGTCTGCATGTGTGTGTATATTAGTATGTGTGGGTGATTACTCTGAAGTGTGAACAGACGTGTGAGATACTGAACCCAACATGACTCCATTGAAATGTATTTGACAGAAAATGGCTGATGACCCGTGTGGCAGTAAATACTGACCAGAACTTGTGATGACGTGGAGTAAAAACAGCCAATGGCATGACAAGAGTGGAAGTAGGGTTTTTTTTAGGGTGCTTTTTGATGATAACACCCCAGTGATAACATTTGCTCCAAACGAAATACCCGTGTCTGAAAGAATCTGAAGAAGTAGAATCAGCCAGATCCATACAAGGACCATGTCTCGAGCTACCTGCCGGCGAAACAATTGTAACACGCAATAAATTAAGTCCAGATGCATCACTGATTTTTCGTTTTCTTTATACTATCTACACTCTACTCTGCTGAATATCGAGTGCTAATTTTGGCATACCGCCTATGGAAGCACCACAGCTACCATTATACACAACTATATATATATAATATACGGGCATCCACAAAGTTTCTAAATGTCTTTCTGCTTTACCTATTTACATAATTATATGCATATATCTGTAATAATTGTTTCTACTTTAGGCACAAGGCCAGAAATTACCCAGTGCATTACTGGTACTTTATTTTATCGACCCCGTAAGGATGAAAGGCAAAGTCAACCTCGGTGGGATTTGAACTCAGATCGTAAAGGGACGACCCTCCACCGATACTGCCAATCCACCATAATATATATATCTGTAATAATGGTTTCTAATTTAGGCACAAGGCCAACAATTTTGTGGGAAGGGAAAAGTCGATTAAATAGACACCAGTGCATTACTGGTGCTTTTTTTTATCAATCCCATATGGATGAAAGACAAAGCTGATCTCGGCAGGATTTGAACTCAGAACATAAAGAGCCATAACTATGTTGCAAAACATGTTGTCTGATGCCCGACTGATACTGCCAATTCACCCCCTCTCCAACATAGTATAATTCTATTCATTTTTTCTTTGTCATGTGATCTTCAACGATTTGGGATCAGCTTTCACCACTTCTGCCCAGGTCTTCCTAGGTCTTCCTAGGTCTTCCTTCACTATTGCTACGTTACACTGGGATTTTCTTAGCACTTCTTTACCCACTGATCATCACCCATATATATCATATGTCCATACCATTGCAGTCTTCTCTCTTTCATGCTATATCTGAATCCTCTTATACCCAGTTTTTCTCCCACCTCATCCATGCTTCATTGTTCATGCACATTAACATTGCACAAGTACAGAGTATACTTGCCTTTCTATATCTATCCTCTGTATTCACAGCCCATGTCTCCTAACCATGCAACATCTTACATCACATACAGCCTTCTGTAGGTCTCTGAATTTTTTTTTTGGTGGTGGTAGGGGTCATGGTAGTAGTAGTGACCTTAGTAGCCGTCATGATAATGGTAGTGTCGGTCAACCATTTTTCAGTAGGGGGTCAAATTGATTTATTACAGATTTGGGGGATGTTGAATTTAGTAGTGTTCTTGTTTTTGTTTGTTGTTGTGACAGAAGAGATGATGTTAATTGCTCTGACACTATAAAGGAAGAAATGTACCTCATGAGATTTGAACCTGCAGCCCTCATGAACAAAGTACAACACTTTGTACGAATTTCTGTTCAGTGATAATGGTTTCTACTTTTGGCACAAGGCCAGCAATTACCCAGTACATTACTGGTACTTTATTTTATCGACCCCGTAAGGATGAAAGGCAAAGTTGACCTCGGCGGGATTTGAACTCAGAATGGAAAGGGCCGTAACTCTATGCGTCAAAGCATGGCGTCCGACCCTCTACCGATACTGCCAATCCACTAAGCCTGTCAGTCAACCAATACTATTTTTAGCTTCTTTTCGCCTTTCATGCAACAAAAAAAAAGCCACTTGTCCATAAATATATATCGTATGTTATATATTTATCTCCTTCATGTTTATTTTACAATTTATTACATGTATATTTAATTTGATATATTTAGTTCGGCAATTTAAAAATACACAAGTATTTTTTTTTTCTTTTTGTTGTTGCTTTGTCACCCAGACGTCTGAAATTTTCTACACACATTTTCACTAGATGATTCCCTTGTAAGAATACAATATATTTTATACATAACACCTGTCAACGAACGTACATATTCACTGTTTTTCTTCCAAGTTAATCACAGCCATACTTTATTTAATAATGTTAATACCACATATGGTGTTTTTCCCATAGAATGACTTGGTAGTCAGCATAGATAGATAGATTTCTTTATTAGCCACAAGGGCGCAACAAGAAAGGGGACAATACAAAGACATGCCGGGGATTTTACATACAGTCGTGTAAAAAATATAAAAACAAACAATTTCAACAATCGAAATCCCCAATAGGGGGGAGGCGCCACAAATGGGTTGTTTAATACCCCGTCGATAGAACAACCCTCAACTCGAGGAGCGTGTTGTGCAAGTGCTCCCTTCTTCCTTTTGCTCTCTTCCTCAACCTACAGGCTTATAAACAGAGAAGGCCCAATCACTCGGGCCATTTTCGCTTCATTCAGTTAATTTACTGGGGTGCAGTGCCTCTCTCTCCACCCTGATTCTCCTTCTAAAGTGATACTTAAAGAAGGGAATCAATTGTTGTCCGGAGAGAAAGGCATCTGTCCTCAGTCCTCTCAACCTCGTCCACCATATAACTTCTTTCACCATAGCCACCGTACAGAGGAAAACCGCCTCTCTTTCGTTTTTGAAAGAGTCTGGCGGTTTGATCCTTACTATAGACTCGGCAGTCAACTGTATTTGTCCCATACGCGACAGCAGTTGTTCTGCATAGTTCCACAGGTCGCTTACGCCCGGGCAGTGTACAATTGCGTGCAGGACTGTTTCAATGTCCTGCGCACATCTTGGACACGTCCTCTTGGAAGGATCCCTGCCAGGGCGTCCGTGCCTGTAGATCTTGTCACGAACCGGTAGAGCTCCTCGGTAGCACTGCCAGGCCAGGGACCTCTGGAAGTTGTCCATAGGTCCCGGGCGGAAAGTCCTACCAAACAGACTGGTGAGCTCATCGTCTTCGACGCCCAGAGTCTCTCCGAGCACGTCGTCGCCCTTGTAACGTAAATCCCTCTATAGAATGTCGAAGTGGAGTCTCCACTGATTGCTGCGCCCGCTTGCCAGAGGACTGTGAGCGCCTGAGCGCATTCAATGTGCCAGGCGCCCATCGTTTTCGGTCTTTTCTTCACCCAGGACTGCAGCTCCGTTAGCGAGACGAGCTGTGGGAAAGCCTGTCTCACAAACGGTGCCCACACCGGTTGGGGGTCGGTGAGGAATACCTGGAGATGGCGCAGCCTCAGCGCATGTTTGCGCATCATCAGCCACGGCATTCCCAGCCCTCCGTTGGAAGGGTGCTGACAGCAGACGGATCTCCTCACCAGCGGAGCCTGCTTCTTCCACAGAAACTGGAAGAGCATGCGTTCCATCTTGGCGAGGTGTTCACGGGGACAAGGCACGACAGTCAAGCGGTAGTAGATGACGGACGCTATGAAAGTGTTCGCCACCTCCGCTCGACCTTTCAAGGACAGTTTGCACTCTGCCCACTTCTGAGTGAGTGCAAACACCTTGGCCGTGACCTCGTTCCAGTTTTTCTCCACCTGGAGGTCTGGACCGAACCAGACCCCGAGCAATTTCACCGGTCCGTCCGTCCAGCGTCCAACGACGCTGTCGGATGTCATCGGTTTGCCTCTCCACGTACCGAGTTGCAAACCGACAGACTTGTCTGGGTTTAGTTTTGCTCCCGTCAGCGTTTCGTATTCTTTCAGTATGTTGCTGATCACCCCGATTTCCGAGGTGCTCGACACCATTACTGTCACGTCGTCGGCATAAGCCGACGCCGCTTTGCGCAGTCCCGGTTCTAGGGGGATGCCCTGCAACAGCTCCAATTTCCGCAGTAGTGGTTCTAGAGTCAATACATACAGAATGGAGGAGAGAGGGCATCCCTGTCGAATGGAACGCGTGATTGCGAACGGCTCCGATAGGTAGCCGTTCACCTTGACCCTCGAGCAGATGCTGGTGTGCATCGCCTCGATCCATCCTCTGAACACGGGACCGAAACCGGCCGCCTTGAGAACCGCTTCCAAGTATCGATGGTCGACCCTATCGAATGCCTTAGACTGATCCAAGTTGATCAGAGCCCCACCGAAGCCGGGTTTACTACCCACCCTCTCTATGATGTATCGCATGAGGTGGAGGTTGTCGTGTATGGACCTGGTCGGGATTGCACACGTTTGCGCTTTCCCTACCAGGTTCTCGACGACAAGCGCCAACCTCGTCGTTAGCACCTTGGCCAAAATCTTTAACTCTGTGTTGAGCAGAGTTATGGGCCTGAAGTTGTTAATTTCGTCCCCCTTGTTCTCGTCTTTCCTGATCAGCGTTACTACGCCCTTGCCTGCAGAACTGGGAATTCTCCCGTTCTGCTGCCAATTGCAGTAGACGGCTTCGAGGACGCTAGAGAACAAGTCCGGCATGCCTATGTAAAATTCGTAGGGTAGACCATCTAGACCGGGTGACTTGCGTTTCCCGCAGCGGCCCAGAGCGTCCCGTATCTCAGTGTCCGTGATCGGTCTTTCGCAGAACTCGGCGTCCGTGTTCGAGAGACGCGGCAGGCCGTCGAGGTATGAACTAAAGTCCATTGCCCCGTTCGGCTCACCGTCGTTCTGCTCAAACAGTCGCGCAAAGTGCCGCTGAAAGGCCGCGCACATTTGCTTGGGGTCAAGTAGCACGCGTCCGTTTTGGTCTTTCAAAGACCGAATCGTGGACTTGTTGCCACTTTTTGCCTCTGCCACTCGGGCCCAGCTGACAGCTTTCGCTCCTTCGTTTCCTAGAGCACGTGTTTTGCTTCTGACCACGCAGCCTTCGTGTTTCGCATCGAAGAACTGGTCCAGTGCCGTTCTCGACGCTAACACTCTAGCCGCGTTGCCACTTCTAAGTGCCTCCTCTACCTTGGCTACTAGTTCTCTTTCTATTCTGTTTTTCTCTAAGGCTAACTCTCTGCTATACCCTATCGATTCTATTCTAATTGCTTTCTTGAGAGAGTACCACCATCTATTGTTGACGATGGCTCCCGTTAACTGTTACTTGACTAGTCTACTTATCCGTTCACTGTAAGCTTTACGTGCCGGCAACGACACGTTCAGCTTCCAGTATCCGGGACCCTGTCTATGTATTATATCACGGTTGACTAAGCAGACGACTAACTTGTGATCTGAATAGGCAACCATGTGCATTCGTGGACAGCTTAACATATCCTTGTCCCTTTCTCTAATGAAGAACCTATCTAAATACGATCTAGATGTCCCACTGCGATTTACCCACGTCCACTGTGGTGCAGTCGGGAAATCCAGTCGATACCTATCGGCCAGTTGGAATTGGCCGATTAAAGTTTTGAGGCTGTTGCACCCCGCTCTACTGGGACATGCTCCCACATAGTCCCATCGTGCATCTAGGATACCATTCCAGTCCCCCACTAAAAGTAAGGAGCGAGACGTTCCCAGAAAAGACTCTAGACGCTTAAAGAAGTCTGGCCGTGATTGCGATTGCCCGGTCGGGGCATAAACGGCCACCAGTCTGAAGGCTCCACCTCCGATACTGTTCACGTCTAGGACTACCAGTCTACCCTCCGGGTCCAAGTGTACTTGCTGTACTCCGACGTCCAGGTTCTTCCGAAACATAACAGCCACTCCACCTCCACCTCCTGGCTGACAGAGAGATGCGTAGATCTCAAAGTCGTCGAAGATGGGGGTTAGTTGCTGCCTGTTGTGGATTCTGGACTCGGTGATGGCTATCACATCCATACTGTGTGACCTAAGGTCGTTTAAAAGTTGGCCCTGTTTCCAGGGCATTCCTAGGCCACGCACATTCACGGTTCCAACTCGTAAACCAGCCATGTTAGTGAAGAAAAGTTGGAGAAAAAGGACGAAAGGTGCACTTACCTTTTCGTTTCCTGGAGATCGGGTTGTTCAATCTCCATTTGGGTGCTGGATGGGGTGTTGGGTGGGGTGGGGAAACCTTTCAACAGGACGCGGTTGATGGGTTTGTGGCAGGGGTTGCCCACGTCCTGTGAAAATTTAATTTTCAGGTCTTTATAGGTTTCCATAGAAACCCTTATAAGTTTAAGGTGTGGAGACGATTCTGCCTTGACGAAAGTTTTGCCCTCCGTCTCCACCTTGGGGTTTTGGGAGATGACCTCCATCAAACTCTTGTTGTTTGTGTTGATGTATGCGTATTGTTGTTTGTGTTTGTGTTGTATTGTTTTAGTTTGTTGTTCATCCGGGAGTTTTCTTTTTATGGTGGGTGCTTGTGTTTGGGGTGGTGTTGGTGCTGGTTTTGCTGATAGGGGGATGTTTGACTGTGGTGTTGTTTGTGTTGTTGTTTGTGTCTGTGGTTGTGTGTTGGTGTTGGTGATTGGAGTTTTGGGGGTTTTGTGGTGTCTCTTTTTTTGTTTTTTGAATTTCCGCGGTTCTCCCTCTTCTTCACTTAAAGAAGGAGAAGCAGCTTCATCCGTCGATGAATAATCATCGTCAGGTGTGTGGGGTAAGGGTATGTTGTGTGGTAGTGGTGGTGTTTCGGTATGTGTGTTTGTGGTAGTGTTTGATGGAGTGGGATGGAGTGGAGATGTGTTCTTCAGGGGTGTTGTCTCTGTTTTTTCTGTTGTTGTTGGTTGAGTGTCTGTTTGTTTTGGTGTGGTTGCTCGTTTCGTCTGTCGTTGTACTTGTGGTGAGATTATTATACCTGCAGTGAATTGACAGAGTCGCAGTGGATAGGCAGAATCGGTAGAGCGTCGGACAACATGCTTAGTGGCATAGAGTTATGGCCCTTTACGTTATGGGGTCAAATTCCATCAAGGTTAGCTTTGCCTTTCATCCTTACGAGGGTCAATAATAAAGTACCAGTAATGCACTGGGGTTAATTTAATCGACTTTCTTTTTCCCAAAAAATTGTTCTTATCCGTGGTCAGTGCCAGATTTAGAACAAATGGGGTCCTGTACTAGTTAAGTTGTGAGACCCTGTGCTAGTTAAGTTATGAGGCCCTGTGCTAGTTAAGTTATGAGGCCCTGCGCTAGTTAAGTTATGAGGCCCTGTGGTAGTTAAGTTATGAGGCCCTGTCCTAGTTAAGTTATGAGGCCCTGTCCTAGTTAAGTTATGAGGCCCTGTGCTAGTTAAGTTATGAGGCCCTGCGCTAGTTAAGTTATGAGGCCCTGTGCTAGTTAAGTTATGAGGCCCTGTGCTAGTTAAGTTATGAGGCCATGTGCTAGTTAAGTTATGAGGCCATGTGCTAGTTAAGTTATGAGGCCATGTGCTAGTTAAGTTATGAGGCCCTGTGGTAGTTAAGTTATGAGGCCCTGTGCTAGTTAAGTTATGAGGCCCTGTGGTAGTTAAGTTATGAGGCCCTGTGGTAGTTAAGTGATGAGGCCCTGTGGTAGTTAAGTTATGAGGCCCTGTGGTAGTTAAGTTATGAGGCCCTGTGGTAGTTAAGTGATGAGGTCCCTTTGAATGTTTGACATTTGAAAAACATTTGAAAAATTCATCGTAAGCACACAATGGTAAATCCAGCGCTGTCCATGCTCCATCTTAACATCCAATGTGATAATACATTAACATTACTCTTAAATATTGGCTTCTAATTTTGGCACAAGACCCATAATTTGGAGGTAATGGGTCAGGTCAATTAAATCTACCCCAGTATATGACAGGTACTATATTTTAATAACCTAGAAAGGTGAAAGGTAAAGTTAATCTTTGATAGGATTAGAACTCAGAAAGTCATCATTGCCATCATCAACATTTAATGTTTATTTTCCATGTTTACCTAGGTTAGACGGGCTGCCACGTGATAACGTCAGACTGATCAGGTGACTAGGTTAGACGGGCTGCCACGTGATGACGTCAGACTGATCAGGTGACTAGGTTAGACGGGCTGCCACGTGATGACGTCAGACTGATCAGGTGACTAGGTTAGACGGGCTGCCACGTGATGACGTCAGGCTGATCAGGTGACTAGGTTAGACGGGCTGCCACGTGATGACGTCAGGCTGATCAGGTGACTAGGTTAGACGGGCTGCCACGTGATGACGCCAGACTGATCAGGTGACTAGGTTAGACGGGCTGCCACGTGATGACGTCAGACTGATCAGGTGACTAGGTTAGACGGCTTGCCACGTGATGACGTCAGACTGATCAGGTGACTAGGTTAGACGGCTTGCCACGTGATGACGTCAGACTGATCAGGTGACTAGGTTAGACGGGTTGCCACGTGATGACGTCAGACTGATCAGGGACTAGGTTAGACGGGCTGCCACGTTATGACGTCAGACTGATCAGGTGACTAGGTTAGACGGGCTGCCACGTTATGACGTCAGACTGATCAGGTGACTAGGTTAGACGGGCTGCCACGTTATGACGTCAGACTGATCAGGTGACTAGGTTAGACGGGCTGCCACGTTATGACGTCAGACTGATCAGGTGACTAGGTTAGACGGGCTGCCACGTGATGACGTCAGACTGATCAGGTGACTAGGTTAGACGGCTTGCCACGTGATGACGTCAGACTGATCAGGTGACTAGGTTAGACGGGCTGCCACGTGATGACGTCAGACTGATCAGGTGACTAGGTTAGACGGCTTGCCACGTGATGACGTCAGACTGATCAGGGATTAGGTTAGACGGGCTGCCACGTTATGACGTCAGACTGATCAGGTGACTAGGTTAGACGGGCTGCCACGTGATGACGTCAGACTGATCAGGTGACTAGGTTAGACGGCTTGCCACGTGATGACGTCAGACTGATCAGGTGACTAGGTTAGACGGCTTGCCACGTGATGACGTCAGACTGATCAGGTGACTAGGTTAGACGGGCTGCCACGTGATGACGTCAGACTGATCAGGTGACTAGGTTAGACGGCTTGCCACGTGATGACGTCAGACTGATCAGGTGATTAGGTTAGACGGGCTGCCACGTTATGACGTCAGACTGATCAGGTGACTAGGTTAGACGGGCTGCCACGTTATGACGTCAGACTGATCAGGTGACTAGGTTAGACGGGCTGCCACGTTATGACGTCAGACTGATCAGGTGACTAGGTTAGACGGGCTGCCACGTTATGACGTCAGACTGATCAGGTGACTAGGTTAGACGGGTTGCCACGTTATGACGTCAGACTGATCAGGTGACCATGTCTTGCTCATATAATCTGGTTTTATTTTACTGCTTTTCGACAATTGGATGACCATCCTAATGCCAATCACATTACAGAGTAGACAAAGTGCTTTTTATCTTGTCAGCAGCACGACCACCTTACAAGGTGGACTGAGTGCTTTTTTTCTTGTCACCAGCACGACCACCTTACAAGGTGGACTGAGTGCTTTTTTTCTTGTCACCAGCACGACCACCTTACAAGGTGGACTGAGTGCTTTTTATCTTGTCACCAGCACGACCACCTTACAAGGTGGACTGAGTGCTTTTTATATTGTCACCAGCACGACCACTTTACAGAGTGGGCTAGGTGCTTTTTATCACAACCACATTACAAGGTGGACTAGGTGCTTTTTATCATGTCACCAGTCCAACCGTTACTAAGTTAACAAGGTGCTTTTTACCATGTCACCAGCACGACCACGTTACTAAGTTGACAAGGTGCTTTTTACCATGTCACCAGCACGACCACTTTACAAAGTGAACTGAGTGCTTTTTATCACATCGCCAGCACAACCAACTTACAAGGTGGACTGAGTGCTTTTTGTCATGTCACAAGCACGACAACATTACGGGGTGAACTGGGTGCTTATTGCCATATCACCAGCACTAACACATTACTGGGTAGTCTGGGTGCTATTTTTTTTTTTGTCATGGCCCCTGCACGACCCCCTTACAGGATGAAATTGAATATTGTTTGATTCTCTAATGATTTTGCTAATCCAAAATATGATAGCATGGCAATTCTCTAAGTATATATTTATTGCTGTAATTCACATTGTATATATAATGTGTGTGCGTGTGTGTGTGTATGAGTGTGTGTGTGTATCTATGCATGCATGTATGTATGTATATATGTGTGTATATATGTATGCGTATGTGTGCATGTATGTGTCTACGTGTATATGTATGTATGTGTGTATGTGTATGTATGTATGTCCTTGTGTATATATGTGTGCATGTATGTGTGTATGCATGTATGTATGGACATATATGTGTGTATCTATGCATGTATATATATATATATGTGTGTGTATGTATATATGTGTGTATGTATATGTATGTATGTATATATGTATGTGTGTTTGTATGTATGTGTTCATGTCTATGTATGTATGTATCCTGCCTTCTACATGTGTATGTATGTATGTGTCTGTATATAGGTATGTGTGTGCATGTATGTGTATGTGCGTGTATGTGTGTATGTATGTGTATGTATGTATGTGTATGTATGTGTATGTATGTATGTGTATGTATGTATCCTGCCTTCTACATGTCTATGTATGTGTCTGTATATATGTGTATGTGTGTGTGTGTGTGTGTGTGTGTGTATCCTGCCTTCTACATGTCAATGTATGTATGTGTCTGTATATATATATGTGTATATGTGGGTGTGTGTGTGTATCCTGCCTTCTACATGTCTATGTATGTGTCTGTATATATATATGTGTATGTGTGTGTGTGTGTGTATCCTGCCTTCTACATGTCTATGTATGTGTCTGTATATATATATGTGTATGTGTGTGTATGTGTGTGTGTGTATCCTGCCTTCTACATGTCTATGTATGTATGTGTCTGTATATATATATATATATATGTGTATGTGTATGTGTGTGTGTGTGTGTATCCTGCCTTCTACATGTCTATGTATGTATGTGTCTGTATATATATATATATATGTGTATGTGTATGTGTGTGTGTGTGTGTATCCTGCCTTCTACATGTCTATGTATGTATGTGGTGTTATGGTATTACGTAGCAGTGTAGTTGTGTGCTTCTGTTGATAGGTAAGTATAGTACTGTGCTGTTGTGTTGCTATGGTGTTGTGTCGGTATGTAGTATTGTTGTGAA
>OZ024751.1:53715312-53740312 GCA_964016885.1 Eledone cirrhosa
TATATATATATATATATATATAAAATTTCAGGTTATCAATAATGTAGTGATAATATATCGTTACGTTAGAGATGTACAGCGTACGTGCAGGTTAGCTCAACGAGTATAAATTATATTCCGGAGAAAATGTAGAAAGGATGAATATAAAATGAAAGTGCTTTTTTTAAAAAGGAATTTATTAGGTATTGACATATGTTTCTGTAACAGACGGAATACCTATGTATCGCTGCTTGCGTAATCATATAATGTTTGCAAGTATTCGATAGCAAATGTATAATCAGTTGTCACTTCTTCAGAGATTTTGGATAAATTGGATAAAATCAGAAAAAATGAAGTATTTATATTAGTAATAGAGGAAGAAAAAGAGGGGATAGTATATGACAGATGGTAAATTAATTTACTGCTAAACAAGTATATAATGGGTTTCTAATGAGAATACCATGAGTAAATGTAAATAAGGATTTTGGGAGTGCCAATTTTAATCTCTTTATAATTAATACTACTGCACCAAATGACCAGCCCTGTCCACTGTCCAATTGGTCAAGTAGAGATTGCAATTGAAAGGTTGTGAGTTAAATTCTCAGACCGGGTGATGTGTTGTTTCCTTGAGCAAGACACTTTATTTCACATTGCTCCAGTTTACTCAGCTGTAGACATGAGATGATAGGGACTGGAGTCCCAGTCCCTATCATTCCACTGGTCGTGGAGGTGCCACGGCAAAAAAGCACCCAGCCTACACTGTAAAGTGGTCGTGTAGGTGCCACGGCCAAAAAGCACCCAGCACTCACTGTAAATGAGGTTGGTGTTAGGAAGGGCATCCAGCTGTAGAAATCAAGTCAGAATCAGTTCCCGTCCCACCCTTGCAAACAGGGAAAAGTGGACGTAAAATGAAAAAAAAACCGTTTACACATTGAAAGTTGGGGATAATCAGCAAATAAAACGTGTCCACAGCAATGCATTATATTATATATATATACTGTATATATATATAAAATATAATGCCTTGCTGTGGACACGTTTTATTTGCTGATTATTCCCAACTTTCAATGTGTAAACGGTTTTTCTTGCAGTCTGTTTGAAAACAAAAGATACATGCTATAACAAAAGATACATGCTAAAACAAAAGATACATGCTATAACAAAAGATACATGCTAAAACAAAAGATACATGCTAAAACAAAAGATACATGCTAAAACAAAAGATACATGTTATAACAAAAGATACATGCTATAACAAAAGATACATGCTATAACAAAAGATACATGTTATAACAAAAGATACATGCTATAACAAAAGATACATGTTATAACAAAAGATACATGCTATAACAAAAGATACATGTTATAACAAAAGATACATGCTATAACAAAAGATACATGCTAAAACAAAAGATACATGCTAAAACAAAAGATACATGCTATAACAAAAGATACATGCTAAAACAAAAGATACATGCTAAAACAAAAGATACATGCTATAACAAAAGATACATGCTAAAACAAAAGATACATGCTAAAACAAAAGATACATGTTATAACAAAAGATACATGCTATAACAAAAGATACATGCTATAACAAAAGATACATGTTATAACAAAAGATACATGCTATAACAAAAGATACATGTTATAACAAAAGATACATGCTATAACAAAAGATACATGCTATAACAAAAGATACATGCTAAAACAAAAGATACATGCTAAAACAAAAGATACATGTTATAACAAAAGATACATGCTATAACAAAAGATACATGCTATAACAAAAGATACATGTTATAACAAAAGATACATGCTATAACAAAAGATACATGTTATAACAAAAGATACATGCTATAACAAAAGATACATGTTATAACAAAAGATATATGCTATAACAAAAGATACATGCTATAACAAAAGATACATGCTAAAACAAAAGATACATGCTATAACAAAAGATACATGCTAAAACAAAAGATACATGCTATAACAAAAGATACATGCTAAAACAAAAGATACATGCTAAAACAAAAGATACATGCTATAACAAAAGATACATGCTAAAACAAAAGATACATGCTAAAACAAAAGATACATGTTATAACAAAAGATACATGCTAT
Source organism: Eledone cirrhosa (assembly GCA_964016885.1). Lineage (NCBI taxonomy): Eukaryota > Metazoa > Mollusca > Cephalopoda > Octopoda > Eledonidae > Eledone > Eledone cirrhosa. The sequence continues at coordinate 53,717,419 of OZ024751.1, forward strand.
AACAAAAGATACATGCTATAACAAAAGATACATGTTATAACAAAAGATACATGCTATAACAAAAGATACATGCTATAACAAAAGATACATGTTATAACAAAAGATACATGCTATAACAAAAGATACATGCTATAACAAAAGATACATGCTATAACAAAAGATACATGCTATAACAAAAGATACATGTTATAACAAAAGATACATGCTATAACAAAAGATACATGCTATAACAAAAGATACATGCTAAAACAAAAGATACATGCTAAAACAAAAGATACATGTTATAACAAAAGATACATGCTATAACAAAAGATACATGCTATAACAAAAGATACATGCTATAACAAAAGATACATGCCATAACAAAAGATACATGCTATAACAAAAGATACATGCTATAACAAAAGATACATGTTATAACAAAAGATACATGTTATAACAAAAGATACATGCTATAACAAAAGATACATGCTATAACAAAAGATACATGCTATAACAAAAGATACATGCTATATTTGTATCATTACTAACATTGATAAATATATTATGCCTACACACATCATAAAAATGTCATGTATGTATAAAAATTGTTAACACTTTCCTCTGTTTAGTATTCTTGGTGTTGAAGTGTTTACTATGTTGATACACATTTAAACATGTGTGATTATCTGGCAATCAACAAACAAATACTTTAAGTCTGAATGCTTTAAATGTAATGAGGACATTTTAAATTTAACACCGTTGATTCTTCTTAACAAATTAGTAACATTATTGTTTATCAATAATTGATAATGGTGAGATGTCTGTGAGAGAATGACAGAGTTTATAACAAGCTGTAACACTTGTAGAATTAAACTAACTTTTTCCTCCTTTTTTTTTTTAGAGTCCTCCCAACCCTGTTTTTGGCAGGAGTTTTACAGCTGGATGCCCTTCCTCCTTCCTATCACCAACCATTTTACAGAGTGTACTGGGTGTATTTATCATGTAAATCACCAACACTAGGTTGATTTAGTATAAAAACAAACAAAAAGAAAACAGGCAATTCAACTGAAATAGCAGGGAAGATGTTCAAACAATTTGTGGAATTACAATATTGAGCAAGAACAATGGAAGATGTGAGATCAGATAATTGTTTCTATCTTTGGCACAAAGCCAGCAATTACCCAGTGCATTACTGGTACTTTATTTTATCAACCCTGTAAGGATGAAAGGCAAAGTTAACCTCGGCAGGATTTGAACTCAGAATGTAAAGGGCCGTAACTATATGCTGCAAAGCATGTCTGACACTCTACCTATACTGCCAATCCACCACCCTAATAATAATAATAATTGTTTCTACTTTCGGCACAAGGCCAGCAATTATCCCAGTGTATTACTGGTACTTTATGTTATCGACGCCGTAAGGATGAAAGGCAAAGTTAACCTCGGCGGGATTTGAACTCAGACCATAAAGGGCCGTAACTCTTTGTTGCAAAGCATGGCGTCCGACCCTCTACCGATACTGCCAATCCACCGCCCTATAATAATAATATCAGTATTGTTATTTATAAATTATCATTCATGAAAAAATAATTTACTATTGAAAAACTCCATACTGCATTTGACTTTTTGTCAATATCTTTAATAATATACGTGGATCGGTTTGTGGTGTCCAGTAAGCAAAGTGTGGTGACTCTGAGACTATTTAATAACTGATGTTGGTAGGTCTTTTAATGTCAGAACATTGACAGATTGTTATCCCACTAAACTGTTGATGACAGATAATATAACATAGCATAATATAGCATAATATAATGGCCGTTTTCAGATTAGAAGCAATGAATAAGTAAAGAGAAAGAGAGTGAGTGAGTTAAAGTGAGGAAAGAGAGGAATGTGTGTGTGTGTGTTGCTGATTTTATTGCTTTTTAATATCTGCCTTTATATGAATCTTCATATGTACAAGGATACGGAGGTTGGGGGGGGGGGGTCGGCTGAAAAGTTCATAGGCTGACTATGAAGGAGGGATGCTAGAGTTGTGAAATCTTACAGGCATTAATTTCAATTTTTTTTTATTAATAACTCTATTGTTTCTTTCCATGGACTATGTTGAAAAAATAAACCTCATTTGATCATTCCATGAGAGTATCTTGGTTAGCCTATGAACTTTTCAACCTACCATTGTATTTATGCATATATGCATATATGTATATTTGTTTACATGTGAGTGAGTGAGTGTGTGTGTGTGTAAAACATATGCACCAGTTTGAGTTTCACTTTATTTTTAATATTAGTTATGTAATTAATCCATTCTGCAGTTAGTTTATAAACAAGATGGTTATCTAATTGTCATATTTTATTGTCAAAGCTCTTATGCAACACATTCAGCGACCTCCTCAATGACTATCGCGCTGTTCTGTGTCCCCCTCTTTGTTTTCACAGAAAAACAAGATGAGTGAGTGAGTGTGTAGGTTGGTTGAGAGAGAAAGACAGAGAGAAAGAGAGAAAGAAAGAAAGGTAGGTATATATATATATATATATATATATACCTACCTCTCTTTTTTTTTTCTTAGAGAGAGAGATAAAGGTAGGTAGCTAGCTAGTTAGGTAGAGAGAGAGAGAGAGAGAGAGAGAGAGAGAGAGAGAGAGAGAGAGAGAGAGGTAGATAGGTTGAGATAGAAAGGTAGATAGGATTATGGTTTTAATTACAGGTAAAGGAAAGGAGGAGCTCTAAGGTGTTCTAATTGCAAAAGATGGAACAAGACAACAAATTACTGAAGTCATTTTAAAGGAAATTCAACAACTCCAAATTGAAGATAGAATAATTAGTATGTCCTTCAACACCGTCACCAGAAACACCGCACCAAGGAGCCAGTACAATAATTGAAGCAGCTCTCAAAAAATCCCTCTTGTGACTGGTTTGCTGCCATCACATTCTTGAACTTCTCTTGAAGAGTCTTCAAGATCTTTTTACCATCATCTGGTCCCAGTATACCAATGTTCAAAAAGTTCCAGGAATGTTGGAACTCCATCGCATATATGTGCACATATGTGTGTATATATATATATGTAGGTAGGTATAAGTGCATGAGCATATCAATAAATGAATGGATGTATATGTATATGGATGTGTGTATATTTATGTGTGTGTGTGTGTGTGAATTGTGTGTGTATGTGTATGCATGTATATTCAATAAGTTTCAATGTTTCCTCTACTTGATTAAAAAAATCAGTTTCTTTTTTTATACAAATCCAATTAAGATTTTTCACATCATTAGTTAACTAATTATTACTCAAGGCTATATATATATATATACATATATATATATACACACACATATATATATATATACATATATATATATATACATATATATATATAGACACACACACATATATATATATATACATATATATATATATATATACACACATATATATATATACATATATACATATATATATACATATACATATATATATACACACATATATATATATACATATATACATATATATATATATATACATATATATATACACACACATATATATATATACATATATACACACATATATATATATATATATATATATATATATATATATATATATATATGGTGGCTGCCAACTCGTTTTCGAGTACGGCCACTACTTTATATCCATGTAGGAGAACCCCTACCGATGCGCTGAACGAATGTGACTTTTTAGTCCAGCCAGCGACTTGAAAACTCTGGTACAAAGACTACACTTGTGACCATTATTGACACATAGTGCAGGGCCCATGGTACCATGTGATGACAAGTGCAGAGAGATCTCCAGATATAAAGCAATGCCTGTGCTGTGAAGCTTTTATAGTGAGCAAAGGCACTGCACAAAGCCAGTCCCACTCTCTTAACCAAGATGATATTTACCAAAAAGAAGAACAAGTCAACATCATTGGATACCATCAGGGTTGCAGGTGTTATATCAGAGTTTTCCTTCTCCTAGAATTCTGCCTTGACAAAGGCTAAGGGGTCATCTCTCCCGGTGATTTTGGATGGCTATTGAGTCTTAAGAGCTCCCTTGCCCTTTGACAGGTTTTGTTTTTAGTCCTGCAGGATGTCCAAAGTCACCCTCCTCACCAAGAAACCTTGGTGGGGTTGCCAGTTTAGTCGCCAACGACCCGACCATGAGACAGGTTGTACTGGGATACATGTTACCAGTAGCACCAACTGGTGACCTGACATACATATATATATATATATATATATATATACACACATATATATAGATATATAGATATGTATGTATATATGTATAGGTTTTGTAAAAAATCTCTCCAAACAAAGATTTTTTATCTGAAAATGTGTGTTGAAAAGATATTGGTATACTTTAGGAGGGTCATGCTTATAATAAAGACACACACACATGTTGGGTTTCACTTCCATTTATTATTAAAATTTCCCATTTGGTTACTTTAATAACTGGATGGTTGTTTAGTTGTTAATTGCTAAAGCTCTTTCATCACACATTCTGTGACCTCCTCAGTAATTACTTTTATTACTTTGTGCCTTATATTTGTTCTGTTTTATACAGTTGTGTTTTGTGATATATATATATATATATATATACAATATTAATAAATGGAAACTATATTTATAAAACCATATTTATTTCATTATATCTATTTCAATGATACCAAGTTAAATCATGGTATGCCTTCATCAGACAAAATACAATATATAACAGTTTTACAAATAGATATTGACGTACTCTTTCAAAAAGTGACCGTTGTTTTTGGAGGCCATTTATTAATATTGTATATCTACTCCAAATATTTGTCGAGTGTATAATATCAGTTATAATAATATCTGCTTGTTGTATCCCAACAATTTAAATAGAACTTTTGTATATATATATATATATATATATATTATAAGAACTGATTAACGTTTAAGCAAAGAATTGCTGCTTTCACCCTTAGTGGGATCTTCAGAAGATTCCGTTAAGGGTGAAAGCAGCGATTCTTTGCTTAAATTTTAATCTGTTCTTATAATAAATATTTGGTCTATGGGTTTTTATATATATATTATATATATATATAATCCTTATCAAGCCCTCTTCGGATTTTAGTCTTTAGTCTTCACATTTATTATTACTATATATATATATATATATATATATAGATAAATAGATAGATATATATATAGATAGATATATGGAAGAAATATATTAAATTAAATTGACAATAAATAAATTGACTATGCTTGGGAGAAGTGTGACCTCAAGCAACATGCATAGTCTGCAAATTTGGTTTCTATAATGCACAAATATGTTTGAAAGATTATTCCTTCTTAACTGAAGAAAAAATGTACATTGGAAAAATAACTTGGGTTTTTTTCATGAAGTTGATACTAGAAATGCTTATGAATTGCTGATTCTGACCTCCTTTTAAAGAAACAGATAATTGTTTCTACTTTTGGCACAAGACCAGCAATTACTCAGTACATTACTGGTACTTTATTTTAACGACCCCGTAAGGATGAAAGGTAAAGTTAACCTCGGCGGGATTTGAACTCAGCATAAACACATAATAATGAAGATGATACCAATAAGTAGCTGATGGAAATCTCCAGCAAGAAATATGAAAATATATTTAGAAATGTGGAAGAATTTTAAAAGGAATGATTATGAACATCAATCCCATGATTGAAAGAAATGTAAGTCTGCTGAGAAAGTTTCTTTCTAAATTACAAACGTATATATCCTTTGACAGACGTACCACCCCAGTCAAACTCCGCAACCAACATTGTTCTCGACTAAGGGTCGCGTATCTCAGGAATAAGAGGGAGAAGGAGGGGGAAAGGAGAAGAAGAAGCTATGTAATGTACACACACAAACATATATATATATATTATATATACATATATATATATATATATATATATATATATACATATATATACACTAGACATTCACACATATGGACATTGTATGTGTATATGTGTATATATATATATGTGTGTGTGTGTATGTTTAAATATATTCTGACAGTTGTATGAAGAGATGCAAAGAAATCTTAGTGGTCGGGACGCATGGAACAACAACAACAACAGCAGCAGCAGCAGCAGCAACAACAACAACAAGACGAAGAAGACGAAGAAGAAGACAAACTTATATATGAAAATTTAACGAAAAAAGGGTTTTACTGGAATCTTCTCCGTAACATTGTGTATTTCTGGTTTTGTTGGGTTAACATTTAGTATTTACTTTTCACATTTTACTATACAGTTATATTTTTTTCGTAAAATTTAAAATTTTGTTTTGCAAAAATAAAACATGATTTATCTCATTGCTTATACAGTATGATAAAAATAAATTATACAATATATACATTTTCATTGGTTTTCGATATTTAATTAAATTAAAAACAGCTTTTTTAAAGTGTTTCTTAAATGTTTTATTGCACATTATCATTGTGTTGGAACTACTTCCCATATCTATATGCTACAAATTCAAAAATAAATATTCACATACAACATAGTGTATATTACAAAAATCTAATGATAGATTTAATGTAGGTGTACCTGGAATTTTTTTTCTTTTTTTTTTCAAAATGATGAACCTCATTGTAAAAAAATGTTTATAACTTCAAATAATTGTTTCTACTTTTGGCACAAGGCCAGCAATTACCCAGTTTATAACTTCAAATAATATGAGTTCAATATATTTTAGATTTTTACAGGATTAATTATTCATACCAATTGAGGCTTGGCTGCATATTTTACATGTGTAAAAACATAAATATGTACATAAATAAATGCATATATACATATATAAATATAAATGGGATTTTGAAAAATGAACAAATAGTAATAGTATTATAGCAAATATAAAGCTTTTCTCCTACACTATCTTATATATTTGCAATATCTAATATATTTGCCATACCAATATTTGGAATACATTACTTGATTTAATAAATATTGATCTCTAATTGAGGCACAAGGCCACCAGATTCTGGGGGGAGGGAAAAGTTGATTAAATTGACCCCAGTGCATTACTGGTACTTTATTTTATCGACCCTGTTAGGACGAAAGGCAAAACTAACCTCAGCAGGATTTGAACTCAGATCGTAAAGGGCTGTAACTCTATGCCATAAAGCATGTTAACGAACACTTCACCCATACTGCCGATCCAATGCCCTTTGACTTAATAAATATTCATTTCTAATTGAGGAACAAGGCCACCAAATTTTGGAGAAGAGCAACATTGATTAAATCAACTCCAATACATAACTGGTACTTTATTTCATCAACCCCAGAAAAATGAAAGGCAAAATTGACCGCGGCAAGATTCGAACTCAGAATGAAAAGAGCCAAAACAAATGTTGCAATGGCATTTTATCTGCATCAGCACATGGTTAATCTTAGCTAATCAAAGATTCTCAACACACTATATTCCATATGTGAAACCTAACCATCTATAGCCAGCCAATAATGATTTCTAACTGAAACCTTTCATGACTGCGTTTATATTGAAATACACTCTATTTTAATTAATTAGTGAAGAATTTTGAGGGATTTTCTTAAATTATTAATGATTTCATTATTTCATTAGTAATATAGTAACTTAATGCAAGGTAACATACAGGTGATCTAGCTCACTATGATGAGGATGGTCATTTTTACATCACTGATCGATTAAAAGAACTTTTCGAATATAAAGATTTTCAGGTGCCACCAGCAGCTGAATTAGAAGCCCTCTTACTAATTCATCCTGACATCCAAGACTGTGCTGTGATAGGTATACCAGATGAAAAAGCTGGGGAACGACCAAGAGCCTATGTTGTCTCTAAAGAAAAAAGAAATATACAAGAGGAAGAAATTTTGAAGTTTGTTAAAGGTAATGTTGCATCACACAAGCGGTTGAGAGGAGGTGTGAAATTTGTAGAAGAAATTTCAAAATCTGCAGCTGGCAAGATACTGCATAGAATTTTGAGAGACTCACACAAGAAATAATAATAATAAGATTATGTTGGAAGCTTTTAATTTAAATTGGAAACCTTTAAAATGAGTGGTTTTATTTCAGAGAATCAAAGCCAGGTTTTGTCCGGGTTGGTAACTAAAGGGTTATCTGACTGACTGGCTGATATACAAGCTGGTTTGGCTGACTAGATAGATGGCTGGTGGTTTAGTTTGAGAGATGGGTAAGTGGATGGTAGTCTGGCTGGCCAGATGGATGAATGGTAGTCTAACTAGCTGACTGGATGGATGGTAGTCTGACTGGCTGGTTGGATGGATGGATGGATGGTAGTCTGGCTGGCTTGATGGATGGTACTCTAACTGGCTGGATGGTTGGATGGATGGTAGTCTGGCTAGCTGGTTGGATGGATGGATGGTAGTCTGGCTGGCTTGATGGATGGTACTCTAATTGGCTGGCTGGATGGATGGTAGTCTGGCTGGCTGGTTGGATGGATGGTACTCTAACTGGATGGATGGTAGTCTGGCTGGCTTGATGGATGGATGGTACTCTAACTGGCTGGCTAGATGGTTGGATGGATGGTAGTCTGGCTGGCTGGTTGGATGGATGGTACTCTAACTGGATGGATGGTAGTCTGGCTGGCTTGATGGGTGGATGGTACTCTAACTGGCTGGCTGGCTGGATGGCTGGATGGATGGTAGTCTGGCTGGCTTGATGGATGGATGGTACTCTAACTGGCTGGCTGGCTGGATGGATGGATGGATGGTAGTCTGGCTGGCTTGATGGATGGATGGTATTCTAACTGGCTGGCTGGTTGGATGGATGGATCGATGGTAGTCTGGCTGGCTTGATGGATGGATGGATGGTTGACTGGATGGTAGAGTGTTTGAATAACTCGATTGAAATATGGATGGATGGTTAGCATGATGGTTGTCCGACTGGTTAGCTGACTGGTTGGTTGGCTAGCATGCAGGCGTGTTTACTGGTAGGTTAGGGGGGTCGTATTATCCCACATTAGTGATGATAATTGATAATGGGATAATGAATATGACATTTAAAATGAAATATCAGAAAAATGGCGATTTTGGGTAGAGGACAGAGGAGGGGAAAACGGTATAACAGTAGTTGTAATAGTAGTAGTAATGGGTGGTAGTGGTAGTAGTAGTAGTAGTAGTAGTAGTAGTAGTAGTAGTAGTAGTAGTGGTAGTAGTAGTAGTAGGAGTAGTAGTAGTAGTAGTAGTAGTAGTAGTAGTAGTAGTAGTAGTAGTAGTAGTAGTAGTGGTTACAATAATGGTGGGGTGTTTTACAATGAGTATTATTGGCCAGTGGTGATGGCCACTATGATTGGGAAGATGAGGACTGAGGATATGGCGTTTCTATGGCCTATATAGCAATCTAGTTAGACAGATGGATTTCAAACTGTTGTTTATCTGTAGCTTCCTTTGTTTTTGTGTCTGTTATAGTTATTATTATAGCAGTTGATGGACATTTAACTACTTTTTATGCTTTTGTTGTATTCTTAAAATATCTTTGCAAATATATTGAAAAACACTCAGCACGAAGTATTATCTGTCAAACTATGTATCATCATCATCATTGTGTGTGTGTGTGTGTGTGTGTGTGTATATATATATATATATATATATATATATATATATATATATATATATATATATATATATATATATAGAGAGAGAGAGAGAGAGAGAGAGAGAGAGAAATGGCTTCTACAGGACTAGAACTGTTTCATTTGAAGGAAATCATCAGGAAAGCTTTCCTGATGGTTTCCTATATATATACACATACGCAAATATACATGGTGGTTGTGCTGGTACCACAACAAAAAAGCACCCAGTCCATCATGTGAAGTGGTTGGTGCCAGGAAGGGCAACCAGCCAGAGAAACCATGCTAAAAACAGATGGTTCTCCATAAAACCTATTACCATCATATATTTTATATTTGCTGTTCCATGCCTGCATGGGTTGGACTTTTCTTTCTCAGCACAGCATCTCTCTACTTGTCATGCTCTTTCATCATCATCTCTGTGAGCCTTAGCAATTTGAGATCAGTTCTCACCACCTCTGACCAGGTCTTTCTTTTTTCTTCCTCTATGGCAGCTTCCCTTCACTTGGATTTCTTGGCACTTCTTCACCCAGTAATCATCATCCATGCACATCACATGTCCATACCAGTGCAGTCTTCTCTTTTGTACACTACATCTAATTCCTTATACCCAGTTTCTCTCTCAGTTCATCCATGCTTTGTCATTCTTGCACATTAACATTGCTCATCCATCGAAGCATGCTTACTTCAATTCTCTCCAGCCTTTGCACATTCTCTGAGTTCACTGCCCATGTCTCACTACCATGCAGCAGCACACTTCCCACACAGGCATCAGACAGCTGGCTGACGTTTTGTTCATAAAGAGAAACGTTTTGTTGTCAACAAAAGTAAGTAGCTCTCTGAACTTCTTCCGTCCTGTCTGTTTACCCTGCTAACAAGTGATGGTCAAGTCATTGCAGATCAAGTCAGTACTTAAGCAGAGCTACTGATTTCCTAGATGGGGTGGTGGCCTGCATCTTGCTATTATTCTGTACAACTTCCTCATGCTATACCCTCTTCACTCTGTTTTGTCACTATCTTATTTTCAAGTATTTGTTTCTATTTTCTCATTGCCTCTCATGTAGATGATATGCTATGTTGATCTGGTGAAATACTGATCCGTAGATATACCGATATGCACTGACCGATGCAAATATATTTTACAGCACTTGACACAGTGCGTGTCTCCTTAGAAACAGATTTTTATCACATTGCAGATCTTAACAGTCACCAGTCATATGAATTAAATGCATATCCATTTGTGCAACTAATCTATGTCATTATTGTACATTATCACCATAGATTCATATAATTGTACACAATTACACACACACACACACACACAAACATATATATATATACTTGGGGAGGGTCATATTGTTGTAATATTGCCAGAAATAATAACAGAACACACACACACATTATATATATATATATATATATATATATATATATATATATATATATATATATATATATAAGAGGGTGTTAAAGTTTGCTTGAAGCATTGTGAAATGTGTAAAAATACGTATTTAAGAAAGCCACAACAATGCAAAGGGAAATCTCGAGGTAGGAAGTGAAATATAGATAGGAAAAACAGGTGAAAGTGAAAATTGAGAGAGACAAAGATGAAAACAAAACAAAGGTAGAAGGGTTACCGTAGTAGAGATTTAATCCCAATATTTCGGGCTCACGCCCATCAACGGGGGAAAAGTTCCAAAAGGGGGGAAAAGTTCCAAAAGGGGGGAAAAGTTCCAAAAGGGGGGAAACAGGCCAAGCGGAGAAAGTTGTGATGTCGTTAAGACAGGAATGCCGTTATGGGGAGAAAAATATTTAAAATTTAAACGAGGGAAAGAATGTGCGTGCGCGTGATAGGCTGTGGCAAAAGCTACTGACCAAATGGGTTAAATCAAGATGGTGCGTTAGCGTGTGAAAGCCGTAAGATATGTGTATGTAAATATATATGTGTGTGTAACTGTGTGTGTATAAGTGTAAGTGTGTATATGTGTGAGTGTGTGTGTGTGTGAAAGATAGTGGGCTGTAGAAGTTGGAAATCAAAGGGTGTGAAAGGTGGTAGGTTGTAAAATATGTGTGCGTGTATAAATATAGATGTGCGTGTGTAAGCGTATGGGTATACATGTGTGTGTAACTGTGTGTGTATATGTGTGAGTGCGTTTGTGTGTGAAAGATAGTGGGCTGTAGAAGCTGGAAATCAAAGGGTGTGAAAGGTGGTAGGTTGTAAAAACATGTGTGCGTGTATAAATATAGATGTGTGTGTGTATGCGTATGGGTATGCATATACGAGCGTGTGTGTGAAGATAGCAGGCCGTAGGCTGTGAATGGTCATTATTGGCAGTATCGGTAGAGGGTCGGACGCCATGCTTTGATGCATAGAGTTACGGCCCTTGCTATTCTGAGTTCAAATCCCGCCGAGGTTAACTTTGCCTTTCATCCTTACGGGGTCGATAAAATAAAGTACCAGTAATGTACTGGGTAATTTCTGGCCTTGTGCCAATAGTAGAAACAATTATGGTTAAGTTAGCCATGTCAGCTCATTTCTCTCAGCCCGGTTGTTAAGTGGGGGTCTGAGGTTCTTAATAACAAGTGCTTCCTTTATCCTTAAGGATCCGATGCTGCGTTCAGTCGCTAGGACTGTGACCAAGGGTCTACCCTGTGGGTTTCCGCATTTAAGGATATGTTTACGGAAGGAAGATGCGTTGGTGTTGATATGTTCCTTGATACGAACATGTAGGGGTCGGATGGTGCTACCTATGTAAAACTTGTTACATTTATCGCATTGAATCTTATATACGACATGGGTGCGTAGGCAATCTGCCCCCCGTATCGGGCAGTTGCTGAGGGAACACGTCCCATCTGCCTCGTAGGGTTTGTTGGAGAGGCATCTTCGCAGCGAAGGTCCTGTGTGGGCCAAATGTATGTCAAGTCCCTCCGTCCGTATGGCCCTGCGGATGGCGTTCGTGGTATATTCACTCAGGTGGGGGATTTTAAAGAAGCACCTGCTAATATTAAGTTTTCTAGTGGGTGTCAGTCTACTGGGTCTGGGGTCTCTAATTCCGTTAATCAGTCGCTTGGGATAACCATTAGATCTGAGTAGATTACGGAATTGCGTGGTATGGGTGAGACCACCCATCGGGTCGCTGCATCTGTTAGTGATCCGTGTCAGTTCATTTAGGACATAGCCTCTCTTAGCGTTGTTGGGGAGGGCTGAGTTATAATGCACAAATAAGTCCTTGCACGCTGCTTTGCGGTAGAAGGTGGTGTTTATGTCTCCTTCTTCCGAGATGTTGATACGGAAGTCGAGGAGGGCGAGTGACCCGTCTTCTCCTGGGTGTTCGATGGTGAAATCGATGTGCTGGTCAGTATCGTTGAAGATTTGGTGAATTTCATTCGCCATCTCCCGGGAAGAAGTAAGTATCAGGATATCATCAACGTATCTGGAGTAGAAGGCGACGGCGTTGGGTTGGCAGGTATTGAGTGCCTTGCGTTCCAGGTGGTCCATGTACGAGATCGCAAGTATGCCGGACAGACTAGAGCCCATAGGTAGCCCAGAGATTTGTTTGTACGTGTGGCCGAGGAAATTGAAGAGTGCATTATCCACAACGAAGGAGAGGAGTTGGTGGATGTCCGTGTGTGTGAGTCCGAAGCAGTGTAAGTTAGATGCTCGGACTCGTTCGGTCAACAGGTCGACAGCTGGGGATGCTGGTACGGAGGTATAAAGGGCGACCACATCAAGACTGAAGGCATAACCGTTGTCCTTTCTGGTGTTGGGCGCCAGATGGTGTAGTCGCTCCAAGACTTCCTTTGAGCTGCAGACGTGGGCTGGTAGTGTGTGTAGAATAGGTTTCAGTAGTGTGGAGAGCAGCCACGATATTTTGTAGAGTGGGCCCTCCACGCTAGAGACAATGGGCCTGATTTTCAAATCGGGTCCTTGTTTATGTGTTTTGACCAGGTGGTAGAAGGTGGGTAATTTGCTGTTTCGAGTCATTATGTTGTTTTTTACCTTCTTTGGCAGTTTTCGTTGGACACAGATGTTAGTCCATATGGTGTTAATGCCTTCCTCGATTAGAGTCGAGGAGGTCCCTGTGACTTTCGAGTAGAGGCTGTGGTCATTAAGATGTTGGAGGGCTAAGTTGTTGTAGGTCTCTCTCGAGATGACACAGAATTCTTTCCCCTTGTCAGAGGGAAGGTACACAAGGTTCCTGGATCTTAGGTTGGTGAGAGTATTGAATTGTGCATTGGTGAGGTTGCGTTTATTGTGTGTGTGTGTGTGTTGGGAAAGGATGTTAGAGATAGAATGTTTCAACCTGAGTAGTTTAGTGTCAAGTACGTGGTTGGTGGGTGGGGGGTGGAGTGGGTTGTCGAGGTGATACGTGGGGAGTGGGGGGTGGGTTGTGGGGTTGTAATCGATCTCGGTGTTGTTTTGGATGGCGGTTAGCCATTTCAGTTGATAAGCTGTCCGACAGAAGTTGGTTTCGATGTCGAGTTTCAGTCTATCATCGAGACGCTGTGTAATGATGAACTTGGGTCCGAGGCGCAGAAGTTCGAGTTCGTCGTTGGTGAGGGTACCGGTTAAGTCGGTAACGAGGTGTGAAGCATCGTTGGTAGGTAGATCGATGTTGGGGGGTGTAGCGGAGGGTGTTGTATAGCTGTTGCCCCTGGTGTGGTTGTAGTCGGTCCGTCTGTGGGAGCGGATGTTGTCAATGTAGTATTTGTTTACAGTCCATTCGTATTTCCGTATAAGGCGCTGTTTATCAAATTTGACTCTGGTGTGGTAACACTGATCTATAGCTTTGCGTATATCCTGGACTTGGTGGTCAGGGGTGAGGGTTGGAGCTATACGATCTAAGTGCTCAGAAAGCGTTTGTATATGGAGTCGCAGTTGGTGGTGGTTGTGTCGTAGTATTTTTTTGATAAACGTGCGTTGAATGTGGCGGATGGTGTTTTCGAAGGATGGTGATCGTAAACATTCGGGTAGATGTATATTCCTGATGGTGGTTGGAATGATGTTGTTCTTTAGGCAGCGTTTTAAGAAGGTAATTTGGCAACCGAGTTTGGCACGATTCTCCGATAGTCTGAATAGGTCCCTTATGGGTGCAAACAAGTCCTGGCTCAGGTGTAATGATAAGAGGGTGTTAAAGTTTGCTTGAAGCATTGTGAAATGTGTAAAAATACGTATTTAAGAAAGCCATATATATATATATATATATTAATATATATATATATATATTAATATATATATATATATATATTAATATATATTTAATATATATTAATATATATTTAAGAAAGCCATATATATATATATATATATTATATATATATATATTTGTTTTGCAAGGTTTTTGATAAAAGATACAGAAGTGAAAACTAACCCAAACCAAACAGTGAGTGTGTTCTATTATTATTTCTGGCAATACTATAACAATATGACCCTCCCCAAGTATAACAATATATATATATATTTGTGGATATATATATATATATACATATATCCACAAACATACATATGTATAAAGAGAGAGAGAGAGAGATACAAACACAGACATATTCATATCATTTATTGACCATCATTATTTTTTATGTGAAATGGGCGGTGGGTTGGCAATATCGGTAGAGGGTCGGACGCCATGCTTTGAAGCATAGAGTTACGGCCCTTGTCATTCTGAGTTCAAATCCCGCCGAGGTTAACTTTGCCTTTCATCCTTACAGGGTCGATAAAATAAAGTACCAGTAATACACTGTATAATTGCTGGCCTTGTGCCAAAAGTAGAAACAATTATTTACTGATCACCATAGCCAAAACTGAATCTACAACCTCTTGTTTTACTTCTTCACCCACTTATTCCTGAGAGGGTCATGGTGGCAGAGTCATCAAACACTACTTACAGCAGATGCTGTCAGAAGCCACCATCTCCAACTAATCTGGCTGGATCCCCAAGCGTGACCAGCCAAGCTCATGGATGTTATCCAACCATCTTGCTCGGGGTCTACCCCTGGGTCTCCTGCCGGCTGCTTTTGCCCATAAAATCTGACCAGCGATTCTTTCCGGAGACATTCTAACCACATACCCATACTATCAGAACTGTGATCTCTCAATTCGGAGAAATAGCTGGTTTACCTGGAGTGACTCTCTGATCTCCGAGCTACATACTCTATTGAGTAACGTTACTCCAAAGATCCTTCAAAGGAACCCTATTTCAATCACTTGTGTTCTTGATCATATTCTTTTGATCATTACCCAAGATTTATAACCTTAGGTAAGGGTTGGCACGAATACCAAGTTGAAAAAATAACATGAAGGCAATTTCTTTTTTCAAAATGTATATAATACTGTTACTTGGAACACCTCACCTTTCATTTTATAAATAAATTGTCTCATCAAATATTTAATTCTTACTTCTATTGTTTCATTAATATTAGGTGGAACCCTTGCAAACAAGGAAAACATGTTAAAGGATTTTAACAATGATGCTGATGATGATGATGATGATGATATAGTGTCCCCAAAAGTGTGTATACACTTTGATTACCTGTACAAGCAATGTTTATTAGAATGGTGTTGAAGTAGTCTGTATACATTTTTAAGGACACCCTGTGTATGTATATGGATATATATATATATATGTGTGTGTGTGTGTGTGTGTGTGTGTGTGTGTATATATATATATATGTGGGTGTGTGTATATATATATATATGTGTGTGTATATATATATATATATATATGTATATATATATATATATATGTGTGTATATATATATATATATGTGTGTATATATATATATGTGTGTGTGTGTGTGTGTGTGTGTGTGTGTGTGTGTGTGTGTGTGTGTGTGTGTGTGCGTATGTGTGTGTGTGTGTGCATGTATAGACATGCATATATGAGAATAAGTAATGATATTAATTTAATGGTTGACAATCTCCCATTAGGAGAGAAACAAATGTATTTTTATAGCATTCAATTATTTCTTTTAAAATACTTCATACGTGTCTGCATAGAGATCCTTTGATAATTTATGATTCATGAATTTCTGAGAATAAACATAAAACTATCTATAAATGTATTTATCTATCTGTCTACCTTCGTCTCTATGGCTCTCTATTTATCAAACTCTCTCTCATTCTCAATTTGTCTTTATCTTTCAAATTCGATTTACTACTCATGACATCAGCACTGGGGCAATTGTCATGTATAGGAACATATGTGAGAAATGGACATTAGATCTGAAAGGTCAGTAGCTCCGATTAAGTATCAAGTTGATCTTTGATGACCTGTCCAACCTCTGCAAGCAGGGAACATATATACATATATATATATACATATATATATATATATATATATATATATACTTACAATAAAACTTTAAAGGACATTCACCCATCTGGCCTCCTGTCATTTATATATATATATATATATATATATATATATATATATATATATATATATATATATTAATTCAAATATTAACAAAATAGATATCCTTGTGATCAAGTATATTTTATTATACATATTTCAGAGGTACTGAATTAAGTTCAACAGTACGTCCTCATCAGATAAAATAAAATGATACATGACATACCCTGACATGGTAGATGGTTAAGATTTAATCAAGGTAGTGATTAACTTATGAGAAAACTCAATATATATACCCTAATATTGAGAACATGAGAAAACGTAATAGAATCAATAGAGAGAGTGTGAGTAATATATTTTAAGAAATACATGGCATCAATGCAACAGTTATAGAATTTTTAATATTTAAAATACTACTAGAAAAATATACGGGAGAGGAAAGCATAGAGGAAGACGTAGCTGATGTTATAACTTATTTAGTATTTAGCTTGAGAATACAAAAGAAAGATAACTAAAGAGAGAGAGAGAGACAAAGGGGAGTAATTTATGCTCAAGTTTCTACATACTCATATTCATATATAGTTTTGGCGGTTAATTTTCAAAATATTTAATTTATGTTATTTCAGGGTAAAGAATCAAATTTTAGGTTTTAAAAGTTGATGGGTATTTGTATTAATATTATAATATAATTATGTTAAATTTCTAAAATTCAAAATTTTATGAAGACAAATTTAAAGGATTTACAAAGCCCACGAAAGAAAGAAAATATACATATAATGTTCGATATCCCCACAAAGGTAATCTTTACCAAAATTACTTATAATATTGACAACAGTTTCTATAATATAATTTATGAGATATTTAAAGAATTTATTGATAAATAGTTAGAGTGCCTAAAGTATTAACAGGTCTTATAATTAAACTTAAAGAAGTCAGAGTTTTCAGCTATATATATGTGTGTATTGATCATAATATACCAAGACTATAATTTATTATTTGTTCATATATTATATTTAGTAAATGATTATATAAGTTCGACCTTCCAGGGAAAACCAAACACTTATAATAATGTCATTTGAGTGTTTAAATTATTTATATAAATGTAACTCCGATTATGTTATTACCCTAGATAAAGATATTTGTATAAAATTATATATAGATATACTAGGAATTAATGAAACGGTAAACATTTAATAAAAAATAGTAATTATAATCATTATTATTAGTTTTATACAAATGCAATTACGATTATGTTATTACACTAGATAAAGATATTTGTACAAACTATATATAGATATACTAGGTATTAATGAAACGGTATACATTCAATAAAGAATAACAATTATAATCTTTGTTAGTAGTTTTACCTCCAGTTCAGTAGAGAAATAAACCAATATTTGTCAGCTATTATGGTTTGTTAAATATACATAAAAAAGCAAAGCGCAAATCCAACTTTCTGAGTCCCCCAAAACCATCTCAAAATGAGTAAAATATATATATATATATATATATATATATATATATATAATATATGTAAACGCATGAATGATCCACAGTTCAAATTAAAATCAGTAAATTTACAGGTTAGATATCTAAACTATATATTTAAAACAGAGACAGAAAAATAAAGATCTGAATCAAAGTTAAAAATATCCAAAAAAAACATAGGGTATGCATATCTATCTAGTAAACAAGTTATCAAATAAGTGTCATTCATTCAAACATTAGTTCCATTATAAATGATTAAAAAATAAAGCATTATTAAAGTTTTATAAACCGTTATGACTTATATGTTCAACAGTTGATGATAGACGTCGAAAATCAGGCTTGATTGCTTACTGTTTTTTCCTGACTTTTTGCGACAAAGCTTTATGAAGGCAGTTTGAGAATAATTCACTTTTTTTGTTAATTAAGTTTTCATAATTATTAATAGTGTCTCCTTTGTACAGAGGCTGCAGTTAATACAAGAGTTGACATAAACTCCACTATTACAAAGCTTCGTCCAAAAGATCGAGTATTTTAAATGTTTGTCTTTTAATGACCATATAAGCTGTGATAAAGAAGTCAAAGACTTCCTATTAGAATTCGAGAATGAGCATTTATGATTCGCAAATCTTGCCTTAAATGTAGAAGAAGTTGCTCCTATGTAGTTGTATGTGTTGTTATTTGTTTTTACGGTGCCTTTATACACCAAATTTCTATCCAAACAATTATTTTGCAGAGGGCAATCTGGTTTATTTCTACAATTACATTTTGATTTATTATTATTTATATTAACACTATTATTAATATCATTATGTTGATTTTGATTTAGAATTTTACTGTTTATTTTAGCGATGTTTTGGGGCATATTCATAGTTGTAGAATAAGATAATTTAATAGTGTGTCTATTAAAAATGGAATGATATTTATGTTGGCTAGCCAAAGCTTTAAAAATAGATTAGCTATTGGTGTTCTTACTGCTACAGAAGCAGGGGAGGCAAACCATATAACTGATTTAGTTCTGGTTCTTTCCCCGATTTATTCACAGTATAGGTGTTTGAATTATAATTACTAGAATTTATAGAATTTCTTTTATATGTGCCATTATTTTTATCAGGATTAAAACTTGGACTATTATTGTCTACATATTCTATATTATTTTTATAACCTGCCTTTTTTAGCGCATCATTGTAATAACCTGCATTTTCATCAAATATTGCTTTATTGGCAGATATTCTATTAATGCGTTTTTTGCACGCTATTTACAATTGCTTTTTTCACTGACTTAGGGTATCATTTTATTTTATCTGATGAGGACGTACTGTTGAACTTAATTCAGTACCTCTGAAATATGTATAATAAAATTTAATTGATCACAAGGATATCTATTTTATTAATATTTGAATTAATATTAATAACTCTGGAAAATATTTACTGTAGAGTGCTCCCAATCTATTGTAAAACTCATTCTTTGAAGTACTCATTGAATCTTGTTTAACTCTTATATATATATATATATATATATATATATATAATATATATATATATATATATATATTATATATATATATATATATATATATATATATATATATATATATATATATATATATATATATATATATATATATATAAGAGTCTACATATATGTATGTGTCTACATATATGTATGTGTCTACATATATGTATGTACACACATATATATGTCTATATGCATGTACACACACGCACACACACACACACACACACACATATATATATATATATATGTGTGTGTGTGTGTGTGTGTGCGTGTGTGTACATGCATATAGACATATATATGTGTGTACATACATATATGTAGACATCTATATATATATATATATATGTATACATTGACACACACATACATATGCATACATGCATATACATACATACATACTCTCATCCTTCTATTTGCCCATAAACATAGTTAATATTTAAGTTTTTAACAACAGTAAGATTTAATGTCGGCCGTTAATGATCTTTGTGAAATTGTTTGATTCCCACCATTTCACCTCCTGCAGTTTATTGGTGAGAACAGATTAAGAAGAAAAAAAAACAGGATGAAATTTAAGGCAAGTTATGATGAATGCAAGCAAGGAAAATGAAAGAGAGAAACAGGAGGGAGTATTTTATCTATTTAATTGTTTACGCTATATTTCATGTTTTTATTGTTGCTGTTGATGTTTTAGTACAGAAACAAGCATGTATTTTATGCCCCTCTTGTATTGTTTATAGTTATTTATGTACGTAAATTAATTTTTTTTATACGCATTTACACACACATGTACATGCCTATATATATATATACATATACATATTAATGAAAAAGAACAAAGGAACTATTATGACATTATAACAAGTTTATTGCCGACAGCCGTTTCGTCCGACCATATGGTGGGACTTTTCAAGGCATATAACAGGTGATTGTAAGTTCATTATTTACATCAACGATTAGCAGTTTGAAATTGTGGTATACATCAACAGCTCCGCTTGTATATTTGGGGTCTATATTCTAAGGGGCTCTTTTATATTAGTTGTCGGAGTTGTAAAAGGGATGGGTTATAGGGAGTTAAGGGAATTTGAAAAGGGCCTAAGAGTCAGGGATTGAAGTTTAAAAATTAGAGAATTTATAATTTACTCATTAAAAGTAAAAGACTTGGGATCTCGTAGAAGCACCTTAAAAAATCCCTCAATAAGTGCATAAAGCTTATAAGCCCCAATAAACCTAACAAACCAGAAGAGATTAAGAGACTAAAAAAATAAAAAAATAAAAATATAAAGTTTCCTAAAAAATTCCTTCGAAAGAAAAAAATTTTTTTCCAAGAGATCACGTTAAAAAATTTCAGAAAGTTTACGAAGTTTTGATAATCCCTACTAAGTTGAAAGAAACTAATCAATTAAAGGTTAATTCAAAAAGCCTTCAAAAAATCCCTCAGAAAAGGCCCCTTTAATATTTTTAATAAGAACCTCTTCCGAGAGACCCTTCAAAGAATTAAAATTTTAGAGAGCCTTTAAAGATATATATAAACGAATTGAGGAAAATTACAAATTAAAAGTTAAAAATTACGGGATTTGGGAGATCCGAGGAATTTTCAAAGGGCTGCTTCAACAGATACAACTTAGGTATAATAGATAAAGTAATTTACGTAATTTAAGTAATCTAATTAGGGAGCAATTCAAAGAGCTTATCAAGTTGGGCAAGATTAAAGAAAATGATAAGTAAGAAAATACATAAGCAAAAAGACAATAATTATAACATGTATTTTTAAGAAGGTATAAGGTAGCTTCAGTAATCTAATAATGTACTATCAAAAAATTATTATAAAATTATTAATATAGGATTAACAAAGACATAATAATATATACCTGCCTAATTAACAAACAATCAATAAACAATTAACCGTCAAGCAAAATTAGCTCAGGGATATCCCACGCTCGGATACTTTACACACATACAGCAACACATAGGATTAACAAAGGCACAATGGTACATTCCTGCCTAATTAACAAACAATCAATAAACAATTAATAGTCAAGAAAATGTACTCAGGGATATCCCACGCACGGATACTTTACACACACAGCAAAATGAACAATACAGGTGACCTTGTGGGTGCGATATCCATTGTGCGCATGTAGTCATCTGCATAGCTCCAGGGGCCTTTTCTGAGGGATTTTTTGAAGGCTTTTTGAATTAACCTTTAATTGATTAGTTTCTTTCAACTTAGTAGGGATTATCAAAACTTCGTAAATTTTCTGAAATTTTTTAACGTGATCTCTTGGAAAAAAAAATTTTTCTTTCGAAGGAATTTTTTAGGAAACTTTATATTTTTTTAGGAAACTTTATATATATATATATATTTTTTATTTTTTTTTTTTTTTATTTTTTTTTTTTTAGTCTCTTAATCTCTTCTGGTTTGTTAGGTTTATTGGGGCTTATAAGCTTTATGCACTTATTGAGGGATTTTTTAAGGTGCTTCTACGAGATCCTAAGTCTTTTACTTTTAATGCGTAAATTATAAATTCTCTAATTTTTAACCTTCAATCCCTGACTCTTAGGCCCTCTTCAAATTCCCTTAACTCCCTATAACCCATCCCTTTTACAACTCCGACAACTAATATAAAAGAGCCCCTTAGAATATAGACCCCAAATATACAAGCGGAGCTGTTGATGTATACCACAATTTCAAACTGCTAATCTTGAGTGAAACGTTGATGTAAATAATGAACTTACAATCACCTGTTATATGCCTTGAAAAGTCCCACCATATGGTCGGACGAAACGGCTGTCGGCAATAAACTTGTTATAATGTCATAATAGTTCCTTTTTCATTAATGTTTCTGCTCTGCTTATACGCATAGAGCTTAAATAGCTACCGTCGCATATTTGGTAGGTCAGGCGTGATCATCGCGATTCACATACGACCTACCATACATCTTACATATACATATACATAAACATATATATAT
>OZ024751.1:53745312-53747812 GCA_964016885.1 Eledone cirrhosa
AACACACACACCCACATACCCACCCACTCGAAACCCCATCATTTGCCGCTACTCTCTACGCTATAGAATATGTACGGATAGTGGCTGCAAATTCACCCATTTACCTAGGACAAAACGATCTATCCCCACAAACAGCCACCACCATAATACATACTCTAATTTAACACCAACACAACCACCAATAACTCAAACAAGGAATCCACAAATCTGCCGCTTTTCCCTGCGAGACAGATTGTGTTTAGACCGGGATTGTCCCTTTACCCATCTCCCGGGGACCCGTCGGACAAATGAAAATAAAATTAAAAATAAAAGCAAAAACAAAAACCATAACCTACATAAAAATAACCACTACCACAGTCACCAACAGTCTTCTAAACAGGAAACTTCTTCCTCTTTTTTAGCCATAATGAATCTGGCAAAAGAACTGGAAAAAAACATTCGAGCTATCACCCAGCACCACCCTCCACTATCACCCCACTGCACAAACTCCCATTGCTGCCATTAACAAACAAACAAATTAACAACACACCAAAACAATTAAAACCATCCACTCTCGCCTCTACATTTTTGCTTAACGCCCAAGGCATCAGCCCTTCCACCAATACTCAAAAATGGAAGATCAAATTCCTGGAGGACTGGATTGATGTCCATCCAAACCACATCCCTTTCTTCGTCCTCACTGAAACCCATCTCAGTAACCTCCACTTGGAAGCCGAGGTGAAAGTGAAAAATTCCAAAGCCATCCGTGCTGATCGCGCTGGCAGAAGAAAGGGCGGAACTGCCATTTATGTCCATAATTCTTTCTCAACAGAGGCTATGAACATATTCACTAATGGATACTGTGAAGCAGTCACTGTATTCAGTCAAACCAACAACCTATTAGTAGTTGGGCTCTATAGGCCACCCCAAACGCCTGTACCATGCTTCAAGGAATGCCTCAACAGCATAAAGTGTTTCATCCAAGAGTGTCACCCTGACAACATCTTAATGATGGGGGACTTCAACCTCCCCGGAGTTGACTGGTCCACAAACAGCCTGCCACCAGGTTCTTCTGCCTCAACCTCTGACAGGGAAGCTGTGGAATCGCTTCTTGACTTCATGGATGATTTCTTCCTATCACAACTGGTGCTCGAACCAACGAGGTGCCACAAAAACGTCCTAGACTTAATTTTCAGCAATCACACTGACAATATCCACAATATTGCAGTGGAGAAAACTCTACTCTCTGATCATGACATGGTTCTCTGTGATCTGAGATTCCACCGTCCAATATACAAACCCAATGTCATCTCTCCTGTCCATCCGTTTGACGCTATGGATTTCCACAATGCAAACTGGGAAGCGATCAGTCATGATCTTGCACATGTCGACTGGTCCTTCACGCACACTCATACACCCACTAACATCAAAAAGTCCTGGCAGACATTTGTGGACACTGTTACAAACATATGTGCTAAACACACCCCATTAAGAACTATAAACAAATCTAAGAGCAGAATCCCTAGAAATAGAAAAACGCTCATCAGAAAAATTAAGAGAACAAACAAAAAAATCAACAAGCTGAAATACTGTCAGCAGCAACACATCAACTTGACTGCCATTTCATCACTAGAGATTAAAAAACATAACCTCCAAAACAACATAATGTCCCTCATCAACAATCAGAGAAGAGCTGAAGAGGCCTGGGCCATTGAGAAGATCAAACTCAATCCCAAAGTGTTATTTTCATTTGCAAAAAAACACAAAATCACTGGCTCTACTGTTGGCCCTCTAATTGATGAAAATGGCACTCTTCAAGACAATGCTAAAACCATGGGTGAGATACTGCAGAAACAATACTGCTCTGTTTTCAGCAATCCTGATATGGCCGATCTGGGCTGTATCGGCGATGTTACTCCCCATTACACCTTATCGGACATAACGTTTGGCGCCCCTGATGTCTTGGCGGCAATAAAGGAAATCAAGCATAATTCAGCAGTAGGTCCCGATAGGTTCCCTGCTTGTGTCTTGAAGGCGTGTCAACACCAACTTGCATCTCTTCTTGCCAATCTGTGGCGGAACTCACTGGATGCTGGATATGTGCCAGAAAACCTTCTATCCCAGTCTGTTGTCCCAGTTTTCAAAAAGGGAAACAAATCCCTTGCCGTGAATTACCGTCCAATCTCACTCACCTCTCATATCATTAAGGTATTTGAGAGAGTGGTGAGATCGCGAATGACCCACTTCCTTGAGAGTAACAATATGCTGAACTCCAACCAGCATGGATTCCGTAATGGAAGGGATTGCCTGACGCAGCTACTGCATCACTTTGATGACATTTTGAGAGCCTTGGGAGAGGGTTCCAACACTGATGTTATCTACCTTGATTTCAGCAAGGCCTTTGACAGGGTTGATCATAACATTCTACTGAGAAAGCTGTCCAATATTGGTGTCACTGGAAAGCTGCTGCAGTGGATCAAGAGCTTCCTGTCAAACTGAACCCAACATGTTGTAGTTGAGG
>OZ024751.1:53750312-53752812 GCA_964016885.1 Eledone cirrhosa
ATATATACATATATATACATATATACATATATGTACATAATGTACATATATGGAGGCACATGGATTAGTGGTTAGAATATTGCCCTTGCAATCGAAAGGTTGTGAGTTCAATTCTCAGACCAGGTGATGTGTTGTTTCCTTGATCAAGGCACTTTATTTCACATTGCTCCAGTTTACTCAGCTGTAGAAATGAGATGATAGGGACTGGGGTCCCTATCATTCCACTTCAAAGTGGTCGTGGAGGTGCCACGGCAAAAAAGCACCCAGCCCACACTGTAAAGTGGACGTGTAGGCGCCAGGGGAAAAAAGCACCCAGCACTCACTGTAAATGAGGTAGGTGTTAGGAAGAGCATCCAGCTGTAGAAACCAAGCCAGAATCAGTTCCCATCCCACCCTTGCAAGCAGGGAAAAGGGACGTGAAATGAAATGATGAAATGAATATATATATACATAAAATGAAATGATGAAATGAATATATACATACATATATCTTTCTCTCCTTCTTCTGCTCCTTCCACCCCTCCCTCTACTTCACCACCTCTATCTCCACCACCCACGTCCACTTCTTAGACATCTCCGTCGCCTTCGTCCCCTCCCCCCACTCCCTCATCACCTCCGCCTTCTTCAAACCCACCGACTCCCACTCTTACCTCGACTTCACCTCTTCCCACCCCACCCACACTAAACACTCCATTCCCTACTCCCAACTTCTCAGGATCCGCCGCCTCTGTAGCCGTGATGCTGACTTTGAGTCCCAGGCCCTTTCCCTAGTCAGCCATTTCATCCGCAGAGGTTACCCCCTCTCTCTCGTCCACACCGCTCTCACCCGCGCCCGTGCTGTCCCCCGCTCCACCACCCTCACCCCACGCCACCACACACCCACCCACCGTCTCCCCTTCCCCATCACCTACCACCCCTCCACCCTACCCCTCCACCGCACCATCCGACGCCTCTTCCGACGCCTCCAGTCCGACCCCTCCACCTCCCACATCTTCCCAACCCCACCACTCCCCTCCTTCAAACGCGCACGCAATCTCCGCACCCTCCTCATCCACAGCTCCCTACCCCCCAACCCACGCTCTGTTTCCCCCCCCCCGGTTCCTTTCCCTGTTCTAGGCCCCGCTGCAACACCTGTCCTCACATCACCAACACCACCACCTTCCAGGGTCCCAACGGCCACTCTCTCTCGGTCCGGCATGCCTTCCGCTGCACCTCCTCCAACCTAGTCTACGGACTTATGTCGGACAGACGGGACGTCGCCTGGCGGACCGAGTCACGGAGCACCTCCGGGATATTCGTCTCGGGGGCAGTTCCCCCATCGCCCGCCACTTTGGTGGCCCTGGACATTCCGCACGCCATCTCACAGTCTGTGGCCTACTCCAGTGCCACGGAACACCCGCCAATCGCCTTACGGTCGAACAACGAACTATCTTCATCTTACAGACCCACACTCCCCCGGCCTTTTCACCGCCCACCCCACATCTAACAATACTAACACCTCCACTCCACCCCTCATCTGACCACCCTTCCCCAACTAACATACTAACATCCCTTCCCTCCCCTCTTCTCCTCCTCTCCCTCCTTATCACACGCACACACACACCGGCACATATATACACGCGCTCACACTAAACACACACCCTACTACCACCACTAACCCTCACCCCCACACCTCTCACCTCCACACCTCCATCCCACCACCCCGCAACTAACCTCACTAACACCCCCTAACCCCAAGCACACGAACACACGCACCCACTTACACCACCCACCCCACACGCAACTAACATCACTAACACCCCCCAACCCCACGCACACGTACCCACACACCCTCGTACACCACCAACTCTACACACCCTACCACCACTAACCCCCACTCACACCTGCATTCAACTCCTCCCCACCTCCCGTATACTAACACCCACTAACACCTCTTCGTCAAACTACACACACACCAGTACACCACACTCCCTCCATAGAACCACACACACCCTTCTCTACCCGCTACACCCACACCCTCGCTCCACACTCCCTCATCCCACTAACACCCCTACTAATACACACACACACAGCCTCCTCACTCCAACTTTCACACCTACCCATCCTCGCCCCTTTACCATTCCACCGACTGCTGCTATTCCCTCTGACCACCTCCCAGCACAAACAGACCACAGCACTCCCACTGCTGACCACTTCCTGTTGCGCGCGCACCCCACATCTCTCCTCTTCCGACCATCGCTTCATGGAATACCCACACGCAGAAATTGACCAACAACCAATCCACTAAACATCTTCGGAATTTACCAACTTTTCAACCATCCTCTTACGTAATCACCTATATAACTCACCCACACACACACCCCAAAAAAAATTTTTTCTCCACACGCCACCTACACCCACAACACGCTTAAACCCCACACACACGTGCTTTCCACCACATATTTACACCCTCAGCCTCCTGATTCCTCTCCCCCCACCCCTCTATCCACACACGCACAGA
>OZ024751.1:53760312-53762812 GCA_964016885.1 Eledone cirrhosa
TCCTCTCCTGTGGTTTTGCCGTCAAGTAGCGTGACAGAGCACGCCTCTTATCAGCCAACAAGTCTTCTATATGTACATCATTCTCATTAAATCAGTCCTGATGTTTTCTCTGCACCAATCCCAGAACACGCCTGCCTACATCATAAACCGACTTTTTAAGGGTCGGCCAATCCTCACCAAGATCTGCAGCCTGCATCTCTTCTTCCAATGTCCTCTTCACATTTTTATCCTTAAGACGAGCAGCATTCAATCTTTTGGGCAGGGAGCCCGGATTTTACGTTTAGTGATTAGTTTCACTTTTGCGCGTACCAGGCGGTGATCCGTCCAGCACTCAGCTCCACGAAGAGCACGAACACACTGCACATCCTGTCTGTCACGCATCTTGACTAGGACGTAGTCCAAAAGATGCCATTCCTTAGATGCAGGATGCATCCATGTGGTCTTGAATTTGTTCTTTTGTTGGAACATGGTGTTGGTAACACACAGATCCAGCTCCTCACACATCTGCAGCAGGAGCATACCATTGTTGTTATACTTTCCCACCCTATGCCTTCCGATTACATTCCATGTGTTAAAATCCCTACCCACTCTAGCATTAAAGTCACCAAGCACGATGACTTTGTCTGCCTGAGGGATATTTCTTAGAACACCTTTCAAGGCATGGTAAAAGGACACTTTTTCTTCATCGACAGAATTCATAGTTGGAGCATACACACTCACCAGGGTCGCATATCTTCCTTTGTCCAGCGGAATTCTCATGGACATAAGACTAATCTCTATTGGGAATTCTTCTAATTTATTCACAAGTACAGTCTTAACAGCAAATCCTACCCCAGCCTCTCTTCTGGTTCCTTCATCTCTTCCTTTCCAGAAGAATGTATATTCTCCACAAAATTCTGTAAGATGACCATCTCCAGCTAACCTCGTCTCAGATAAAGCCACAATGTCAAGATCGTAACGTCGAAGCTCCTTTGCAACAAGAGCGGTCCTTCGTTCAGGACGCTCCAAGGAATCCCTGTCAAGCAGCGTCCGTACGTTCCAGCAGCCAAGACTAAATGCCTTGTTTGGCTCTATTACAATAGCACGATGACGAGCGGGCCCAGGCTGTGATAACCTGGGGCCCCTGCCCTTATTGCCAATGATCTTTTTTGTTCCAGAACCTAAATTGCCAATTATCTCTTTTACATTGTTCTGGAACATCATTGAATTGGAAAAAGAAAAAAAAAAAGTAATAATAATAGTAATAGTAATAATAATAGTACACTATTAATAATTATTAATGCACTCGTGCAATGCCTGTGCGTGACGAATATTTTTAAAGTGAGGAAAGACTGTGCACTGAGCCAATCCCACTCTCTGAGCGACAGTAGCTATAACCCGAAAAGAAGAAAAGATCAACAACATCGGTAACTACTGAGCCGCAGGTTTTATGTCGGAGTTAACCCAGTTTCCTGAGATGCCCTCTCCTAGAAGAATGCCCTGACAAGGGCTAGGGGTTCTTCACTCCCAGTGGTTTAACTGCGCGATCGGGCATCCAGCCCGATTATTTCTATGTCCCCGCGCAAAAAAAACAAAAAAAAACTCACTTATTGACACTTATACGTACGACATACACACACTCGCATACATATGCGCGCACACACACGCATACATACGCGCGCACACAGCAACTCTCATACATACAAAGAAACACACACACGCTACTCACACACACACGCACATTTATATATATATATATATATATATTACCGTCATTACTGATACAAGATTACAAGATTATGTCAACTGTTGACTTTCAAGAGTTCGTATAGTTGAAGCCGATCGTATTACAGTCCAGTATTATTATAATTGCTTTACAGCATAGAGTTATGTCTCTCCATGCTCTGAGCTTAAATCCCGCCGAGGTCAACCTAGCCTTTCATCCCCACGTAGTCAACAAAAGAGAGTACCAGTGATGCGCTGGATCCGTGCCAAAAGCAGAAAAATTATTATTAAAGTTGTTTTCTTAAAGCCCGGTCGCTGGTGATGGTGGTGGCGGCGGTGGTGGTGGCAATTGATATTGTTGTTGTGTTGTGTGCGCGTGTGTGTGTGTTTTGTTATTTTGAGTTGTTTTGTTTGTGTTTTTTTGTTTGTTTTTTTTTATCTGTTGATGCCGCTGTTGTTGTTGTAAATGTTCATTTCAATTCATTCTGAAGCTGTTGTTGCTGTAAACATTAGTGCCGGTGGTGTTGTTGTAGATGTTGGGATTGAAATCTGGTCGTTTGACTGAGTGATGTATATACACACATATACATACATATATATATATATATATATACACATTCAACACAGAGTAGAGAGTTTGACAACAGGTCGATGACTTTAGTCTAGATAGGGTAATGACATGTGATGGTGGGGAGAGAGTGTAGACGTTATTGTGGTGGTGGGGGACAGTGAGATGTATCTAGTTCATTTGTCCGTTTTCTTCTCTTTGCAAAATTTGAATTTTAGGCATGTTATA
>OZ024751.1:53767812-53770312 GCA_964016885.1 Eledone cirrhosa
TCTGAAATGTGACTTGAGTGTTTTGTAATCCAGAAGTCCACAGCTTCAATCCCTAGGTCGTGTGGGATGTTAGTGTACAGGCTTATTACATCAAAACTGACTAGGATTGTATCCTGGTGTACTTTTTGGGGGATATAGTTAAGGAATTCCATATCATCTCTGATGTAGCTTGGAACTTTTTTACATAGGGGTTTGAGTATGATGTCTAATAGGTTGCTTAGACGTTGTGTGCTTGAGGCTGGGCCAGCAATAATGGGGCGTAATTTTAAGTCTGTCGGTTTTGGTGCTTCGATGTATGATGTATTTTTCCCTTTTATGTTGTTTTGGATTTCTATGGATTTGTGAATTTTTGGTAATCCATAGAAATTGCTGGTTTTCATTTTGAAGTTGGTTAGGTAATCTACTTCTTTTGGTGTTAGGTTGTTTTGGTACTTTGTTGTTAGTTTGCCTATTTGGTTCCTCGATTTCCTTTCTTCGTTTTTAGTGATTTTCCTGTAGAAGTTTTCGTCATTTAAGTGTGCTAGGACCATATCTTTGTAGTGGTTTGTGTCCATGATGACGATTGCTCCACCTTTGTCCGCTTCTTTTATTATTATTGAGGAATCTCTTTGTAGCTTGTTCAATGCTAGTAGTTGGTCTGTAGGGATGTTGCATTTGTGTTTCGTCTCGGCCGTATTTGTACGTGCTGATCGGCGAAGGCAGGTTATGTATTCCTCCAGGTATTTATCTCTATTTAGCGGGGGTGTGAAGTTCTTTTTGTTTTTCACCAGTGATTCTTCCTCGTATTGTACACCCTGGAAGAATTCTCCTAAGCGTAATTTTCGACAGTATTCTTCTGTGTCTTTTATAACATCGGCTGTATCTGCTTTCGGAGTGGGAGTGAACTTCAGTCCATTTTCTAACAGTTGTATTTCTGGTTGTGTTAATTTCTTGGCTGATATATTGATTATTTTTGGTTCGATTGGTTCTTTCTCGTCAGGTGCCACTTGAAAGGTGGTGCTTTTTTCTTTTTTTCTTTCATTTGGTGCGAGGCCCCTAGTCCTAAAAAATGGGTGCCATTTGGGATAGGGGTATTTCTGTTGTGGTGAAACCTTTGGCCCGCCGGAACTTCATGTCGGTAACTGGTTGGGCGATAGACTCTTGCGTAGCCGTTGCTGTATGGGGGTCTGGTTCTTCTGTTGATTCGTTCAGTATTCATGTGTCTTTGATTTTGTCTCCGGTGATTGTTCTTGGTGTTATGGCAGTGGTTGTATCTGGTTCTGGTGTTGAGTATTGGGTCTGTATGTAGTTGTGTGTTTGGGGTTACCCAATATCTGGTTGTTGTTGGTTTATTGTGTGTGGGTGCTTCATTTCTTGTGTTGTTGTATTTTCCTGAGTTCTGGGGTTTCCTATGGGTTTGTTTTCTGGGTTTTATTTGGTCTTTCCCATAGTTATCTTCATATTCTTGAAGCCATTGAGTTCTTGACTCCAAGATTTTCTTTGATTTTAACTCTTCTCTAGTTGTATCTGTCTGCCATAGGTTAAGGAGTTTTTCACGTACATTGCCGCTGCTTCTTTTGTTTATTTCCTCTTGGATGGTGGTGTCGCATTTTTCAAATTTCTCTTTGAATTTTGGCACTCTTAGGCGGAGTAGGGTGATTTCGGTCTCAAGTGTTTGGAGTGCTAGATTTAGTCTTGTTGCAGTTTCTTCCTTTGATTCCGATGGTATTTCTTTAATTCGGAATTTTCTCGGGAGGATAACTGGTTCCTTGCTACGCCATATTTCGTATGTGTCTGCTAGGTTTTCACTCCTCAAGCCTTTCCAGTATGCCTGTTTCCTTTGATTTAATAATGGGTTCCAAATGTTTTTCATTTGGTTTCTTTTTCTGTAGGCTTCTTTTACTAGGTTCAGTTCATTCCATTCTTTGAATACATTATTGGTGATGGAGTTCTGTTCATGTGTAGCTATTTCAGGAGAAAAGGTTTGTTCTTGTTTTTGCCGGTCTGTAATTAGTGAATCAAGTTTTTCCCTATAGCTGCGTGTTTGTTGTTCCATTTCTTGTACGGCATTCGTAAGGGAATCATATTTATCTATTATTATGGTGAGTTTTTCTGATATTTCCTGTAGTAGTGTATCCGATTTGAGGGATTCAGTAGAGGATTTTGAACGTGTGTTAGCCATTCTGTCTTGTACAAGGGGATAGAATATTGGAAATGTGTGTAATCCTTGGTACAGTTAGGTATATTAAGACAGGGAGGAAGAAAAAATGGCTTCACTTGTGCTTTCAACAAATTTATTTTCTTCACAAAATCCAAAAAGAATTTTTCTTAAAAAATTATTTTATAAATTAAGTTGTTGGTTGTATATATATGTGTGTATATATATATATATATATATGGATAGATATGTATGTTTATGTGTGTGTGTATGTATGTGTATGTACCTATATATATGTGTGTGTGTGTGTATGTGCATATATGTATATATGTGTGTACATATGTGTATGTTTCTGTTTGTGTA
>OZ024751.1:53775256-53795256 GCA_964016885.1 Eledone cirrhosa
TATGTTGAGGTAGTGACTGTATGTGTATGTTGTGGTAGTGACTGTATGTGTATGTTGTGGTAGTCACACTATGTGTATGTTGTGGTAGTGACTGTATGTGTATGTTGTGGTAGTGACTGTATGTGTATGTTGAGGTAGTCACACTATGTGTATGTTGTGGTAGTGACTGTATGTGTATGTTGTGGTAGTGACTGTATGTGTATGTTGTGGTAGTGACTGTATGTGTATGTTGAGGTAGTGACTGTATGTGTATGTTGTGGTAGTGATTGTATGTGTATGTTGTGGTAGTGACTGTATGTGTATGTTGTGGTAGTGACTGTATGTGTATGTTGTGGTAGTGACTGTATGTGTATGTTGTGGTAGTCACACTATGTGTATGTTGTGGTAGTGACTGTATGTGTATGTTGTGGTAGTGACTGTATGTGTATGTTGAGGTAGTCACACTATGTGTATGTTGTGGTAGTGACTGTATGTGTATGTTGTGGTAGTGACTGTATGTGTATGTTGTGGTAGTGACTGTATGTGTATGTTGAGTTAGTCACACTATGTGTATGTTGTGGTAGTGACTGTATGTGTATGTTGTGGTAGTGACTGTATGTGTATGTTGTGGTAGTGACTGTATGTGTATGTTGTGGTAGTCACACTATGTGTATGTTGTGGTAGTGACTGTATGTGTATGTTGTGGTAGTGACTGTATGTGTATGTTGAGGTAGTCACACTATGTTTATGTTGTGGTAGTGACTGTATGTGTATGTTGTGGTAGTGACTGTATGTGTATGTTGTGGTAGTGACTGTATGTGTATGTTGTGGTAGTCACACTATGTGTATGTTGTGGTAGTGACTGTATGTGTATGTTGTGGTAGTGACTGTATGTGTATGTTGAGGTAGTGACACTATGTGTATGTTGTGGTAGTGACTGTATGTGTATGTTGTGGTAGTCACACTATGTGTATGTTGTGGTAGTGACTGTATGTGTATGTTGTGGTAGTGACTGTATGTGTATGTTGTGGTAGTCACACTATGTGTATGTTGTGGTAGTGACTGTATGTGTATGTTGTGGTAGTCACACTATGTGTATGTTGTGGTAGTGACTGTATGTTGAGGTAGTGACTGTATGTGTATGTTGAGGTAGTGACTGTATGTGTATGTTGTGGTAGTGACTGTATGTGTATGTTGTGGTAGTGACTGTATGTGTATGTTGTGGTAGTGACTGTATGTGTATGTTGTGGTAGTCACACTATGTGTATGTTGTGGTAGTGACTGTATGTGTATGTTGTGGTAGTGACTGTATGTGTATGTTGAGGTAGTCACACTATGTGTATGTTGTGGTAGTGACTGTATGTGTATGTTGTGGTAGTGACTGTATGTGTATGTTGTGGTAGTGGCTGTATGTGTATGTTGAGGTAGTGACACTATGTGTATGTTGTGGTAGTGACTGTATGTGTATGTTGTGGTAGTGACTGTATGTGTATGTTGAGGTAGTCACACTATGTGTATGTTGTGGTAGTGACTGTATGTGTATGTTGTGGTAGTGACTGTATGTGTATGTTGTGGTAGTGACTGTATGTGTATGTTGAGGTAGTGACTGTATGTGTATGTTGTGGTAGTGACTGTATGTGTATGTTGTGGTAGTGACTGTATGTGTATGTTGTGGTAGTGACTGTATGTGTATGTTGTGGTAGTGACTGTATGTGTATGTTGTGGTAGTCACACTATGTGTATGTTGTGGTAGTGACTGTATGTGTATGTTGTGGTAGTGACTGTATGTGTATGTTGAGGTAGTCACACTATGTGTATGTTGTGGTAGTGACTGTATGTGTATGTTGTGGTAGTGACTGTATGTGTATGTTGTGGTAGTCACACTATGTGTATGTTGTGGTAGTGACTGTATGTGTATGTTGTGGTAGTGACTGTATGTGTATGTTGAGGTAGTGACACTATGTGTATGTTGTGGTAGTGACTGTATGTGTATGTTGTGGTAGTGACTGTATGTGTATGTTGTGGTAGTCACACTATGTGTATGTTGTGGTAGTGACTGTATGTGTATGTTGTGGTAGTGACTGTATGTGTATGTTGTGGTAGTCACACTATGTGTATGTTGTGGTAGTGACTGTATGTGTATGTTGTGGTAGTGACTGTATGTGTATGTTGTGGTAGTGACTGTATGTGTATGTTGTGGTAGTCACACTATGTGTATGTTGTGGTAGTGACTGTATGTGTATGTTGTGGTAGTGACTGTATGTGTATGTTGTGGTAGTGGCTGTATGTGTATGTTGAGGTAGTGACACTATGTGTATGTTGTGGTAGTGACTGTATGTGTATATTGTGGTAGTGACTGTATGTGTATGTTGTGGTAGTGACTGTATGTGTATGTTGTGGTAGTCACACTATGTGTATGTTGTGGTAGTGACTGTATGTGTATGTTGTGGTAGTGACTGTATGTGTATGTTGTGGTAGTCACACTATGTGTATGTTGTGGTGGTGACTGTATGTGTATGTTGTGGTAGTGACTGTATGTGTATGTTGTGGTAGTGACTGTATGTGTATGTTGAGGTAGTGACACTATGTGTATGTTGTGGTAGTGACTGTATGTGTATGTTGTGGTAGTCACACTATGTGTATGTTGTGGTAGTGACTGTATGTGTATGTTGTGGTAGTGACTGTATGTGTATGTTGTGGTAGTGACTGTATGTGTATGTTGTGGTAGTCACACTATGTGTATGTTGTGGTAGTGACTGTATGTGTATGTTGTGGTAGTGACTGTATGTGTATGTTGTGGTAGTGACTGTATGTGTATGTTGTGGTAGTCACACTATGTGTATGTTGTGGTAGTGACTGTATGTGTATGTTGTGGTAGTGACTGTATGTGTATGTTGTGGTAGTCACACTATGTGTATGTTGTGGTAGTGACTGTATGTGTATGTTGTGGTAGTGACTGTATGTGTATGTTGTGGTAGTGACTGTATGTGTATGTTGTGGTAGTCACACTATGTGTATGTTGTGGTAGTGACTGTATGTGTATGTTGTGGTAGTGACTGTATGTGTATGTTGTGGTAGTCACACTATGTGTATGTTGTGGTGGTGACTGTATGTGTATGTTGAGGTAGTGACTGTATGTGTATGTTGTGGTAGTCACACTATGTGTATGTTGTGGTAGTGACTGTATGTGTATGTTGTGGTAGTGACTGTATGTGTATGTTGTGGTAGTCACACTATGTGTATGTTGTGGTAGTGACTGTATGTGTATGTTGTGGTAGTGACTGTATGTGTATGTTGTGGTAGTGACTGTATGTGTATGTTGTGGTAGTGACTGTATGTGTATGTTGTGGTAGTGACTGTATGTGTATGTTGTGGTAGTCACACTATGTGTATGTTGTGGTAGTGACTGTATGTGTATGTTGTGGTAGTGACTCTATGTGTATGTTGTGGTAGTGACTGTATGTGTATGTTGTGGTAGTGACTGTATGTGTATGTTGAGGTAGTGACTGTATGTGTATGTTGTGGTAGTCACACTATGTGTATGTTGTGGTGGTGACTGTATGTGTATGTTGTGGTAGTGACTGTATGTGTATGTTGTGGTAGTCACACTATGTGTATGTTGTGGTAGTGACTGTATGTGTATGTTGTGGTAGTGACTGTATGTGTATGTTGTGGTAGTCACACTATGTGTATGTTGTGGTGGTGACTGTATGTGTATGTTGAGGTAGTGACTGTATGTGTATGTTGTGGTAGTCACACTATGTGTATGTTGTGGTAGTGACTGTATGTGTATGTTGTGGTAGTGACTGTATGTGTATGTTGAGGTAGTGACTGTATGTGTATGTTGTGGTAGTGACTGTATGTGTATGTTGTGGTAGTGACTGTATGTGTATGTTGAGGTAGTGACTGTATGTGTATGTTGAGGTAGTGACTGTATGTGTATGTTGTGGTGGTGACTGTATGTGTATGTTGTGGTAGTGACTGTATGTGTATGTTGTGGTAGTGACTGTATGTGTATGTTGTGGTAGTCACACTATGTGTATGTTGTGGTAGTGACTGTATGTGTATGTTGTGGTAGTGACTGTATGTGTATGTTGTGGTAGTCACACTATGTGTATGTTGTGGTGGTGACTGTATGTGTATGTTGAGGTAGTGACTGTATGTGTATGTTGTGGTAGTCACACTATGTGTATGTTGTGGTAGTGACTGTATGTGTATGTTGTGGTAGTGACTGTATGTGTATGTTGTGGTAGTCACACTATGTGTATGTTGTGGTAGTGACTGTATGTGTATGTTGTGGTAGTGACTGTATGTGTATGTTGTGGTAGTGACTGTATGTGTATGTTGTGGTAGTGACTGTATGTGTATGTTGTGGTAGTGACTGTATGTGTATGTTGTGGTAGTGACTGTATGTGTATGTTGTGGTAGTCACACTATGTGTATGTTGTGGTAGTGACTGTATGTGTATGTTGTGGTAGTGACTGTATGTGTATGTTGTGGTAGTGACTGTATGTGTATGTTGTGGTAGTGACTGTATGTGTATGTTGAGGTAGTGACTGTATGTGTATGTTGTGGTAGTGACTGTATGTGTATGTTGTGGTAGTGACTGTATGTGTATGTTGAGGTAGTGACTGTATGTGTATGTTGAGGTAGTGACTGTATGTGTATGTTGTGGTAGTGACTGTATGTGTATGTTGAGGTAGTGACTGTATGTGTATGTTGTGGTAGTGACTGTATGTGTATGTTGTGGTAGTGACTGTATGTGTATGTTGTGGTAGTGACTGTATGTGTATGTTGTGGTAGTGACTGTATGTGTATGTTGTGGTAGTGACTGTATGTGTATGTTGTGGTAGTGACTGTATGTGTATGTTGAGCTAGTGACTGTATGTGTATGTTGAGGTAGTGACTGTATGTGTATGTTGTGGTAGTGACTGTATGTGTATGTTGTGGTAGTCACACTATGTGTATGTTGTGGTAGTGACTGTATGTTGTGGTAGTGACTGTATGTGTATGTTGAGGTAGTGACTGTATGTTGTGGTAGTGACTGTATGTGTATGTTGAGGTAGTGACTGTATGTTGTGGTAATGACTGTATGTGTATGTTGAGGTAGTGACTGTAAGTGTATGTTGAGGTAGTGACTGTATGTTGTGGTAGTGACTGTATGTGTATGTTGAGGTAGTGACTGTAAGTGTATGTTGAGGTAGTGACTGTATGTGTATGTTGAGGTAGTGACTGTATGTGTATGTTGTGGTAGTGACTGTAAGTGTATGTTGAGGTAGTGACTGTATGTGTATGTTGTGGTAGTGACTGTATGTGTATGTTGAGGTAGTGACTGTATGTGTATGTTGAGGTAGTGACTGTAAGTGTATGTTGTGGTAGTGACTGTATGTGTATGTTGAGGTAGTGACTGTAAGTGTATGTTGAGGTAGTGACTGTATGTGTATGTTGAGGTAGTGACTGTATGTGTATGTAGAGGTAGTGACTGTATGTGGATGTTGAGGTAGTGACTGTATGTTGTGGTAGTGACTGTATGTGTATGTTGAGGTAGTGACTGTAAGTGTATGTTGAGGTAGTGACTGTATGTGTATGTTGAGGTAGTGACTGTAAGTGTATGTTGTGGTAGTGACTGTATGTGTATGTTGAGGTAGTGACTGTAAGTGTATGTTGAGGTAGTGACTGTATGTGTATGTTGAGGTAGTGACTGTATGTGTATGTTGAGGTAGTGACTGTATGTGGATGTTGAGGTAGTGACTGTATGTTGAGGTAGTGACTGTATGTGTATGTTGAGGTAGTGACTGTATGTGGATGTTGTGGTAGTGACTGTATGTGTATGTTGTGGTAGTGACTGTAAGTGTATGTTGTGGTAGTGACTGTAAGTGTATGTTGAGGTAGTGACTGTATGTGTATGTTGTGGTAGTGACTGTAAGTGTATGTTGAGGTAGTGACTGTATGTGTATGTTGTGGTAGTGACTGTAAGTGTATGTTGAGGTAGTGACTGTATGTGTATGTTGAGGTAGTGACTGTATGTTGTGGTAGTGACTGTATGTGTATGTTGAGGTAGTGACTGTATGTGTATGTTGAGGTAGTGACTGTAAGTGTATGTTGAGGTAGTGACTGTATGTGTATGTTGAGGTAGTGACACTATGTGGATGTTGTGGTAGTGACTGTATGTGTATGTTGTGGTAGTGACTGTATGTGTATGTTGAGGTAGTGACTGTATGTGGATGTTGAGGTAGTGACTGTATGTTGTGGTAGTGACTGTATGTGTATGTTGAGGTAGTGACTGTAAGTGTATGTTGAGGTAGTGACTGTATGTGTATGTTGAGATAGTGACTGTATGTGTATGTTGTGGTAGTGACTGTATGTGTATGTTGAGGTAGTGACTGTATGTGTATGTTGAGATAGTGACTGTATGTGTATGTTGTGGTAGTGACTGTATGTGGATGTTGTGGTAGTGACTGTATGTGTATGTTGAGATAGTGACTGTATGTGTATGTTGTGGTAGTGACTGTATGTGTATGTTGAGGTAGTGACTGTATGTGTATGTTGAGATAGTGACTGTATGTGTATGTTGTGGTAGTGACTGTATGTGGATGTTGTGGTAGTGACTGTATGTGTATGTTGAGATAGTGACTGTATGTGTATGTTGTGGTAGTGACTGTATGTGTATGTTGAGGTAGTGACTGTATGTGTATGTTGTGGTAGTGACTGTATGTGTATGTGTGCGTGAATGTGTGTATATGTCTAATTGTTAAAAACGTTATCTAATCCATATCTTAATGGATCAAGAGATCAAAATAAAGTCATGGTGGTGGATTAGGTTTAACCAGGGGCTAAACAACAGCTGGTACCATCATCACCACCTTCACCACGACCACCACCACCAACACCACCACTACCACCACCACCATCACTATCACCACCACTATCACCACCACCACCACTATCACCACCACTATCACCATCACCTCCACCACCACCACCACCACCACCACCACCACCACCACCACCACCACCACCACCATCACCACCACCACTATCACCACCATCACCACCACCACCACTATCACCACCACTATCACCATCACCTCCACCACCACCACCACCACCATCACCACCACCACCACCACCACCACCACTATCACCACCATCACCTCCACCACCACCACCACCACCACCACTATCACCTCCACTATAACCACTGCCACCACCACAACCACCACCACAACCACCATCACCATCACCATCTCCACCTCCGCCACCACTATAACCACTGCCATCCCTATCACCACCACCACCACCACTATCACCTCCTCCACCACTATAACCACTGCCACCACTATCACGACCACCACCACCACCTCCAAGAATTTGGCTGCTATTTCCAGTCATTTGAGATATCACGTAGAAGCTCTCCTGTTGGCACATCCAGTTTCAAGTATTTATTGATGGATATGCAATATTGATGAGACTTATTGACAGAGCATGGATTAGTGAGAGGAACGGTGGATATAAGTGTGTAGAGTGTAGGAGAGAAGACTGAGCTGGTATGGACATGTGGTGTGTATGGATAGTGCTGGCTGAAGAAGTGTGAAGAAGTGACAGTGGAAGGAAGTTAGAGAAGAGATGAAGGAACACCTGGGCAGAAGTCGTGAGAACTGATTTCAAATCCCTGAAGTTCACAGAGGAGATGACCAGCACACCCCACATGTAGAGGTGGGGTGTGCTGGAAAAGAGCCTGTCAACCTATGTAAGATGGTGGTGGTGACGATGGTGGTGGTGGTGGTGGTGGTGGTGAGGGTGGTGGTGGTGATGATGTTGTTGATGTTGATGACGACGGTGGTGGTGGTGGCGATGAGGGTGGTGGTGGTGGTGATGCTGGTGGTGATGAGGGTGGTGATGATGATGGTGAGGGTGGTGGTGATGATGATGCTGGTGGT
The DNA here is from genome assembly GCA_964016885.1 of Eledone cirrhosa. Lineage (NCBI taxonomy): Eukaryota > Metazoa > Mollusca > Cephalopoda > Octopoda > Eledonidae > Eledone > Eledone cirrhosa. Next base: position 53,783,176 of record OZ024751.1, read on the forward strand.
GGTGATGGTGGTGATGTTGATGTTGATGAAGGTGGTGGTGATGGTGGTGATGAGGGTGGTGGTGGTGATGATGTTGATGTTGATGAAGGTGGTGGTGGTGATGTGGGTGGTGGTGGTGGTGATGCTGGTGGTGATGAGGGTGGTGATGATGATGGTGAGGGTGATGATGATGATGATGCTGCTGGTGGTGGTGGTGGTGGTGACGACAATGATGATGATGATAATTGTTTCTACTATTGGCACAAGGCCAGCAAATTACCCAGTACATTACTGGTACTTTATTTTATCGACCCCGTAAGGATGAAAGGCAAAGTTAACCTCGGCGGGATTTGAACTCAGATCGTAAAGGTCTGTAACTCCATGCTGCAAAGCATGGAGTCTGACCCTCTACCGATACTGCCAATCCACCGATGATGATGATGATGGTGGTGGTAATGATGGTGGTAATGATGGTGGTAATGATGGTGGTAATGATAATGATGATGGTGGTGATTATGGTGGTAATGATGGTGGTAATGATGATGGTGGTGGTGGTAATGATGATGATGATGATGATGGTGGTGGTGGTAATGATGATGATGATGGTGGTGATGATGATGGTGGTAATGATGGTGGTAATGATGGTGGTAATGATAATGATGATGGTGGTGATTATGGTGGTAATGATGGTGGTAATGATGATGGTGGTGGTGGTAATGATGATGATGATGATGATGGTGGTGGTGGTAATGATGATGATGGTGATGGTGGTAACTTCTAGTATTTCTTTTCCAACCATTTTTCATCTTTCAACCATTTTACACTTATTTCTTCCTATTTACAACTACTTCATGTCTCTTATCTCGCTTTCTTCATGTAGCAACATGTAAACAGTTCCTCATGTTTTCTTTTATAGATTTCATTGTTATCAACTGACGTTGGGGGGGGGGGGTCTCATTGTCATCATCATCATCATTGTTGTTGTCGTCATTGTCGTTGTCATCATCATCATCATAATTAACATCATCCTCATTATCATCTCCACAAGCATTCTCACCATTATCATCATCATCATCATCATCATCATTATCATCACCATCATCATCATCACCACCATAACATCCTTACCATCATCATCATCCTCATCATCATCATACTCGTTATCACCCCCAAACATCCTCACCATCCTCCTCCTCCTCCCCCTCATCATCATCATCATCATCATGAAAGTCGTTGTTGCTGTTGTTGTTGTCATCATCATCATCTTATGTTGACTTTTCCATGCTAGCCTGGAAGAGACAGGTCTTTTTAAGGTAATATTTTACAACCAGATGCCCTTCCTGACATCAACCCTTTTAGTCCCTTCTTACAATACACAGGGATATTGTGTACTTATTCTAAACTGGCTACTCTTCTATGTTCATCTAAACCCATCAATATTTCACCACTTGAAAACTAACCCATATGTTGTATGTACGAGGGCAATCCCAAAAGTAAGGTCTCCTTTTTTTTAGAAATACAAACAACCGTTTATTTTCTATAATATTTACATCATTTTAAAGGTTGAACAATTATTTATTTTTCTACATAATCGCCATTTCGGTCGATGCATTTTTGTAGACTCTGTGGCAGTTTTTGTATGCCCATGTCATACCAGCTCACCGCCATGTCCTCCAGCAAGCATTGAACCTCATCTTTCACCTCTTCGTCGGAGCAGAATCGCCTTCCAGCCAAATGTTCTTTCAACTTAGGGAACAGGTGGTAGTCACTGGGTGCCAAGTCCAATGTGGTGGGTGGGTGAAATTCGCGGGAAGAATCAACTCGTTGCTGTTTGTGGTCTTCTGTCAGCATTCGTGGCACCCATCTTGCGCACACCTTCCAATATTGAAACTTTTCCGTTAAAATCCTGTGGGTGCTGCTTCGGGAAACCTCAGGAACCAAAATGCTGAGAGCATCCAGAGTGATCCGCCGATCTTTATGCATGTTTTCCTCAACCTTTGCGACTGTCTCGTCGGAAATTGACGGTCTCCCGCTCCTTTGTTCGTCGTGATTTTCAGTACGACCGGCTGTAAACTCTCTACACCACTTGCAAACGTTTCTGACATCCATGCACGACTGTCCATACACTTCTGTCAATTGGCGATGAATTTCAATCGGTTCAACGCCTTTTGTGTTCAAAAACTGAATAACTGCGTGAACTTCGCACTTGGCGGTAGCGTTCAATGGGAGCTGCATTCTCAACGGCTGCCAAGCCAAGATTGAGCATCCCAGTGAAGCGCGTGCATGCTTGTTTGGGAGTGAAGGAAGCACCAATCACAACAGTGTTGCCAACAGCCATACGAACAGTTTCTCTGTGTCCCCATCGCTTTGGAGACCTTACTTTTGGGATTACCCTCGTAACTATGTCTTTATCCAGTTGTTTATCACCCCCAGCATAAAAGTTCTTGTGGTACAGACACATTATGTATGTATGTGTGTGTGGGTGGGCGAGCATATGCATGTATGTGTGTATGTGGGTGTATAGGTGGGCGAGCACATGCATGTATGGGTGTATACATACATATATTACAGGTAAAATTCTGTTATAACGAATACCATTATAACAAATTTTTCAGCATAACAACATTTTTTTCAAACCCCGGCCACAAGCTCGATATGTTTCGTCAATCTCGTTATAAAGAATTTTTCGTTACAACAAATTTTTTTTATACCCCATGAATTTCGTTATAACGGAATTTCACAATATAAATATACGCGCGCACACACATACACACATATATATTTATATGTATATGTGAGGTACTTCATACTATTTTCTTTGGCAAGATGAGATAAACTCAAAGCACTTTATCAGCTGTTAAAATATCTTATTGTTAAGGACAGCTTAGGTAGAGTTGTATGAATAAATGATAATTCCTTATCCTTGACTTTCTAACAATTTTGAATATCATCATCATCATCATTTCATTTTACGTCTGCTTTTTCCCTGCTTGCAAGGGTGGGACGGGAACTGATTCTGGCTTGATTTCAACAGCTGGATGCCCTTCTTAACATCAACCTCATTTACAGTGAGTGCTGGGTGCTTTTTTGCCGTGGCACCTCCACGACCACTTTGCAGTGGAATGATATGGACCCCAGTCCCTATCATCTCATTTCTACAGCTGAGCAAACTGGAGCAATGTGAAATAAAGTGTCTTGCTCAAGGAAACAATATATATACATATATATATATATGTGTCTGTGTGCATGCAAGTGACTTTTCAGACCCGCTTATGTTTTGCAGGCATATTCACAGATGTGACACTTGAACTGTGTGTCTTCTGGCAATACTGGCTGGGTTATATCTTCATGCTTACTATCTGTTTGGTCAGTCCACCAGCTGTCTTGCAAATTACGCCACACTCGTTGCAAATGTAGTGTGGAGTGCGTGATAGTAGAACCCTCTCACTATGGCTCGATTTCTCCCTGGCTCATGTGACATACATACATATAGACATCATCATCATCATCATTTAACATCTATTTTCCATGCTGGCATGGGTTAGACATATATATATATATATATAATGTGTGTGTATATATATTTGTATATATACTTTAATAAAGTCTAAATAAGCAGTGACGGGTGTATATAGTCAAACAATATATATTTTACATTTTTGTTTTCATTTGTTTCTTTCTTGTTGTTTTTATTATATTTTTGCTTTTTGCTTCTTATTTGTTTTTCTTTTCTTTAATCAAGAAAAAAAAAAGAATTTGGTAAATATTCCACCAACTTTTACTGTTAACTAAGATTCTTGTAGACATCTTGTAAGTCAGAATAATGAACATAATTCGATTCTCATTTACAGATACAGTTCTTTTTCACTTTACCTAGAATTCTTGCTATTGTTGTCATCGTCATTGTTGTTGCTTTTGTTCTTGTCTTTGTGATTGTTGTTGTTGATCTTAATGATGCTAATAATGATGATGATGTCTTTTGCCTAATATATTGGCAAGAAAATGACAAATCTTGTAATGAAATCAACCCCAAACAGCTGTGTCTTTGAAAGTCTTTGAAATTCTCTTAATAGTTTTAATTTTCCTTTGAAAACATTTAAAAAAGATACACATGCACACACACACACACACACACACACACACACACACACACACACACACACACACACACACACACACACACACACACACACACATATACATATATACATATATATATATAAAAATGAGAAAGAGAGGGAGAGAAAATGAAGAAGAAAACCAAATCTGTTGGGACATCATACAAGTTTTTTTAACTAAAACTTATCAAGGAAAAAGTCATATGTCACCAGTTCTTTAAGAAAACACCATACTTCGGGACTGGGCATAACAAAAGATCGAATAACAGAGGTAAACTTTGTTCCATCAAGATTTTTTTCTGTTTTTTCTGATCCAGTTCTAGCTGTCTGATGAAGTCATAGCTGTTGAATAATGGTTATCACCGAAATATATATAACAGTGAATATGGTTAAACAAAGTTAATTTTAACCTGTTGACTTACACCTCCTATTTTATATATATAAATATATATAGATGAAATATATTTTCTGTGCTATTTCCAATTTCACCTTTTCTCTCTCTCTCTATATATATATATATTATACACACACACACACACACACACACACACACACACACACACACACACACACACACACACACACACACACACACATAACCTTGAGTATTGACATTTATCTTACAGCTAAGATTGCTCTCTGCTACACACTCAAGAGTTTTTCCTTAATGCTTTTGGGTCTGTCTGTCTGTCTGTCTTGCCATGTGCCAGTTTGTGCACAGATGTCAGAGTCCACTAACTTATATAATTGTTACTCCTCCTCCCTCTCCCGTCCTAGTTATTGTCACAACACTTGTCTCACTCCCAGGCTCTATCTTCAAAACCCACAGTATCGAGTGTGTGTGTGTGTGTGTGTGCACACGCGTGTGTGTGTATGTATGTTTGTGTGTGTGTGTGTGTATGTATGTTTGTCTGTGCCCTACCTCCACCCACATGCTAATTGCAGACCTGTCTATTTTCATATGAGTGTGTGTAGCTATGTACAGGTATATGTACTTATGTGGTTATGTATGTCTATGTATGTCTATGTGTGTCTATGTGTGTATGTGTGGCACTTACTAGGTTATGTGTCTCTGATCTACCAGACCTCTGATCAAAGACGTTCCTGCCATGACCATACCATCTTATAATATATTCAGATATACTGCTTCTGCAACTCTGTTGACTAATGTGTCATAGATTATCTAACATGATAGAGTGTGATTGGAGGGAGATTTCATTATTTTTTCTTTCAGGGTGGTGAATTGGCAGTATCGATAGAGGGTCAGACGCCATGCTTACCAGCATAGTTAAGTCCCATTATGGTCTGAGTTCAAATCCCGTTGAGGTTAACTTTGCCTTTCAACCTTACGGGTTCGATAAAATAAAGTACTGGGTAATTGCTGGCCTTGTACCAAAAGTAGAAACAATTATTTTTTTTCTTTCAAACTGCATTATGTGCTCTCTGAGTTGGTGTGTCGGTGGTCGTGTATAATGGTGAACATGCTGCAGTGTTTAGGTGGTCGTGTATAATGGTGAACATGCTGCAGTGTGTCGGTGGTCGTGTATAATGGTGAACATGCTGCAGTGTGTCGGTAGTTGTGTATAGTGGTGAACATGTTGCAGTGTTTAGGTGGTGGTTTCTAACAGTGATTAATTTTAAGGGCAGAGGGTTAGCAGAATTGTTAGAATACTGGATAAATACTTAGTAGAATTTGTTCTGGCTCTTTATGTTCTCAGTTCAAATGCTGCCAAACTCACCTTTGTCTTTCATCCTTCTGAGGTCAATAAAATAAAATACCAGTAAAGTATTGGGGGTCGATTTGATTGGCTTTTCCTTCCCTCGAACTGCTGGTCATCAGTCTAAATTAGAAATCACTATTGGTTCTATATATGTGTCTGTATGTGTTTCTCTTCTGCCATTTTATTATATATATATATATTTATATATATATATATTTATATATATATATATATATATATATATATATATATATATATATATATATATATATATGTGTGTGTGATGTATGTAGGTATATACATATATAGCTTTGAGTGTGCTTGTGTGTATGTTTTTTATACATTAAATGTATGCATATACATATATACATGCATACACATCCATCTATCTATAATCTTGGCATCCAACCGGGTGTCATCTTCAAGAACGTTCTTCAGTGAGATCTTTGGTCTTCCAACACATCTGAACAATTCTGCTCTTTAGTTTAAGAACTCTACCAGAAAGTTTGTGCATCTCAATGCATCATCAAATGACAAAATGCATGCACTAGATAGTTCAGAGATTGAATAAGTAGATAACCTCTTGTATCTAGGCAATTACATGAACGCAGAAAATAATGCAGACACCAGGATAAGCAAGATATGGAGAGCTATCAACTCCTTATTGAAGTTCTGGGTATCCCCAATCAAGAAAACAATGAAGCCTATATTTTTAAAGTCTATTTTAAATAATTTAGTAGTGTTTGCTACCTAACTAGTGCTCATGCATTACTTTATCTATTTTTTTCATTATAGGCACATGTTTTAGTGGCCATTAACCCTAATTTAGGTGGATTACCCTTGAAAAAATGCTAATGGACTACCTGGTGTAATAGAAACAGTTCAGGTATATATGCTTTTTCATGGTTATTTGTTGTTGTTTTCTGTCGGACCGAGGAAACTGTTTCCATTGGTCTTTCCAATTGTTAATACTATCTATCAGTCGCAACTCCAGGTAGAAGGAGCAATGTGAAATAAAGTGTCTTGCTCAAGGACATAACCAACTTCACTATTGCGAATCAAATTCTCTAACCACTCAGCCATGTGCCTTCACATGTGTATGTATATATATATATATATATATGCATATACATATATATATATATATGCATATATATATATATATATATATATATATATATATATATATATATATATATATACATATATACATATATATATATATATATATATATACATATACATATATACATATATATATATATATATATATATATATGTATATATATATATATATATATATATATATATGTATATATATATATATATATATATATATATATATAGATTCATATATATATATATATATATATATATATATATATATATATATATATATATGTATATATATATATATATATGGAGGCACATGGCTTAGTGGTTAGAGCATTGGCCTTGCAATCGAAAGGTTGTGAGTTCAATTCTCAGACCGGGTGATGTGTTGTTTCCTTGAGCAAGACACTTTATTTCACATTGCTCCAGTTTACTCAGCTGTAGAAATGAGATGATAGGGATTGGGGTCCATATCATTCCACTGCAAAGTGGTCGTGGAGGTGCCACGGCAAAAAAGCACCCAGCACTCACTGTAAATGAGGTTGGTGTTAGGAAGGGCATCCAGCTGTAGAAATCAAGCCAGCATCAGTTCCCGTCCCACCCTTGCAAGCAAGGAAAAGCGGACGTAAAATGATGATGATGATGATGATATATATATATATATAGGATTCACATGCAGCAGCTGTGCTGAAACAGCAAGCAAACAGCCACAGGAAACAAGTACCACCAATCTCTGGGAGGGCCCTGTAGAAACAGTAGACAGCTTCTGCTACCTAGGTGACCGAATTAGCAACGGAGGTGGGTGCTCAGAAAGTACAATAACTAGGGTAAGAACGGGATGGAAGAAGTTTAGGGAACTACTACCACTGCTAGCTGCAAAAGGCTTCTCCCTCAGAATGAAAGGCAGACTGTATGATGCGTGTATCCGAACAGCGATGTTGCATGGTAGTGAGACCTGGGCGCTGAAGGTGGAAGACTTACGTAGATTAGAGAGAAACGAAGCCTGCATGCTCCGATGGATGTGTAATAGTAATATACGTGAACGACAAAGCATAAATGAATTGAGAGAGAGACTGAGCATAAGAGGAATCAAATGCTGCGTGCAGGAGAGGCGGTTACGCTGGTATGGACATGTGATGCGTATGAAGGATGACAGCTGCATAAAAAGGTGCAGAGCACTAGAAGTCGATGGAAACCGCAGAGTGGGGAGACCCAAGATGACCTGGGATGAGGTGATAAATGCCAACCTTACCCAATTACACCTCTCCAAGGTGATGACACACGACCGTGACTTCTGGCGTCACGCAGTAATACAGGGTACCCGACCTCCCATGGGTACATGCTGAAGCATATAAACAATATGCCCCCCCACCCCCCCTCCCCCCACCGCAAGGTGGTCGTGGAGGTGCCACGGCAAAAAAGCACCCAGCCCACACTGTAAAGTGGACGTGTAGGCGCCACGAAAAAGCACCCAGCACTCACTGTAAATGAGGTTGGTGTTAGGAAGGGCATCCAGCTGTAGAAATCAAGCCAGATCAGTTCCTGTATGAGCAAGGCATGGTCAGCCGACCAGACACTGCCCACAACAGGACAACCCGTCTAACCCATGCTAGCGTGGAAGAACGGACGTAAAACGGTGATGATGATATATATATATATATATGTATATATATATATATATATATATATATATATACATTCATATATATATATATATATATATATATATATATATATATATATATATATATATATATATATATGTATATATATATATATATATATATATATATATATATATATATATATATGTATATATATATATATATGCATATATACATATATATATATATATGTATATATATGCATATATACATATATATATATATATGCATATATATATATATATATATATATGCATATATATATATATATATATTTATATATATATATATATATATATATATATATATATATATATATATATATATATATATATATATGTGTATGTCTGATGTGTATGTTATGTATTCATGCAGAACAGAGGAAAGGAAAAGATAACAGAAAATCTGTTTCATAAGCTACATGAAAAATCGAAATACAGCAGAGTAGTTATACCAATATAAAAGGGTGTTTTCAGGATTCTGTGACCCCTAATTGACACTAAAAGTAGGAAGGCAACAACTGAGAAGCACAATGGCAGTAGATGATATTTATATAATATTAAATATTCATTTTCAATAGGATATTGAATAGAAAAAGAAAATATACTCACCATGACACTAATTATTATTTATTTTCATCATTGGAATCATTTTCACATCTAGATTATTATATATATATATATATATATATATATATATATATATATATATATATATATATATATATATATATATATATATATATATATATATATATATATATATATATATATATATATATATATATATATATATATATATATATATATATATATATATATATATATATATATATATATATATATATATATATATATATATATATATATATATATATATATATATATATATATATATATATATATATATATATATATATATATATATATATATATATATATATATATATATATATATATATATATATATATATATATATATATATATATATATATATATATATATATATATATATATATATATATATATATATATATATATATATATATATATATATATATATATATATATATATATATATATATATATATATATATATATATATATATATATATATATATATATATATATATATATATATGGAGGCACATGGCTTAGTGGTTAGAGCAATGGCCTTGCAATCGAAAGGTTGTGAGTTCAATTCTCAGACCGGATGATGTGTTGTTTCCTTGAGCAAGACACTTTATTTCACATTGCTCCAGTTTACTCAGCTGTAGAAATGAGATGATAGGGATTGGGGTCCATATCATTCCACTGGAAAGTGGTCGTGGAGGTGCCGTGGCAAAAAAGCACCCAGCACTCACTGTAAATGAGGTTGGTGTTAGGAAGGGCATCCAGCTGTAGAAATCAAGCCAGAATCAGTTCCCGTCCCACCCTTGCAAGCAGGGTGGTTAGAGCGTCTGGCTTTCAATCATGAGGTTGTGAGTTCGATTCTTGGACCGGGCTTTGCGTTGTTCTTGAGCAAGACACTTTACTTCACATTGCTCCAGTGCACTCAGCTGTAGAAATGAGTTGTGACGTCAGAGGTGCCAAGCTGTATTGGCCTTTTCCTTTCTCTTGGACATCATCAGTGGCGTAGAGGGAAGACTGGTATATATGGATGACTGCTGGTCTTACACAAAACAACCTTGCCAGGACTTGTGCCTTGGAGAGGAACTTTCTAGGTATAAATCCCTTGGTCATTCATGTCTGAAGAGGGTCTTTACCCTTTACCCATACATATATATATCACAGAAAAAAGAGAATCAGTGTTGCGACGAATGGAATTTATTGGACATATTACAATCGTTTCTCTGGCGACCAGCTCGAGGCACAATCGATGTGATGCTTGAACCTGACTCTGAAAATCGATCAGCACATCGATTGTGCCTCAAGCTGGTCGCCAGAGAAACGATTGTAATATGTCCAATAAATTCCATTCGTCGCAACACTGATTCTCTTTTTTTCCGTGATATCATACTCTGCTCTATGAGAGCATCGAGTGCTCATACAGCCTACCGCATACGGACGCTTTAAACATCCAACATATATATATATATATAACGAAGGAACCAGATGGACCATAACACACCAGAATACTCAATACTTAGGATAGTAGAGTGGGTAATAGGAAAATTTTTAACCCCGACGGCAGAACTCAAGCCGTTTTGACAGCTATTTCTGGAAATAGCCGTCGAAACGGCTTGAGCTCTGCCATCGGGGTTAAACATTTTCCTATATATATATATATATGCATACAAATTAATTTATATTGAGATACAAAATATTGACTTACTGCACCATAACGGCTCAATGTAAATTTGGTGTGAAAATATAAAATACAGAGCCCACTCATAACAGATGAAGTTATGGATATAACGTTTTAATATCTTGCGAATAAATACGGTAGAACCAAGCAGAACATAACAAAATATTACTTATGTTACATTAGCAATATATAAACCTACTGCAGACTTAGACAGACTTAGGCAATGTTGCTTTGGGCTTTGAGAAAACAGAACAATTACCATAATTAAATGGATAATTAGTAATGTCAGAAGCTAACCCTCATCAATAGGTCATCCTATTAATTAGACAAGATATCAACTGTCCATAATTAATTTTGTGTCAAGACAAATGTATAAACAGGTAAAATTCCATTATAACGAATACCATTATAACAAATTTTTCAGTATAACAACATTTTTCTCTCTCTGGCCACAAGCTCGATGTGTTTAGGTCGATCTGATTATAAAGAATTTTTCATTACAACAAATAATTTTTTATACTCTGTGAATTTCGTTATAATGGAATTTCACTGTATATGAGGGTCCAATTAGGTCCAGAAATCGATTAAGGGTGTTTATCATTTTTTCAATTTATAGGGAAATTCATATTTCTATTGGGCACTAACTATTTACAATATATACACTGTACTTTCCCAAGTATTGAGTACTTAGCTGAATATGCTCTTACTGGTATAAACTGGTAACCCCCAATCTATCAGTGTATTTATTTATTCATCCATCCATCCATCTATCTATGTCTGTATAGCCATTTATCTATCTGTCTATCTGTCTATCTATCTACCATCTATCTACCATCTATCTATCTACCATCTATCTATCTACCATCTATCTATCTACCATCTATCTATCTACCATCTATCTATCTACCATCTATCTACCATCTATCTACCATCTATCTATCTACCATCTATCTATCTACCATCTATCTATCTACCATCTATCTACCATCTATCTACCATCTATCTACCATCTATCTATCTACCATCTATCTACCATCTATCTATCTACCATCTATCTACCATCTATCTACCATCTATCTACCATCTATCTACCATCTATCTACCATCTATCTATCTACCATCTATCTACCATCTATCTACCATCTATCTATCTACCATCTATCTATCTACCATCTATC
>OZ024751.1:53800256-53805256 GCA_964016885.1 Eledone cirrhosa
AGAAAAGTTTGTATCTATGTTGTTTGCCTGTGAGTAGTCTCACTGAGGCACCCCTCCATGTCACTTCTTGTACACAGTCTACATCCACTTCTTTCCACTCTAACAGCTCCACAATTTTATCTGATTTACCTTTCAGTGTGCCAACATTGAGAGTGGCAGCCATGAGATGTGTAACTTGATAGTTAGTTCCTTGAATAGCAGTTCTTTGTACTTGTTATGTTTTATAGATTCCGATATTTGATATATGCAGCTTTGATATTTTCAAAATCTTAAAACGTTTTTTGCAACTTAACAAAACTTTCTAATACCTCAGTAAAGCATGACATATGTCACACACACACACACATACACTCACACACATGTACACACACAAACATGCACTCACACATACTCACACACACGACCATGCACAAACATACACTCACATGCACAAACACAGACATACATTCCCACATGTACAGACATATTCTCACATACATATGCATATATATTTCAGTATACATCATCTAAATTTGGTGTGTGTATGTATGTGTGCATTTTAAAATGTCCTTGGTGATCCTTTGTTTAGTTTGGAACAAAAATGTTATTAAGTCCTTTGATATTTCAAGATCTTCACAGCTTCATCTTCTAAATAATATGATGAAAATGGCACATTGCTGTCATGTTTTGTAGTTGTCAGCCAGGGATCATGAGAAGGATTTTGTAACTGAGTAAATCATCACCACACTTAACTCCTAGTTTATTTCAACTGTGCTGTATCTGTGTTGAATTTAGGTTTGTGTTTTGGAATTTATAAAGCCTCCATAACTAGACTTCTAGTTTCTAGTAGAATTCTGTGTTTTCTATTTAGTTTTGTCTCATGTTCCCTGTTGTAATAGATTATAAAATTACAGTTGACCAATTTGCGACAGAGGCATCAAGGCTTGTACCATTGGCTCAAGCTCCAAACTACCAAACAGTGAAGATCCAGCAGTTCAAGAATGAGGCTGCACAAGAAAACAAGGGAAGTTGAGAAGGCTGGATTAACAGATCTCCAATGTCTGATGTAACATTTTGAGCCATGAAAATTACAACTCTCATGTTTACACAAACATCTGTATTATATATAACTTGAGTGGGGAAGGAAGTGTAGATACTACTAGGAGTAAACTAAGACATGGCACGAAGAGGGAGGTGCAGATACCACTAGGAGTAAGCTAATGCCTCAGGGAAGGCTTGTAGATTCTATGATCCTCTGTCTCCCATTGCTGTGAAAATGTGAACATGAACATCAAACATACTCAAATGTTTTTCATGAAAATATGAAGTGAAAAATAGAGCAAGTGATTTATTTAATTCGAAATATATAGTACATTGTAAATGTTGTATGTAAAATGATCATGTAACTTATCTACTAGTGTAACTTATATATGAGTATACATAGTAACTACACAAAGGTTAATTACAAAAGAGAACAAATATAATTTCAACAAGACCACACAGCACACACTAAAGTAATATTATTTTAACAGTTAAAAAGTGTCAAATTGATCACTTTGAACAATACTGTTAACAACAACAACAACAGCACATATTGTTAAGGAACTTTTCTAACAACACGTGTATTTTGCCATACGAACAAAACAACTGGAAGGAGAGGTAGCAAAAGGCGACATGACAAGCTACATCTCTTACAATTGTAGGGTTAATATAGCAGGATTTTTGTAACATTTGTAGTAAAATACTGCTAAGTGATGAGCACTGAAGTGACCAGAAACTATATGTACTCAAGTGGGGCCTACATAAGACCACAGAGCAATTAAAATACTCTGCTGTATCATAGGTGTGGATAAAAATGCAATGGAATTGATGGTATAAAGCGTAAAAACCAAGCTGCTAAATAAGTTCTTTTGAGAGCTCTCTGACCTGAAGGAGTTGAAAAAGAGAAGATAACAGAGATATTATATATACACATATATATATATATACACATATATATACATATATAAATATATCAATCAGTCATGTTCTCGTTGCTGTTGCAGCCAGTCATTGAGGTGCCACTTTAATGCACATATATTTATATGTGCACACATGCATATATATATATATATGCATGTGACTGTGTATGTATGTATATGTGTGGGTGAGAGTGTATATAAATATATATAACCTTTGCTATCATGGAAAACAGACACACATATATATATATATATATATATATATATATATATATATGTGTGTGTGTCTGCTTTCCCTGATAGCAAAGGTTATATATATTTATATACACTCTCACCCACACACACACATATATATATATATACGCACATACACACCCACTCTCTTTCCTCTGCGCACACATTTACTTATATACAGAGCCACATGCACACACCTCCTATCAAAATATCTCTGGTCTCTGGTAGATTTACTCTTTTCATTCATTGCGCCCCCTCGGGTGACATTAACAATTTTCCCTTCAAAGGAAATATCTGAAGTGAACATTTTCATTTATCTCCCTTTATTTCACTTTTGGCCTTGTCACATCAGTGATTAGATCTTGTCACTGCAAAGTAATATCTATGGCCAGGCGGTCGCAAAGGGTCTGACTGATGGTAATTTCACTTCGCTAGATTTCCAATTAACAAGACAGCTTCTCTCCATGCCCACCCCCATCGATTTATTCAACATCATGCTGTGATTGTGTTTCTGTTAGTTTGTGTTAGATTTTCTATCTGTCAACATCATTTCTTCTTTTCTTCCCTTTTTTCCCTCCTTCTAACTATAAATCTTGGTTTGCAGATGTGAGTGGTTGTATGCATATATCTATCTATGTAAGTGTGTACGGGTTCCTATATCGCTCTCTCTATATTTATATACCTATGTTTATCTCTCTCCTTCTCTCTCTGTACACACACACACAGACACACGCACACACACACACACACACACAAAATGTAGTTTATCTAATGCCAAAACATCCATTGGGGGGAATAAAAGCTAGACAAACTAATATTAGGAATTTTCGCTTGTATCATCTCCCTGGCTGCAGTTTCTGAAATTAAGAAACAATATCCCAATAAATTAAGACAACCAATATTGGAAGAAATTCCTTCATCACGGGGTTTCTTTGGATATAGGAAAAATATTCAAAAGAGAGAATACAGACCTTGACATATATATGTATATGTCCAACCCATGTAAGTATGGAAAAGCGGACGTAAAATTGATGATAAATACACACAGACATATATATATATATATACACATATATACATGCATACATATGTGCATATACACACACACAAATATATATATATTGTACATATTGTATGACTTAAATGTCGTACATTGAGATCTATACACATAAGTTTTGTTTTGTTTTTGTCAGACACTGAGATCCTGAATGGACCAGCATCGTACTGTCGTTAAGGGCTGAAATTGTGTCTATTTTGATGGCTGATGACCATGGTATTTTGTACTTGTTGCCAATATCACCCTTGAGGCATGCGATTCACCTCTTCCTTTTGTTAAGTATATATATATATATGTGTGTGTGTATGTATATTTATATATGTATGTGTGTCTGTATATGTATATATATGTGCGTGTGTGTATATATGTATACATACATACATACATACATATATATATATATATATATATATATCATCATCATCATTTTACGTCCGCTTTTCCCTGCTTGCAAGGGTGGGACGGGAACTGATTCTGGCTTGATTTCTACAGCTGGATGCCCTTCTTAACACCAAC
Organism: Eledone cirrhosa; assembly: GCA_964016885.1. NCBI lineage: Eukaryota > Metazoa > Mollusca > Cephalopoda > Octopoda > Eledonidae > Eledone > Eledone cirrhosa. The sequence goes on from OZ024751.1 coordinate 53,804,004, forward strand.
CTCATTTACAGTGAGTGCTGGGTGCTTTTTTGCCGTGGCACCTCCATGACCACTTTGCAGTGGAATGATAGGGACCCCATTCCCTATCATCTCATTTCTACAGCTGAGTAAACTGGAGCAATGTGAAATAAAGTATGTTTTCCTACATTTGCACATATCAATTTGCTTGATTTAACTGGTTGTCTAAATGTATATCAGATAACTTCCTGCATTCATCTGATGAGCCACTATCATCTGTTTTTAGATGTCTGCACCATGATTCTTTTTCTTCTTGGCTGTCATGGCTCTTTATATGTAGTGAAAATAATTTTATGATTTGCTGTATCAACATTGAGTTATTTATTTGTGGTAGCTCTGTGTGAAAATATGGCTGAAATCTGATAAAATAAGTTTCTACTATTTCTAACGAAAGATGGTACCAATGGTTTTGAAATCATTTTCTTCTTCACCCACTTATTCCTGAGAGGTTTGTGGAGGCAGAGTACTCAAACATTCCTGTGTGAGAGAGAGAGAGAGAGAGAGAGAGATAATAAGCCAGACATAAAGATAGAGAGGCATGAAAATAACAACACATCACCCGGTCTGAGAATTGAACTCACAACCTTTCGATTGCAAGCCCAATGCTCTAACCACTAAGCCATGTGCCTCCATATATATATATATATATATATATATATATATATATATATATATATATATATATATATATATATATATATATATATATATATATATATATATATATATATATATATATATATATATATATATATATATATATATATATATATATATATATATATATATATATATATATATATATATATATATATATATATATATATATATATATATATATATATATATATATATATATATATATATATATATATATATATATATATATATATATATATATATATATATATATATATATATATATATATATATATATATATATATATATATATATATATATATATATATATATATATATATATATATATATATATATATATATATATATATATATATATATATATATATATATATATATATATATATATATATATATATATATATATATATATATATATATATATATATATATGCAATGGGTGACTGTGAGCCAGATGGTTGGATAACATCAGTAAGCTTAGTTGGTTGCAGTTGGGGATCCAGCTGGATCATTTGGAAAAGGTTGCTTCTTATAGGACCCTCTGGAAGGACTGTCATAGGACTCTGGTCCCATG
>OZ024751.1:53810256-53847756 GCA_964016885.1 Eledone cirrhosa
ATACCTCCGGTTGGTGCGAGCAACGGCTAAAAAAAGTCGTTGGGACACGTAAATAAAGGGGACGCGAGGGTAAACAACAAAATGGTGAGGCAACAGAAAGTGAGGAAGAAGGAGACAAGTCCCAGATTTCTATGAATTTAAGTTCGGTGAAATCGTGAACGAGAGAATAAAGACCATCAAACCTGGTTGAAATGTGAGCAAGGAAGGAATTTCGCGCAGGTCTAACGGGAGGAAGAAGGGGTCTGGTCTGCGAATTCGGTAAACATAAGTTCTGTGAAATCGTAGACGAGGGAGAAAAAATTCCGACCAGCTTGGCCGAGAATGTGAGAGAAAAGAGTTACTCACAGGTCAAACGGGAAGAAAGAGGAGGAGGAGGAGAGGTAGTGACAGAGAATGAGTGAGTGAAGGGTGAGGTGAGGAAGAGGCTAACAGAGAGAGAGACTGCTAGAAAGGGTAAAGATACATAGAACGAAAAAGACGGTGTAGCAGCAGAGGAAAAAATATGTGTAAATATGATAATAAGGGCGCTGCGGAGTTGCAAATGGGTTCTGCTGCTACACCGTCTTTTTCGTTCTATGTATCTTTACCCTTTCTAGCAGTCTCTCTCTCTGTTAGCCTCTTCCTCACCTCACCCTTCACTCACTCATTCTCTGTCACTACCTCTCCTCCTCCTCCTCTTTCTTCCCGTTTGACCTGTGAGTAACTCTTTTCTCTCACATTCTCGGCCAAACTGGTCGGAATTTTTTCTCTCTCGTCTACGATTTCACAGAACTTATGTTTACCGAATTCGCAGACCAGACCCCTTCTTCCTCCCGTTAGACATGCGCGAAATTCCTTCCTTGCTCACATTTCAACCAGGTTTGATGGTCTTTATTCTCTCGTTCACGATTTCACCGAACTTAAATTCATAGAAATCTGGGACTTGTCTCCTTCTTCCTCACTTTCTGTTGCCTCACCATTTTGTTGTTTACCCTCGCGTCCCCTTTATTTACGTGTTCCAACGACTTTTTTTTAGCTGTTGCTCGCACCAACCGGAGGTATATGGTCTTTAAAGCGATGAAATGCCTATGATAGTTGGAAGATCACTGATGAAGGACAAACTTTTTTCATATGTAACCCATTTGCAACTCCGCAGCCCCCTTATTATATATATATATATATATATATATATATATATATATATATATATATCATCATCATCATCGTTTTATGTCCGTTCTTCCATGCTAGCATGGGTTAGACGGATTGTCCTGTTGTGGGCAGTGTCTGGTCGGCTGACCATGCCTTGCTCATACAGGAACTGATTTGGCTTCATTTCTACAACTGGATGCCCTTCCTAACACCAACCTCATTTACAGTGAGTGCTGGGTGCTTTTTCGTGGCGTCTACATGTCCACTTTACAGTGTGGGCTGGGTGCTTTTTTGCCGTGGCACCTCCACGACCACCTTGCAGTGGGAGGGTGTGGGGGCATATTGTCTATATGCTTCAGCTTGTACCCATGGCAGGTTGGGTACTCTGTATTACTGCGTGATGCCAGAGGTCACGGTCGTGTGTCATCACCTTGGAGAGGTGTAATTGGGTAAGGTTGGCATTTATCACCTCATCCCAGGTCATCTTGGGTCTCCCCACTCTGCGGTTTCCATCGACTTCTAGTGCTCTGCACCTTTTTATGCAGCTGTCATCCTTCATACGCATCACATGTCCATACCAACGCAACCGCCTCTCCTGCACACAGCATTTGATTCCTTTTATGCTCAGTCTCTCTCTCAATTCATTTATGCTTTGTCGGTCGCGTATATTACTATTACACATCCATCGGAGCATGCAGGCTTCATTTCTCTCTAATCTACGTAAGTCTTCCACCTTCAGTGCCCAGGTCTCACTACCATGTAACATTGCTGTTCGGATACATGCATCATACAGTCTGCCTTTCATTTTGAGGGAGAAGCCTTTTGCAGCTAGCAGTGGCAGTAGTTCCCTGAACTTCTTCCATCCAGTTCTTACCCTAGTTATTGTACTTTCTGAACACCCACCTCCGCTGCTAATTCGGTCACCTAGGTAGCAGAAGCTGTCTACTGTCTCTACAGAGCCCCCCCCCCCCCCCCCCCAGAGATTGGTGGTACTTGTTTCCTGTGGCTGATTGCTGCTTGCTGTCTCAGTACAGCTGCTGTATGTGAATCCTACATTCTTAATTAAGCTTCCTGAGATCCCGCTACATCTCTTGTGTACCCATTGTTTGCATTTGGGGCAGAGAATGGAGTTCCTACCTACACCTTTCCTACATACTGAGCAAGGCCATTTCCCTGAGGGGATCTGGGTTCTGTTTTCTCATCTACTTACAAGGACCTTAGTCTTTGTCATGTTGACTTTGAGACCCTTTCTTTCTAGTCCCTGCTTCCAAGTTTGGAATTTCTTCTCTAGTTCTACCATAGATTCAGCTATAAGTGCGAGGTCATCAGCATACAGGAGTTGCCATGGGCATCCGGTCTTAAACTCCTCCATTATTGCCTGCAGGACTATGATGAACAGGAGAGGGCTAAGAACAGAGCCCTGGTGGACACCAACCTGTGCGCTAAATTCCTCGCTATACTCATTGCTAATCCTAATTTTGCTGACTGCTCCCCTATACATGGCTTGTACAGCTTTCACAAGCCATTCATCTACTCCTAGTTTTCTAAGAGCCCACCAGATTACAGCACGTGGAACTCTGTCAAAGGCTTTCTTGAGATCGACGAATGCCAGGTAGAGTGGCTTACTTTTAGCTAGGTACTTTTCCTGTAACTGCCTCACAAGGAAGAGGGCATCAGTGGTGCCTCTTCCTGGTACAAACTCAAATTGCATCTCCTCTAGTTTCACCCGGTCCCTAATCAACTGTGTTGTAACTCTTTCTGTTACTTTCATGACCTGGTCCATCAGCTTTATACCTCTATAGTTTCCTCTATCGAGTGCATCACCTTTACCTTTGTAGCAGTTGACAATGATGCTAGTGCACCAATCTTTTGGTATGACACCTTCTAGTATTACCTGGTTAACAATATGTGTGGTTATAGTGTGACCTACAGACCCAGATGCCTTCAGCATCTCGGCAGCTATACCCGATGGACCGGTTGCTTTCCCCATCTTCATATCTTTGATTGCCTTACTTACTACGCTGCTGATGACTTGTACTGCTGGCCCCTCTATAGGGTCTACTTGGGGTAGGGTCTCTTCTTCCCATGCATTCTCCTCATTTAGTAATCTATCATAATGACTCTTCCATGCATCTTTCTTCTCAGCACTTGTGAGGGCAAGCTCACCTTTATCATTCCTGATACACTTCTCTCCAATGACATCACAATTCTCTCTGACACACTGCCTTGCAATCTTGAATACCTCCTGTTTCTGGTCCTCTCGTTGCAAAACATGCTTGAATTTTCTATCCTCTGCTTCCCTCCTAGCTAAGTATACTTGTCGCCTAGCTTCCCTCTTGGTCTCTATGTAATGTACCCTGCTCCCCCCGTTCTGCCATTCTTTCCATGCCTGTCTCTTGGCCTTAACTGCCTCATCTACCTTATTGTTCCACCACCAAGTCACTCTCCTCCTGCTTGTGGTCTTACTCCAGCCACAGACCTCATCCATCGCCTCTAGTAAGTTATTTTTTAGGAACTCCCAGTGCTCTTCTACATTGAATGTCTCTATCTGTTCTTCTCTACTGTCATAGGCGTTGAGTAAAATAACTTTAAATCTGTTACTGGCTGAGGGGTCTTTCAGCTTCCAGATCTTTCTTCTCCAGGTTGGCCTCTGTTTCAGGGTTCGTCTAGTTCTGACCGTGAGGTCGCTGACAACTAAGCTATGTTGGGAGGTACATTCCTCACTAGGGAAGGCTTTTGTGTTTATGACCGTCCATCTGTCACGTCCTCTGACGAGGATAAAATCTATCTGACTAGAATGCTCCCTTGATCTATAGGTGATCAGGTGGTTGTCGGGTTTTTTAAAGTTTGTGTTACATATCGACATGTCATTGGCGTCGCAGAATTCTAGAAGTCTGAATCCTTCTTCATTTCTTGTGCCAACCCCATGGCCTCCATGGACTCTATTGAAGCCGTCATAGTGTTTACCTACATGTCCGTTAAAATCTCCTGCGAAGTCATTGTCGTTTGTTAGAGCAGTAGTGTGCATTAGGGACTCGTAAAGTCTATCCTTAAGTTCGTCTGGCAACCCTGATTGGGGTGCGTAGGCTGATAATCCCGCCGAGGTTGACTTTGCCTTTCATCCTTACGGGGTCGATAAAAAAAAGTACCAGTAATGCACTGGGTAATTGCTGGCCTTGTGCCTAAAGTAGAAACAATTATTGTGGTAATTGTTTTATTCAGGACTAGTCTGAGTTTAATGATTCTTGCATTTATCCTGTACACTGAGATTACTTTATCTACCCACTTGTCAGTTAGTAGTATACCTACACCACCCATCCCATCGTCATTTCCCACCCAGAAAAATTTGTAGCACTGACTTTTTCCTACAAGGACTCTAGCAGACTCTCCTCTCCATCTAGTCTCTTGCACACAACATACATCAATTTCCTTTCGCTCTAGCATTTCTACGATTTCTCCTGCTCTTCCTTTCATTGTGCTTACATTGATGGTACCAACTCGGAGTTTTGGGCATTTGTCGACACTCGTAGGGAAGGGTCGATTTTTGCAAGGGTGTGTGCTTCCTCTCTCTGGATTGGGGCTTCACATGGGTGCTTGTATATATATACACACATACATATATATATATATATACATATATATATATATATATACATATATACATATATATATATATATATATATATATATATATATATACATATATATATATATATATATACATATATATATATACATACACACACATACATATACATATATATATATATATATATACACACACACACAGACATATATATATATACACACATACATATATATATATACATATATATATATATATACACACACATACATATATATATATATATATACACATATATATATATACATATATATACACACACACACATATATACACATTCATAGACATACATTTTTGCACATGTACATAAATATATATATTTCTTAAGGTTTGTTGGTTCACCACTGGATAGAACTGGTCATTCCGTATGGTCAATCCTGGTGTAATATTGTGAAGAGTACTCAACGCAGTGCAGTTCACCAATCTTCGTTTGTGTAGTTGGTGGTGCGAATACGGAGTTAATTATAAATGAAATAACAGGAGGCTGGACTGGTGTAAATCCTTGAAAGATTTATTATACTATGATCATTTCAATGACTGGGTTCCATATGAATCCGGTGATATCATCAGGTATTGGAATATAACAAAGGAATATGTAAAAAGCCATGGGTCCGAAAAACCAGAGACAGATAGGGCGCAGCTGGCTGTGAAGCTAGTTGGTCAGCCGCCCTATCTGTCTCTGGTTTTTCGGACCCATGGCTTTTTACATATTCCTTTGTTATATTCCAATACCTGATGATATCACCGGATTCATATGGAACCCAGTCATTGAAATGATCATAGTATAATAAACCTTTCAAGGATTTACACCAGTCCAGGCTCCTGTTATTTCATTTATATATATATATATATATATTCCCACACATGTATATATATATACACACAAACAAACAGGAACTTATATTGGTATTTCTCTCAGAATACATTCTTGATATATAATATATAAACAATGATGATGATGATGATGATGTTCATGATGAAATATGAATAAAAATTGACACCTGTGCACACACAGGTATATATGGACATACACATAGACATAATATATACATATATATATATATATATATGTATACATGAGGGTAATCCCAAAAGTAAGGTCTCCAAAGCGATGGGGATGCAGAGAAACTGTTCGTACGGCTGTTGGCAACACTGTTGTGATTGGTGCTTCCTTCGCTCCCAAACAAGCATGCGCGCGCTTCGCTGGGATGCTCAATCTTGGCTTGGCAGCCGTTGGGAATGCAGCTCCCATTGAACGCTACCGCCAAGTGCGAATTTCGCGCAGTTATTATTTAGAGGGCAATCCCAAAAGTAAAGTCTCTTTCCGAGGAAAACATGCGTAAAGATCGGTGGATCACTCTGGAAGCTCTCTGCATTTTGGTTCCTGAGGTTTCCCGAAGCAGCACCCACAGGATTTTAACGGAAAAGTTGCAATATCGGAAGGAGACCTTATTTTTGGGATTGCCCTCGTGTGTATATATATATATATACATATATATAATGTGTGTATGTATATATATATGTATATATATATATATATATATATTTATGTATATGTATGTATATATGCATATATATATGTATATATGCATATATATATGTATATATATATAAAATAATATACACACACATACCTATATGCATACATGTACATATATATGTATATAGATATATATATATATATATATATACACACATACGCACACATATACATATATATATATATATGTACACATACACACACACATACATATATATATGTACACACCTATATATATATATGTAGCTAATGTTAAATACTACTCACTATATTGTTTACATACTGTCATTACTGTCAATACATTTCTGATGTTGTTGTTGTTGATTTTCTGTTGGCTTTTCTGTTTATTGCTCTTGTTTTATTACTATTATTGTCGTTTTATTGTATTTCATTATGGTGGATTGGCAGTATCGGTAGAGGGTCGGACGCCATGCTTTGCAGCAAAGAGTTACGGCCCTTTATGGTCTGAGTTCAAATCCCGCCAAGGTTAACTTTGCCTTTCATCCTTACGGAGGTAGATAAAATAAAGTACCAGTAATACACTGGGGTAATTGCTGGCCTTGTGCCAAAAGTAGAAACAATTATATTATATAGGCGAGGAGAGTGGGATGTATGACATTTGCAGATCTCATATGCCCTGGTGATGTTGATGTGGTTGTGTGTATTGTTTTTGTTATTGTTGTCTTTGTTGTTGTTGATAATGTGGTCATTATTGTTTTTGCAGATATTATTGTATTTGTTAATAGGGCGGTGATATTATTGTATTTGTAAGAGGGCGGTGGATTGGCAGTATCGGTAGAGGGTCGGACGCCATGCTTTCCAGCATAGTTACGTCCCTTTACCATCTGAGTTCAAATCCCGCCGAGGTTGACTTTGCCTTTCATCCTTACGGGGTCGATAAAATAAAGTACCAGTAATGCACTGGTAATTGCTGGCCTTGTGCCTAAAGTAGAAACAATTATTGTATTTGTTAATATTGCTGTTGTTATTTTATAGTTGTTGGTTATATTTCGATTGTTGTGCTTGAGTTTCTCTGTATGTTGATGTTCACAGGCTAAACATCTACAATAATTCTACAACCAAATTCCTGAATATTTCAAAATTATTTGGAAATCAAAGACAGCATCTTTCATTCTAAATATACTATAACACATTGCAGATAGATGATCTTAAGTCGGCTTTTTTGAAGACCACTATGTTAAGATAGACTTCTCCTGATGAAGGGCAGAATATCCTAATTGCATAATATCTGCTGATATTAGGTAACTCTTTGCATATAACACTTTTAATAACAACTGTTTTAGGCAAAATGCTGTGCAGAAACAGTACTGTCTGGGATTTTTGATATGTGAGTATCATTACTCAACAACAGCCATCTTATATACTTACTGATTGACTATTAGTGTGCACTCTGACAATTCGTTTGCATTTTCTCATTTACAAGCCTATTAGCTCATTGAGTGAGTAAGTGGTGGCCAGGGCTTGCTGAAGTAAATTCGATGACCTTTGTAAACTAATGTGTAAATATATATATACATGTATATATATATTATATATACACACAAATGCACTCACATATGCATGCACACACACATATATATATAAACAAGAACAAGGGGAGATAAAGAGAGAAGGGGCAGGAAAGGTAGTAATATATATATATATATATATATATATATATATATATATATATATATATACATACATATATATATATATATATATATATATATATATATATATATATATATATATATATATATACATAGATAGATATACATAGATAGATATACATATATACATATATATCTATATATATACACACACACACGAAGAGAGAGTGTGGAGGGAGAGGTGTGTTTGACATTGCTAAACAACTGTGAAGAAGATAAGAAGATACAGAGATCAGCCTGGAGAATTTCCATAAAGACAATTTCAGAAGAATTGCCTCCTCCCTTCTTAACTTCCCCCCTCACTACATGGGGTGGGGTGTGGAAGTGAACGGGGGGGGAAAGACAACATACAGTAGAGCAGGAACAACTGTAATAGCAAAAATCATAGAACCACCACCACCAGCACCACCTCTACCAACAATACTATCACCACCACCACCACCACCTCTACCAACAATACTATCACCACCACCTCCACCAACAATACTATCACCACCACCTCCACCACCACCACCACCAACAATACTATCACCACCACCACCACCTCCACCAACAATACTATCACCACCACCACCACCACCACCACCAATACTATCACCACCACCACCACCCCCACCAACAATACCATCACGACCACCACCACCACTAACAAGAACAACAGTACTATCATCACCACCACTACCACTAACAACAACAACAATACTATCACCACCACCACCACCATCAACAACAACAACAAGAGTACTATCATCACCATCACCACCATCTACATTACATCATCACCTTACCCCACCACTATCAACACCACCAACAACAACAATACTATCACCTCCATCACCACCACCACCATCAACATCTCCACCAACATCAACATGACCACCCCAGCACCACCACCACCACCACCACCATCATCACAACACCATCTAGATCATCACCTTACACCACCACCACCACCACCACCATCAAAATCCCCACTGCCATCATCATCACCACCAACAAGATAGTATTTGACTTTCTTCTCGAAAATGAATACTTGATACCTTGATCGAAACGGATCAAGACGTATATGTATGAATACATATATATATATATGTGTATACATATTTATGTATGCGTGTATATATATGTGTGTGTATACATATATATATATATATATATATATATATATATATATATATATACATATATATATATATATATATATATATATATATATATATATATATGTATACATATATAATGAGGGTTAATGTGTGTATGTGTGTATATATATATATATATACACACACACACACACACATACACACATAAACAGATAGGTAGATACACAAACAGCAGTAAAATGAATAATATGACAACTGATAATAATAAAAAAGAAACTCTAGAGAGAGAATTAAAAAGAATGAGAAAGAACAAATGAATAAGAGTATAAGATGGGAGAATAAGGAAATGGTAGATTAAGAGGGTAAGTCAGCAAGAGAATGATAGATTAAAATATTGACCTGACGTTTAGAATAGAGAAGCAATGCAAATGTCAATTGATAAACATGTATTTAATGATTTGGCTGAATCAATTGAAACTGAATCTGTGTATGAGTTGGGTGAGGAACTTGTGTAGTGGAGGGTTAGTTTATTAAAATAGCACCAAATGATAGAGAACTCCACCACGCTGTATATTAACAGAGACGCAAATTACATACGGACTTGGAACGTAAACAGAAACATAGGTATGTGTGTATTGGTGTAGGTCTTCTATAGGACAGTTAAGAAACCTATTCCTTATAATTGTGTGTGTCTTGAATTTCTTCAATTATTTTAGTCAGTGTTTGTTTACTTACCAAAGTCGGCTGCCAATGTATAACCAACACAAGGAATTTGATCAGCAAACCTTGCTAATGGCTATGTGGTTAAGAAGTTCACTTCCCAATCTTGAACTTTTCAGTCATCTCATTGACATAGTAATTGTTATCTCTGTACAGACACCCAAATAACCTTTAAGTTATAACAATAATATATTTTCTATCAAATTCTAGATTGGTTTTTCAGGGCAAGTTTCTTCTACTATAGCCCCAGGTTGACACATGTCTGAAATTTGTGACATAGAAGACTATCAAACATATATAAGACTGTGCCATATATATATATATATATATCATCATCATCATCATCTTCGTTTAACGTCCATTTTCCACGCTAGCATGGGTTATATATATATATATATTTAATATAGAAAGGCTTCTACAGGACTAGAACTGTTTCATTCTCCCAAATGATTTCTCCCGAACAAAACAGTTCTAGTCCTGTAGAAGCCTTTCTATATTAAATATTTATACTCTGCTTTGTATTGAGTACCTTACTTACTGTGGTTACCCCCGATTGAACCTGGGATAAACGTATATATATATATATATATATATATATATATATATATATATAACGTGTATGTATGTATGTTTCTCTTTCTCTTAATTTCGAGTACATTTTTGACCAGCCACCTTCCTGGTGGCAAGGTTGTAAAAGAAAAGAAATTGTTACCCCTTGAATCGCAAGAATGTTTTGCAAATTTTGAAGGTGCCAGTCTATGAATTAGGGAGCTTCACCCTTTGTTCACAAATCCAAGTTCAGTTATACTTTGGTCCAAGCGGGTTAGTATGTATGTATGTGTCAGGCACAATCCCTACAGATCATACCTTGAGCTGATCAATCGTGAAACATGCATCACACCTGAATAAATATGATGATGATATTTTGACACATCATTCCTCTTATTATTATTGAGTTCAAATCCCGCCGAGGTTGACTTTGCCTTTCATCCTTACGGGGTTGATAAAATAAAGTACCAGTAATGCACTGGGGTAATTGCTGGCCTTGTGCCTAAAGTAGAAACAATTATTATTATTATATATATACACTGGGTAATTGCTGGCCTTGTGCCTAACGTAGAAACAATTATTATTATTATATATATACATGCTCACACACATATATACACATGAATCTATGTATGTATATATATATATATATATATACATACACACACACACATATATATACATACACACACACACATATATATACACATGAATGTGTGTATACACACACATGTATATACACATGAATGTGTGTATACACACACACATGTATATACACATGAATGTGTGTATACACACACACATGTATACACACATGAATGTATGTATACACACACACATATGTATATACACATGAATGTGTGTATACACACACACACACATGTATATACACATGAATATGTGTATACACACACACACACACATGTATATACACATGAATGTGTGTAAATACACACACACACACATGTATATACACATGAATGTGTGTATACACACACACACACACATGTATATACACATGAATGTGTGTATACACACACACACACACATGTATATACACATGAATGTGTGTATACACACACACACACACATATGTATATACACATGAATGTGTGTATACATACACACACATGTATATACACATGAATGTGTGTGTGTATGTTGTTAAAGATAAAATCTTGTTGCTTGGATGTGGCATTTTCTGTAAGTTTTCAATTCAATTTTCACTGTCACCTAACAACATTTGTAACTCTGCGAAATTGCTGGAAACAATTGCTGATTCAATGTTCTGAAAGGTTTTTTAAGTTATTTTCTCTTTTATTTGACTTTGTTCGTTATTTTAATTTTTTTCTTTTTACATTTATAATTTTCTATTTCATTCTATTGTTTTATCAATCAGTTAACTGATTCTAAGTGGTTAAAATATTTCTAAACTCTACTTTGTTCTACTGTGTATCTCTATGTATTAATGGCTGCATTCATATCCATCTTCTCACTTTGTCTTTCTATTATGTACCTGTCTAACTTCATGGCCGTCCCACTATCTATCTCTGCAACTATTTTCATGCTTCTCTATCTTTATGTCTGGCTTATTCTCTCTCTCTCTCTCTCTCTCTCTCTCTCTCTCTCTCTCTCTCTCTCTCTCTCTCTCTCCTTCTCTCTCTCTCACAAGAATGTTTGAGTACTCAGCCTCCACAAACCTCTCAGGAATAAGTGGGTGAAGAAGAAAATAATTTCAAAACTATTGGTACCATCTTTCGTTAGAAATAGTAGAAACTTATTTTATCAGATTTCAGCCATATTTTCACACAGAGCTACCTCAAATAAATAACTCAATGTTGATACAGCAAATCATAAAATTATTTTCACTACATATAAAGAGCCATGACAGCCAAGAAGAAAAAGAATCATGGTGCAGACATCTAAAAACAGATGATAGTGGCTCATCAGATGAATGCAGGAAGTTATCTGATATACATTTAGACAACCAGTTAAATCAAGCAAATTGATATGTGCAAATGTAGGAAAACATACTCTATTTATTTATATTCATATCTTTAAAAAAAAATTCACTCATCTACTGGAATTATGATAATGATGATGATGATGATGATAATAATAATAATAGTAATAATAATTGTTTGATTTATTGCTGTTGTTATTGTTATTGGTCTTTTTCTTCTTACTCTCACTCACTTTCTCACACACACACATGATATACCTACTCATACACATATACAATATTCCCACACATACATTATCAAACATAGCCACACATGTTCAGAGACACACAGACAAATGAAAAAAAAAAGGAATTATTATTATTATTATAAATTTACTTTTTATTAACATTTTAATTCAATCTTAATTTAGAAATATATCTTACACATGTATTTTTTTATTTTTTTTATAGTTTATAGTTTCTTATTTTTAATGTAGAATGTGTATGTATGTGTATGTGTGTCTGTTAATATATCACTGTATATGTTTTTGTAGGCGTGTTTGTCTGTATATATGTTTTATGTGTATGAGAGTATATATATATACTCTCATACACATAAACATATTGAACATGCTCACATGTATATATACACACACATATACACATATATATATATATACACACACATATACACATATATATATATATACACACACACATACATATATATATATATGTGTGTGTGCATATATATATCATCATCATCATCATCATTATCATTTTACGTCCGCTTTTCCCTGCTTGCAAGGGTGGGATGGGAACTGATTCTGGCTTGATTTCTACAGCTGGATGCCATTCCTAACACCAACCTCATTTACAGTGAGTACTGGGTGCTTTTTTTCCGTGGTGCCTACACGTCCACTTTACAGTGTGGGCTGGGTGCTTTATGGCCGTGGCACCTCCACGACCACTTTCCAGTGGAATGATAGGGACCCCAGTCCTATCATCTCATTTCTACAGCTGAGTAAACTGGAGCAATGTGAAATAAAGTGTCTTGCTCAAGGAAAAAACACATCACCCAGTCTGAGAATTGAACTCACAACTTTTCGATTGCAAGGCCAATGCTCTAACCACTAAGCCATGTGCCTCCACACACAATATACACCACGCATCTCAACGTACACCCACTTACATCTCTCTCTCCACCACCGGATCTTGTTACCCGGAGATTTACCCATTTGCATTGTCGAGGCTTCCAAACGACTTAAAAATATATATTTATGTTTCTTTCACCTGTGTCTTCCCACGATGGGACCTGTACACTTTTTTTTCTCTTATTCCTTTCCTGTTTTTTCCCGTTCTTCCTCTCTCCTCATCCCCCCCCCCCTGTTCTTCCTCCTTTCCCTCTCTTTCCTTTTCTCTCTCCTTTTTTCTCCCCCTTTTTTTCTCTCTTTCTCTCTCCTTTTTCACCTGGCCTTTTGATTAATAAAAGGCCTCGGGTGCACCCGAACTACACCGATGTCCTGTAATTCAGCGCCGAAACATCGGTCCGGGAAACATTTACAGCTGACGATGGAAACTCCTTTCTTCCTTTCTCCTCCTCTTCCGTCCTAACCACCATCCTAAACCTTGTTTTTAGTAACCACACAGCTCCTTTCGTTTCATAACTTTTTGTATATATATATAATATAAGATCAAAAGATGGTTAAAAGAGTTCCAAGTATTTTATTATGTGCATTTCAAAAACAAATATCATGGGATGATATTCGCGTTCTCATCAGATAACATTTTATCTGATGAGAACGCAAATATCATCCCATGATATTTGTTTTTGAAATGCGCATAATAAAATACTTGGAACTCTTTTAACCATCTTTTGATCTTATATTATTTTTATACTCCAGTCCTATAAACTGTAGAGTGCTACTTATCCGATATTTGCATTGCTTTATTGTACTACAATAAAACTCACCTCTTACATATATATATATATATATATATATATATATATATATATATATGTAAGTTGGGGTGAGAGAGAATGGGAGGGAGAGGGGAAATGAATGGGACTGAGTGAGAATGAGTATTTCTCCTGAGTGGGATTAAGTATATAAGGAGCTATAGGTCTTTTTTTATTGTTGCTGTTGTAATATTTGTACATTGAAATACGAGAGTAAATGGAGAATATTCAAGAAAATGGAGAGTATTGATGTGAATAGGGAGTATTGGTGGGGACATCATCATCATCATCATCCTCATCCTCTGTCCATTTTTCCAAAACAAAACACAGAAGGCAATTTTACACAGTTCTATTAGGTTCACGCTTGGTAAAATATAGAACCAGTTTTTAACTAGTTCGACCATTGCTCAAGCGAGTACTAGATACTTGGGATAATAGAGTATGGCTATATGTTAAAACAGCAAAAGCTCAGCCATCTGGCCCCAACTCCTTCATACATATATATATGTATGA
Source organism: Eledone cirrhosa (assembly GCA_964016885.1). Lineage (NCBI taxonomy): Eukaryota > Metazoa > Mollusca > Cephalopoda > Octopoda > Eledonidae > Eledone > Eledone cirrhosa. The sequence goes on from OZ024751.1 coordinate 53,825,034, forward strand.
AATGATATTTTATGACATGCATAATGATAGGGTATTACCTATATCTGTTGGTCACTGCGGCCCGTCTATCGGTCGCTGTCTTCAATTTGCAAAGCTGTCTAAACGTAATGTTATAACTCTAAGGTAATATACCTTATTGAGTGCTTAGCTGCACACCCTGACTGCATTCATTAGCTTGGCTGCAACCTGAGCTTCGATGATGCTGTACTAAATTTTTAATATATATATTATTTCTGAAGACAACATATATATGTGTAGGTATGTATATTTCCTCTGATAGTTTGTAAAATTTTTACATAGATCTACCTACCAACACACATATATATCCTAGAAACGATCGTAAAATGATGAATTTTTTAATATAAGGAACTGTTTCTTTGTTTTTATTCATTGTTTTTATTAATTTATATATATATATATATATATATATATATATATATATATATATATATGTTTATACACATTTATATAAATATGTAAATACATACATACATATATATATATATATGATTAAAAAGAAATGTGGGACAAATATGGGAAACAGAAAACTCAGGAGAGAAAAGCACATGGACAATTCCTGTTCATCTTCTGATAATCATTATAATTCCAGATGCACTTATATATATATATATATATATAAGCAGATATTTGTACATGTATATTTTGGTATGTAGTGACATACCAAAATAGAAATATCTATATCTGACTATATGTATAAATATATATTTGAATATATATATATTTAAATTTGTTTAGAAAGATTCTTTATCTGAAAACGTGTGTTGAAACCGATGGCGTAGGACAGAACAAAGGAGAGGCACAAAAAACAAAGAAAAGAATCCCCAGTCACTGAAGAGGTCACAGAAAGTGTGATGAAAGAACTTTGACAATATATAAACAACCATCTGCTGGTGGAACCAACCAACCAACCGGAAATTTATAAATTCCTAAATTTATTATAATAAATTGAAGTGAAAGCAACTGGTGCGTGTGTTTCTTATTGGCAACATGACCCTCCCAAAGTATAACAATATATATTTAAATATATATATATATATATCATCATCATCATCATTTCATCATCATCATTTTACGTCCGCTTTTCCCTGCTTGCAAGGGTGGGACGGGTCTTATTCAGCACAGCATCTCTCCATCTCCACCGTGAGCTTCAATGATCTGAGGTCTGTTCTCACCACCTCTGCCCATGTTTTTCGTGGTCTACCTCTACCACGTCTTCCTTCAACTGGCAATTCCTGGCACTTCTTCACCCATCGGTCATCCTCCATGCGCATCATATGTCCATACCACCTCAGTCTCCTCTCCCGTACACTACATTCTATCCCTCTCAGACACAGTTTCTCTCTCAACACATTTATGCTGGGTCGTTCACGCACATTTGCACTGCACATCCAACGGAGTATGCTTTATATATATTTGAATCTATGTATGTATATATTTAAATTTATACATATGTTTATACACATCTATATAAATATGTAAATACACACACACACACACAAACATATATATCGATAGACATACATATATATACACACACATATTTACTTGAAATAAACATGGATTGATGATAATAATAATAATGAAAATAACAACAAAAACAAAAATGACTCTGCTCACATACGTATATATGTATATTTATTTATTTATGTATGTATGGGCATACATATATATATATGAATATGGATGTATAAATATACTTACATACATACACACCTAAGTACATGCATACATATACACAAACATATATATATAAGCGTGTATATATATATATATACACACATATACATTTATTTATTTATATATATCTATACATAAATATATATATATATATATTTAAATATATATATATATATATTTAAATATATATATATATATATACATATATATATATATATACATACATATATATATATATATATATATATATATATGTTTGTGTATATATGAATATATATATATATATGTATGTATATATATATATATATATAATCAGCAATAACAACAAAAAATTAGATAAGGATTGTTTGTTTCGTTAGCATAATCTGATTTTCAGTGAAAATATTGTTTAAACTCAAGGTTGATATGTCTTATAATCAAATAACTCATATTTCTCCGCAAAACTCACATTTTGATGAGAATAAAAAATATATCAGAAATGGTAGTTATGTATGTATATTTATACATCCGTATACATATGTTTATATCTCTATATCTATCTATACATCTATGTGTGTGTGTATGTATATACATGGATGCGTGTGTGTGTATATATATACATGGGTGTTTGTGTATGTATATATATATATGAATTTATTTACATAAATGTTTTGCCTATTACTACTACTATTGGGGATGAAAACGATGATGATGATGATGATAATAATGATGTTGCGAGAAGAGAAGATGGCAGAAAAATGGTAAAGCAGAAAAAACAAAAATGGAAAGGAAAGGAAAAACAAAACGAAGCAAAAACAACAAATTAGCAAAAAAAAAAACAACAAAAAAAAAAACAAACAAACCAACAAACAAAAAAAACCCACCAGAAATCAAAATGGTAAAACAGGAAAGTTCCTAAATTAATTTGTGAGTTTGTTGTAGGAGAAATACAAAACTTGTTTGGGTGTCTTATTTATTTATACTTGATGGAAAATATGATGTGTGTCTATATATGTAATCATCATCATCATCATTTTTCTACTTTTCCTGGATTGGTTGCTTCCTTTCCTGTACAGCTTCCCTCCATTCTTATCATTCTCTTTTCATCCCCACTGAGATTTAGATTTTTTGTGATCAGCTCAAATCATCTCCATCCATGTCTTCCTTGGTCATTGTCTACTATAACTCCCTTCAACTGTGATTTCTTGGCACTTTTTATCCAATGCTCACCATCCATATGTATCATATATCCATATCAGTACAGTTTTCTCTTATGTACACAACATCTCATATCCAGCTATCTCTCAGTTAATCCATATACTATCATTCATGCACATTAACATTTTCATCTATCATGCTTTCACCATTTCTCTCCAGCCACCATATATCCTCTGTATTTTCTGTTCATGTCTCACGACTATACAGTATCACACTGGCATCCTACAATCTACGATTTGCTCATAGAGAAAATCCCTTTATTGTCAACAGAGATAGTAACTCTCTCAGCCTGTCCTTATTCTATCTACTATGCTTTCAGAGAAATCCCCTTCACTGCTAAGTGGCAGAAAACACCAACTATTTCTATGGTATGATCCTCATATTGGAAAAAGGTTTATTTTACTGTTGCTTTTTCTATGCACTATTGCAAAGTCTATCTTTTCTGTTTGTCTATCTACAATCCTACTACAACTCTTGTGTACCCATACATTACATTAAGTACATCATATAGAGTTCCTACCTACTCTATACATATTGAACAGAACCACTTCCTTGATGGAATCAGAGATTTCTCCTTCATCCTACTTAGTAAAACTTTTTTCTAAGCCCTTTTGATTCTAAGTTCGGTTCCCACAAAAGGAATATCTTCTCTAGCTGTTTCACTGATTTGGGTTTAAAAACCAGGTTGTTAGTATACAGATGTTTCTGTGGACTGCTAGTCTTAATACTTTAGCATTTAAACTGGCCTTATCCGGCCAGAATTCTCTCACCTCTTTCTGTTTAAACCGGCCATAACCTGCTGCTCATATTTATGTTAAGGTATTATTCTCAAAATAAATCATATCAAAATCTCGTAGATTTGATATTATGTGAGATATTTATGTGAAGTAAAGCCTTTACCATGAAAATACAATAATAGATATAGAATAATGTAAATGCTAAAGTGTTAAAAACTTCTGTTATTGCTTGGTGAACTATAATGAAAAGGAGGGGGCAGAGGACTGAGCCAAGATGAACACCAGTCATTGGGTATGATACCATCATGTATTACTTGATTGATTATGTGGATGACTTCAGATGATTTCAGCATCTCAGTGACTTTTTCTTACAATTCAGTAGCTTTACAATTTTTCAATTCTCTTCTGCTTTTCTACATATGTATGTACCTACCTACATACATCCCTCCCCCCTACCTACCTACCTTTCCTTCTATCACCCCCTCCCTGTATTACTCCTATCATCCAAAATGGAATTGTGTTTCTTTTTTATACTCTATTACTACTACTATCTAAAACCATCTGTGATAGTCGGTCATTAAAATATAGCCCCAATCAACTAGTTAGTAAGAAACACATTAACTCATGCATAGATACTTTTATAAAGTGAATATTTCTGTCTCACTGATTAGAAAGTGCAAGAAACAGAAACAAGGAGGAAAACCAATGAAATAACAATTATCGAGCAAGATAATGAAGAAGATTCTATATGTTTGCTTGATTTTACTAGAAATAGTAGCCAAATATTTCTCTGATTACACCTTACGTGTTAGACTCTAAAAATAGTACAAACTAAATAAGACAGTTCTATATACCATACTATAGAATCACATACACTCACATATGTACATATATATTATTAGAACTGCCAGCTTTTACTCTGTATGCAAATGAGCTTCATCAGCTGATGTTCATAGGAATAAAACCTATAAGATTTTAGCTTGTTTTCATCTTAGCATCCAAGAGGGAGTAAGCCCCTCTGATGATGATTAAAGAACCAGAAACAGTGCCATTTGAGTGCTCTCCCTTGCTTAGTTGCTAAAGACCAGTGGTGAATATTCACTGTTTCTAAAATTTCATAGCACGGCTATAAAAATATCTATTTATATGAACATTTCATATATGATTCAATATACAATCCCATCATATATATCATCATCATCATCATCACCGTTTCACGTCTGTTCTTCCATGCTAGCATGGGTTAGACGGGTTGTCCTGCTGTGGGCAGTCTCCGATCGGCTGACCTTGTCTTGCTCATTCGGGAACTGATTCTGGCTTGATTTCTACAGCTGGATGCCCTTCCTAACACCAACCTCATTTACAGTGAGTGCTGAGTGCTTTTTTTCCATGGCACCTACACGTCCACTTTACAGTGAGTGCTGGGTGCTTTTTTTCCGTGGTGCCTACACGTTCACTTTACAGTGTGGGATGGGTGCTTTTTTGTCGTGGCACCTCCATGACCACTTTGCAGTGGAATGATAGAGACCCCCAGTCCTATCATCTCATTTCTACAGCTGAGTAAACTGGAGCAATTTGAAATAAAGTGTCTTGCTCAAGGAAACAACACATCACCCTGGTCTGAGAATTGAACTCACAACCTTTCGATTGCAAGCCCAATGCTCTAACCACTAATCCATGCACCTTCATATATATATATATATATATATCATCATCATGATCATGATGATCATCATCATTTTACGTCCGCTTTTCCCTGCTTGCAAGGGTGGGACGGTCTTATTCAGCACAGCATCTCTCCACTTGTCACGCTCCTTCATCATCTCCACCGTGAGCTTCAATGATCTGAGGTCTGTTCTCACCACCTCCACCCATGTTTTTCGTGGTCTACCTCTACCACGTCTTCCTTCAACTGGCATTTACTGGCACTTCTTCACCCATCGGTCATCCTCCATGCGCATCACATGTCCATACCACCTCAGTCTCCTCTCCCGTACACTACATTCTATCCCTCTCAGACACAGTTTCTCTCTCAACACATTTATGCTGGGTCGTTCACGCACATTTACACTGCACATCCAATGAAGCATGCTTGCCTCATTTCTCTCCAGCCGTCGATATCCTCTGCAGTTGCTGCCCATGTCTCACTACCATGCAGCATCGCGCTCCTCACACAGGCATCATACAACCAGCCTTTCGTATGCAGGGAGAAACCCTTCTTCGTCAACAGAGGAAGCAGCTCCCTAAACTTCTTCGAACCCATCCTTATTCTAGATACTATGGCCTCGGAACACCCACCTCCCATGCTAATCTGATCTCCTAGGTACCGGAAGCTATCCACCACTTCTATAGCGCCCTCCTGCATCTGAAAAATGTGTCTATCAATGTGACTTCTACTGTCTAATTTCCCTGTACATCTACTGCATACATATTTCTCCCTACCTGTTAGTTTGCCTGCTATCCCGCTACATCTCTTGTGTACATGATCTGCATCGTGTGCATTTTATAGAATTTATGCCAGTTCCTTTTCTGCATATTGAACATGGCCATTTCCCTGACGGAATCAGAGTTTTGTCCTCTTTTCTACTCATCAACACTTTTGTCTTAGCTAGGTTCACTCTCAGTCCTCTTGCTTCCAACTGCTGTTTCCATAGCCAGAATTTATTCTCTAGCTCCTCTACTGATTCTGCTATAAGAACCAGATCGTCAGCATAGAGAAGTTCCCATGGACAGCCAGTCTGTTATGGCTTGGAGGACTATAATGAACAAGAGCAGGCTGAGGACCGAACCTTGATGTACTCCTACTTGTATCTGGAATTCCTCACTAAACTCCATTCCTACCCTGACTTTACTGAGAGTACCTCTGTACAAAGTTTGCACTGTCCTCACAAGCCATTCCTCAACACCTAGCTTCCTTAGGGACCACCAGATGACAGATCGGGGTACCCTATCAAAGGCCTTCTCTAGGTCATCAAAGGCTAAGTATAGTGGCTTATTTTTCTCTAAGAACCTCTCTTGCAATTGTCTCACCAAGACGAGGGCATCTGTTGTACTCTTCCCAGGCACAAAACCAAACTGCATCTCATCTAGTTTGACCCTTTCTCTAATTAGTTGTGCTAATATCCTTTCTGCCACTTTCATAACCTGATCCATCAGTTTTATACCCCTATAATTGCTCCTCTCCAGAGCATCCCCTTTACCTTTGTAGCAATTTATGAGAATACTGCTGCACCAGTCTTTGGGTATGACACCACCATATATAGCCTGATTGATGATGCGTGCAACCAGTTTAATGCCTACGTCCCCTGATGCCTTCAGCATCTCAGCAACTATTCCCGATGGTCCAGCAGCCTTACCATTTTTCATTTCCCTAATCGCCTCTTAGACCCTATATTCGTCAATCTCAATAGCTGGTCCCTCTGTCGGATCTACTAAGGGGAATTTCTCTCTCTCCCATTCGTTCTCCACATTCATCAGTCTCTCATAATGACATTTCCAGGCCTCCTTTTTCTGATCATTCGTGACACTAAGTACACCGGCATCATCCCGGACACATTTATCTCCAACAACATCCTGATTTGCATTGACACACTGCCTTGCAATGTGGAACACCGCACACCTCTGATCTTTCCGTTGCAGAACATTGGCAAACCTCCTACTCTCCGTCTCCCTGTGTGCTAAGTACACCTGACATATAGCTTCTCTCTTAGTGGCTGTATATTCTTCCCTACTCCCACCCTTTTTCCAAGCCTTCCATGCTAGTCTTTTGTCTCTAATAGCCTTATCTACTGTGCTGTTCCACCACCAGGTCACTCTCTGTCTGGTTGGAGCTCTGCTCCAGCCACAAGTTTCATCAGTAGCCTGCAGCAAGTTGTCACGTAAGAAATTCCAGTTATTATCTATGTCATACGTCTCTAAATCGACTTCTTTTTCGTCATATACATCTTGAAGGGCTTTCCTAAATTTGTATTTTAGTGAAAGGTCTTTTAGCTTCCAGACCTTTCTTCTCCACACCTTCCTGTATGTCTCATTCCATCTCTTGCTTACTGAGATATCACTAACGACTAACCTATGCTGTGGGGTACATTCTTCCCCAGGGTATGCCTTGGTATTAGACACTATCTGCCTGTCCCGCTGCCTAACTAGTAAGAAGTCAATCTGGCTTATGTGCTCACCAGATTTGTAGGTTATTAGGTGATTGGCAGGTTTCTGGAAGTTTGTGTTGCAAATAGTCAATGTACCTGCATCACAAAATTCAAGAAGTCTCACTCCTTCTTCATTTTTTGAGCCGTAACTGTGCCCACCATGTACCCCAGTGTAACCATCCTGGAGCTGTCCAACATGACCATTGAAGTCTCCTGCTAGCATAACGATGTCTCCATCCGCTGTCATTGCGGTTGTTTGTAAAAGTTGCTTGTAAAAGCAGTCTTTCTCATCTTTGCCTAGGCCTGCTTGGGGAGCATAGGCCGAGATGATTGTCAGTAGTCTCCTACCTACAACTAATCTAAGCTTAATTATTCGATTACTAACTCGAACTACCTCTATTGTCTTATTGATCCATTTCTCAGCCAGGAAAATGCCTACTCCCCCTAACCCATCATCCTTACCTACCCAGAATAGCTTATAGCTAAGACGCTTGCCTATGACTAGTCTCGCAGAGGCACCTCTCCATCTCACCTCTTGCACGCAGCACACATCCACCTGCCTTCTCTCCAGCATCTCTGCTATTTCACCAGATCTACCTGTGACAGTGCCAACATTAAGTGTTGCAACTCTGAGATGTGACGTCTTCATATTTTCTTGTTCCTATTTGTTGCTGTGCTGATAAGTGTTTTGGCATTGATACACTGGTTGGATGCCCTCCCTAACACCAGCGCCACTTTACAGCATGGACTGGGTGCTTTTATTTGTGCCACCAGCACTAGAGAGGATGTCTTACTAGACTCAAGGGCCCTCTCTACCCCTCCATTTTACAGCATGGTCATTAAAAAAACAAGAAAACAAAAAAAAAAACACTTATTGACATATATATATATATATATATATATATATATATATATTTGAAAAAAAGGAACAGAATGACTTCACTTGTAAAGTTAACAAATTTATGATTTAATGTTATAATATAATTGTTTCTACTTTTGGCACAAGGCCAGCAATTAACCAGTGCATTACTGGTACTTTATTTTATCGACCCTGTAAAGATGAAAGGCAAAGTTAACCTCGGCGGGATTTGAACTCAGAATGGCAAGGGCCATAACACTATGCGTCAAAGCATGGTGTCCGACCCTCTACCGATACTGCCAATCCACCAATTGTAATGGTGAGTAGATAGATGTGTAAAATAGTAATGAGAGTAACAATAATAATAACATGAAAAGAAATATATATATATATATAAATAACGAAGGAATTGTGGTGAAGAACCAGATGGACCGTAATGCACCAAAGTACTCAATACTTAGGGTAGTAGAGTGGGTAATAGGAACAAGTATGACCTCGATGGCTATTTCTGGACTCAAATGTCCAGAAATAGCTATCGAAACGGCTTGAGCTCTGCCGTCGAGGTCATACTTGTTCCTATATAAATATATATATATATATATATAGGATGAGAGAGAGAGAGGTGGTGACTATGTGTGTGTGTATGTGAGTGTGTTGGTGTGAGTAAGAGGGTTGATTGTGTATGTATGTGTGAATGAGAAAAAGCCCAGTTTACAGTTCTAAGACTTCAATTAATGCTACAATTGTTGTAGAGTGACAGATAGAAAAAGAGGAGTCACATATTACTTCTTTTGAATATGACATTGGTACAATGGAAGTCTTCAAATTATTGTCAATACTCTTCATTCTGCTGTTGAATGCTGGATATTGGTTCTTGTTGGCTGTCTGTTTAGTTGCTATTGCTGGTGTTGTTGTTGTTGCTGGTTTTGTTGTTGTTGCTGGTGTTGTTGCTGCTGGTGTTGTTGTTGCTGGTTTTGTTGTTGCTGGTGTTGTTGCTGGTGTTGTCGTTGTTGTTGGTGTTGTTGTTGTTGCTGGTTTTGTTGTTGCTGGTGTTGTCGTTGTTGTTGGTGATGTTGTTGCTGGTGTTGCTGCTGCTTGTGTTGTTGCTGCTGCTTTGTTGTTGCTTTTCTCAACATCTTTGTTGATGTTGCTTTTGATGTCTTTATTATTATTGTTGTTGTTGTTGTTGTAGTCGATTTTCATTATCATCATTGTTGGTGTTGTTACTCGTGCTTTTAGCTGTTGATGTTTTTGTTTTCTTCAGCCCTAACCATAACAACAACAAGAACCATAGCAACAACAGCAACACCAACAGCAACAGCAACAACAACAACAACAACAACAACAGCAACAGCAGCAACAACGGCAACAGCAGCAACAGCAGCAGAAACAGCAACAACAGCAGCAGCAGCAGCAACAGCAACAGAAGCAACAGCAGCAGCAGCAGCAGCAACAGAAACAGCAGCAACAGCAGCAGCAACAGCAACAACAACAGCAGAAACAGCAGCAGCAGCAACAGCAACAGCAGCAACAACAGCAGCAGCAACAACAGCAACAGCAGCAACAACAGCAGCAGCAACAGCAACAGCAACAGCAGTAACAACAACAACATCAGCAGCAGCAGCAACAACAGCAGCAGCAACAGCAGCAGCAACAACAGCAACAGCAGCAACAGCAGCAGCAACAGCAGCAGCAGCAACAGCATCAGCAGCAGCAGCAACAGCAGCAACTGCAACAGCAACAACAACAGCAGCAACAGCATCAACAGCAACAACAGCAGCAGCAACAGCAGCAGCAATAACAGCAACAACAACAGCAACAGCAACAGCAACAACAACAGCAACAGCATCAGCAACAGCAGCAACAGCAGCAGCAGCAACAGCAGCAGCAACAGCAGCAACAGCAGCAGTAGTTATTGCTTGACAAGTAGAAACATCTTGAGAAGTTCCTCCTGACAAATTGATGTTAATTATTCTAAAAATGATGGAGAAATATTAGACAACATTCTAGAAATACATAAATAATCAAATTACTGATTAGTTATTCGATATATAACATGTTGTTGTTGTTGTGGTTGTTGTAGTGGTGGTGGTTGTGGTGGTTGTTGTTGTGGTGGTTGTGGTGGTGGTGGTGGTGGTTGTAGTGGTGGTGGTTGTGGTGGTTGTGGTTGTTGTGGTGGTTGTTGTAGTGGTGATGGTTGTGGTGGTTGTTGTTGTTGTGGTTGTGGTGGTGGTTGTTGTGGTGGTGGTTGTGGTGGTGGTGGTTGTGGTGGTTGTGGTTGTTGTGGTGGTTGTTGTAGTGGTGATGGTTGTGGTGGTTGTTGTTGTTGTGGTGGTGGTTGTGGTTGTTGTAGTGGTGGTGGTTGTGGTGGTTGTTGTTGTTGTGGTGGTGGTTGTGGTTGTTGTGGTGGTGGTTGTGGTTGTTGTGGTGGTTGTTGTAGTGGTGGTGGTTGTGGTGGTTGTTGTTGTTGTGGTTGTGGTGGTGGTTGTTGTGGTGGTGGTTGTGGTGGTGGTGGTTGTGGTGGTTGTGGTTGTTGTGGTGGTTGTTGTAGTGGTGGTGGTTGTGGTGGTTGTTGTTGTTGTGGTGGTGGTTGTGGTTGTTGTAGTGGTGGTGGTTGTGGTGGTTGTTGTTGTTGTGGTGGTGGTTGTGGTTGTTGTGGTGGTGGTTGTGGTTGTTGTGGTGGTTGTTGTAGTGGTGGTGGTTGTGGTGGTTGTGGTTGTTGTGGTGGTTGTTGTAGTGGTGGTGGTTGTGGTGGTTGTTGTTGTTGTGGTGGTGGTTGTGGTTGTTGTAGTGGTGGTGGTTGTGGTGGTTGTTGTTGTTGTGGTGGTGGTTGTGGTTGTTGTGGTGGTTGTTGTAGTGGTGGTGGTTGTGGTGGTTGTTGTTGTTGTGGTGGTGGTTGTGGTGGTTGTTGTTGTGGTGGTTGTGGTGGTGGTGGTGGTTGTTGTTGTGGTTGTAGTGGTGGTTGTAGTGGTGACTGTTGCTGTGGTGGCTGTTGTTGTGGTTGTTGTAGTGGTGGTGGTTGTGGTTGTTGTTGTTGTTGTGGTTGTAGTGGTGGTGGTTGTTGTTGTGGTGGTGGTTGTGGTGGTTGTTGTTGTTGTGGTGGTTGTGGTGGTGGTGGTGGTTGTTGTTGTGGTTGTAGTGGTGGTTGTAGTGGTGACTGTTGCTGTGGTGGCTGTTGAGGTGGCTGTTATTGTGGTTGTGGTTGTGGTGGTGGTTGTGGTTGTTGTAGTGGTGGTGGTTGTTGTTGTTGTGGTGGTTGTGGTGGTGGTGGTGGTTGTTGTTGTGGTTGTAGTGGTGGTTGTAGTGGTGACTGTTGCTGTGGTGGCTGTTGTTGTGGTTGTTGTAGTGGTGGTGGTTGTGGTTGTTGTTGTTGTTGTGGTTGTAGTGGTGGTGGTTGTTGTTGTGGTGGTGGTTGTGGTGGTTGTTGTTGTTGTGGTGGTTGTAGTGGTGGTGGTGGTGGTGGTGGTGGTTGTTGTTGTTGTGGTTGTGGTGGTTGTTGTGGTTGTAGTGGTGGTGGTTGTTGTTGTGGTTGTAGTGGTGGTTGTTGTGGTGACTGTTGCTGTGGTGGCTGTTGTGGTGGTGGCGGTGGTGGTTGTGTAGTGGTGGTGGTTGTGGTGGTTGTTGTTGTTGTGGTTGTAGTGGTGGTGGTTGTTGTTGATGTGGTGGTTGTGGTGGTGGTGGTTGTTGTTGTGGTGGTGGTTGTGGTGGTTGTTGTTGTTGTGGTTGTAGTGGTGGTGGTTGTTGTTGTTGTGGTGGTTGTGGTGGTGACTGTTGCTGTGGTGGCTGTTGTGGTTGTTGTTGTTGTGGTGGTTGTAGTGGTGGTGGTGGTTGTTGTTGTTGTGGTTGTAGTGGTGGTTGTAGTGGTGACTGTTGCTGTGGTGGCTGTTGTGGTGGTGGTGGTTGTAGTGATGGTTGTTGCTGTGGTGGCTGTTGTAGTGGTGGTAGTGGTGGTTGTAGTGGTGACTGTTGCTGTGGTGGCTGTTGCTGTGGTGGCTGTAGTGGTGGCTGTTATTGTAGTGGTGACTGTTGTAGTGGTGGCTGTTGTGGTGGTGGTAGTGGTGGTTGTGTAGTGGTGGTTGTTGTTGTGGTGGTTGTAGTGGCGGTTGTAGTGGTGGCTGTTGTGGTGGTTGTTGTAGTGGTGACTGTTGTTGTGGTGGCTGTTGTTGAAGTGGTGACTGTTGTTGTGGTGGCTCTTGTGGTGCTGGTGGTTGTAGTGGTGGCTGTTGCTGTGGTGGCTGTTGTAGTGGTGCTTGTAGTGGTGGCTGTTGTTGTGGTGGCTGTTGTAGTGGTGGTTGTTGTTGTTGTGGGGTGGCTGTTGTTGTGGTGGTAGTTGTTGTTGTGGTGGCTGTTGTGGTGGTGGTTGTAGTTCTGGCTGTTGTTATTTTGGTGGTGGTGGTTGCTGTTGTTGTGGTGGCTGTTGTTGTGGTGGTTGTTGTGGTTGTTGTTGTTGTTGTGGTTGTAGTGGTGGTTGTTGTGGTTGTTGTTGTTGGTGATGGTGGCTGAAGTTATGGCTGTTGTAGTGGTGGCGGTTGTAGTGGTGGTTGTTGTTGTTGTTATTGTGGTGGTTGTGGTTGCTGTTGTTGGTGGGTTTCGTTATGTTGTGGTTGTTGTTGTTGTGGTGATTGTTGTCATTGTTGTTTATGTTGTTGCGGTTGTTGTTGTTGCCATTTTTGTTTTTGTTTTTGTTTGTTTTTGGTTTATTGTAGTTGTTATCATGGTTGTTGTTGTGGTGGTTGTTGTTGTTATCATTGTGGGAGTTGTTGATGTTATTGTTGTGGGAGTTGTTGATGTTGTTATTGTTGTGGGAGTTGTTGATGTTGTTATTGTTGTGGGAGTTGTTGATGTTGTTATTGTTGTGGGAGTTGTTGATGTTGTTATTGTTGTGGGAGTTGTTGATGTTGTTATTGTTGTGGGAGTTGTTGTTGTTGTTATTGTTGTGGGAGTTGTTGTTGTTATTGTTGTGGGAGTTGTTGTTGTTGTTATTGTTGTGGGAGTTGTTGATGTTGTTGTTATTATTGTTATTGTTGTGGGAGTTGTTGATGTTGTTGTTATTGTTGTGGGAGTTGTTGATGTTGTTATTGTTGTGGGAGTTGTTGATGTTGTTGTTATTGTTGTGGGAGTTGTTGATGTTGTTATTGTTGCGGGAGTTGTTGATGTTGTTATTGTTGTGGGAGTTGTTGTTGTTGTTATTGTTGTGGGAGTTGTTGTTGTTATTGTTGTGGGAGTTGTTGTTGTTGTTATTGTTGTGGGAGTTGTTGATGTTGTTATTGTTGTGGGAGTTGTTGTTGTTATTGTTGTGGGAGTTGTTGTTGTTGTTATTGTTGTGGGAGTTGTTGATGTTGTTGTTATTATTGTTATTGTTGTGGGAGTTGTTGATGTTGTTGTTATTATTGTTATTGTTGTGGGAGTTGTTGATGTTGTTGTTGTTGTGGGAGTTGTTGATGTTGTTATTGTTGTGGGAGTTGTTGTTGTTGTTATTGTTGTGGGAGTTGTTGTTGTTATTGTTGTGGGAGTTGTTGTTGTTGTTATTGTTGTGGGAGTTGTTGATGTTGTTGTTATTATTGTTATTGTTGTGGGAGTTGTTGATGTTGTTGTTATTGTTGTGGGAGTTGTTGATGTTGTTATTGTTGTGGGAGTTGTTGATGTTGTTGTTATTGTTGTGGGAGTTGTTGATGTTGTTATTGTTGCGGGAGTTGTTGATGTTGTTATTGTTGTGGGAGTTGTTGTTGTTGTTATTGTTGTGGGAGTTGTTGTTGTTATTGTTGTGGGAGTTGTTGTTGTTGTTATTGTTGTGGGAGTTGTTGATGTTGTTATTGTTGTGGGAGTTGTTGATGTTGTTATTGTTGTGGGAGTTGTTGTTGTTATTGTTGTGGGAGTTGTTGTTGTTATTGTTGTGGGAGTTATTGTTGTTATTGTTGTGGGAGTTGTTGTTGTTGTTATTGTTGTGGGAGTTGTTGATGTTGTTATTGTTGTGGGAGTTGTTGATGTTGTTGTTATTGTTGTGGGAGTTGTTGATGTTGTTATTGTTGTGGGAGTTGTTGATGTTGTTATTGTTGCGGGAGTTATTGATGTTGTTGTTGTTGTGGGAGTTGTTGATGTTGTTATTGTTGTGGGAGTTGTTGATGTTGTTATTGTTGTGGGAGTTGTTGATGTTATTGTTGTGGGAGTTGTTGATGTTGTTATTGTTGTGGGAGTTGTTGATGTTGTTATTGTTGTGGGAGTTGTTGATGTTGTTATTGTTGTGGGAGTTGTTGATGTTGTTATTGTTGTGGGAGTTGTTGATGTTGTTATTGTTGTGGGAGTTGTTGATGTTGTTATTGTTGTGGGAGTTGTTGATGTTGTTGTTGTTGTGGGAGTTGTTGATGTTGTTATTGTTGTGGGAGTTGTTGATGTTGTTATTGTTGTGGGAGTTGTTGTTGTTGTTATTGTTGTGGGAGTTGTTGATGTTGTTATTGTTGTGGGAGTTGTTGATGTTGTTGTTGTTGTGGGAGTTGTTGATGTTGTTATTGTTGTGGGAGTTATTGATGTTGTTATTGTTGTGGGAGTTGTTGATGTTGTTATTGTTGTGGGAGTTGTTGTTGTTGTTATTGTTGTGGGAGTTATTGATGTTGTTATTGTTGTGGGAGTTGTTGATGTTGTTATTGTTGTGGGAGTTGTTGATGTTGTTATTGTTGTGGGAGTTGTTGATGTTGTTATTGTTGTGGGAGTTGTTGATGTTGTTGTTGTTGTGGGAGTTGTTGATGTTGTTGTTATTGTTGTGGGAGTTGTTGATGTTGTTGTTGTTGTGGGAGTTGTTGATGTTGTTGTTATTCTTCACTTGTGTTGCATGTGTGTGTGTGTGTGTGTGTGTGTGTGTGTGTGTGTGTGTGTGTGTGTGTGTGTGTGTGTGTATGTGAGCCTATGTCTCTGTTATATATGTTTGTCATTTGGGCCTATTGACTATGATGATGATGATGATGAATGAAGACTTGATGATAATGAACTTGATGTTGATGATGTTGATGATGTTGTTAATGACAGCCAGTAATTATGATGATAGGAAGGGCAATGGTGATAGTTACATTAATAATAGTGTAGAAGTTGATGATGATGATGATGATGATTGTGATGATGATGATGATTGTGATGATGATGATGATTATGATGACGATTGTGATGATGATGATGACGATGATGTTGATGATTGTGATAGTGACAGAGATGAGAATAGTGAGTGTTGCTGGTGATAGTGATGATGGTGATGATGGTGATGGTGGTGATGGTGATGATGGTGGTGGTGATGGTGGTGATGGTGATGATGGTGGTCGTGGTGGTGATGGTGGTGATGGTGGTGGTGGTGATGATGGTGATGATGGTGATGGTGGTGATGGTGGTGGTGGTGGTGATGGTGATGATGGTGGTGGTGATGGTGATGATGGTGATGGTGATGATTGTGGTGATGGTGATGATGGTGGTGAAGGTGATGATGGTGGTGGTGGTGATGGTGATGATGGTGGTGATGGTGGTGATGGTGGTGATGCTGATGATGGTGATGATGGTGATGGTGATGATGGTGATGGTGGTGATGGTGGTGATGGTGATGATGGTGGTGATGGTGGTGATGGTGATGATGGTTGTGATGATGGTGATGGTGATGGTGGTGGTGATGCTGATGATGGTGATGATGGTGATGGTGATGATGGTGATGGTGATGAGGGTGATGGTGATGGTGGTGGTGATGGTGATGATGGTGATGATGGTGATGGTGATGATGGTGATGACAATGTCAATGATAATAATGTCGAAGGTGATAGTGATGTTGATGGTGCTGATGATAATGGTTATGGTGATAGACATGATAATGATGATGATGATGTGGGAAATGGTGAGTATTTTGATGATTATTAAGAAAGCAGTGATAATATATATGACAGTTAAGAGGTTGATGAAAGGAGACAAAGGAAATTAGTGAAAAAGAAAGAGAGAGGGTGGTGGCAGTGGCAGATATAATAGATATAGAGATGGAGGCACATGGCTTAGTGGTTAGAGCATTGGGCTTGCAATAGAAAGGTTGTGAGTTCAATTCTCAGACCGGGTGATGTGTTGTTTCCTTGAGCAAGACACTTTATTTCACATTGCTCCAGTTTACTCAGCTGTAGAAATGAGATGATAGGACTGGGGTCCATATCATTCCACTGCAAAGTGGTCGTGGAGGTGCCATGGCAAAAAATGCACCCAGTACTCACTGTAAATGAGGTTGGTGTTAGGAAGGGTATCCAGTTGCAGAAATCAAGCCAGAATCAGTTCCAGTATGAGCAAGACAAGGTCAGCCGACCGGACACTGCCCACAACAGGACAACCCGTCTAACCCATGCTAGCGTGGAAGAATGGATGTAAAACGGGGATGATGATATATATATATATATATATACAGTTCCCAGTCATTCAAAGCTGGCAATCCCTTTTCTATGTCAACAATAAGTAGCTGACATCTGCATCAGCAATAATTAAGAAAATATCAACAAAATGATGAGGACAAAAAAATACTATCACCCTTGTACAAGTACAAAACAGGGGATTTACCTAATCCTTTTAGTAAATCCCTGGTTTAATTTTCCACAGTGCTTCCATAATATTCCACTATATTCTACAATATTTCCTAATATTCCATAATATACCATAGCATTTCTACAACACACCGCAATATTCTACAACACACATATATCTTAAATTATCACAATCAAACAAACATCACTACCAACTTACTAGCTAGAATCATTAAAACAAACATCACTACCAACTTACTAGCTAGAAGCATTAAAACAAACATCACTACTAACTTACTAGCTAGAAGCATTAAAATAAACATCACTACCAACTTACTAGCTAGAAGCATTAAAACAAACATCACTACCAACTTACTAGCTAGAAGCATTAAAACAAACATCACTACCAACTTACTAGCTAGAAGCATTAAAACAAACATCACTACCAACTTACTAGCTAGAAGCATTAAAACAAACATCATTACCAACTTACTAGCTAGAAGCATTAAAACAAACATCACTACCAACTTACTAGCTAGAAGCATTAAAACAAACATCACTACCAACTTACTAGCTAGAAGCATTAAAACAAACATCATTACCAACTTACTAGCTAGAAGCATTAAAACAAACATCATTACCAACTTACTAGCTAGAAGCATTAAAACAAAGATCAATTCTACCAATGATTTATATATTTACTAGCTAAAATTCTTGTCATTGGAATTTAGAAATCAGAACTTGATTTAATTTCTGAACTATGGTAGTTTTAAAATAATATTTTCAATTATGATATGGTGGAATACAAGGAATATAGGGGAATGTTGTGGAATGCTGTGGACATACAGTAGGCATACAGAAGAAAAATTGTAGATATAAAATAGAATACAATGAATTATAACGTTACATTCCTTCCTACAAGTTAAAATTTGGTGATAAAAGTTTCATTGAACATAAGAAATTTACACATTTATGAATGAATGAAGGCAGGAAGGAACTTTCTAGAGCAGCATCTAATGGCATTCAATAGTGAAAATAACCTTTGACATTTATTTATGTTTGGCAAGAATAATACACCATTTAGTACTGAATTATGCACACATACATATATAGATATATACATATTGAAATCAGTAAAATAATAAAAGAATATGTGCATGCATTTATGTATACATGTGTGTGTGTGTATGTATATATATATATATATATATATATATATATATATATATATACACAAATACATATATAATGATTTTTATGTGACATTCAGTACATCACCACCTACATCATATATATATATATATATATATATATACAAATATATATATATGTGTATATATATATATATATATATATATATACGTATATATATATACATATATATATATATATGCAAGCACACACACATATACATACATATGTATGTATGTGTGTATATATATATATAAATGTATTACATAATTGATAATTTGTGAGCACCAAGAAAATGGCAAGATGATATTCTATCTCTACCTTGTTGCAATTTTTTTCCATCTATGTATATATATATATATATATGTTGACTATGTAACTCCATCTCTTTCTTTTAAGTGTGAAACTAACAAGACTTTATGTTAATGCATCCTCTTGTTTGTTCGTTTCTTGTTTCCTTTATATCATCATCATCATCATCATCATCATCATCATTTTACGTCCGCTTTTCCTTGCTTGCAAGGGTGGGACGGGAACTGATTCTGGCTTGATTTCTACAGCTGGATGCCCTTCCTAACACCAACCTCATTTACAGTGAGTACTGGGTGCTTTTTGCCGTGGCACCTCCACGACCACTTTGCAATGGAATGATAGGTACTCCAGTCCCTATCATCTCATTTCTACAGCTGAGTATATATATATATATATCATCATCATCTTACGTCCGCTTTTCCCTGCTTACATATACACACGTAATTATACATAACTAAAATTTGTCACGAATATACATATCACAATGAAAAGAGATCCCTAGAATAATCTCATTCAGCGAAGCAAGCCTCTTGTTTTAGGTTGCTTGACTAGGGAAAGATGCTTGTGAAGTGTTCTTTTAGATTACTTTACTGTAATCTACTCCTCACTGATTTTGTATATAAGACGATCTCTCTCTCTTTCCCTCTCTCTCCCCTCTCTTTCTCTTCTGTTTTTGTATTTGTTTTGTAAAATTCTTGATGTGGAATTATCTATTAAAACATATATTGTTATACTTTCGAAATGTCAAGCTGCCAATCCTAAACACACACATCAGTTGAGTTTTCACTTCAATTTTATTATTATTTATTCAACTAACCCATTCCTCCAGATGGTTATTTAACCCTTTAGCATTTACATTACTCTATATATACTATATATATAGGCAGTGGATTGGCAGTATCGGTAGAGGGTCGGACGCCATGCTTTTATGCAAAGAGTTACGGCCCTTTCCATTCTGAGTTCAAATCCCGCCAAGGTTAACTTTGCCTTTCATCCTTATGGGGTCGATAAAATAAAGTACCAGTATACACTGGTGTAATTGCTGGCCTTGTGCCAAAAGTAGAAACAATTACTCTATATATGCTACTATATATGCTACGCTGCCCGGGGTTTGAAATGCAACAAAGAATAAACAAACGATAATATTAGTGATTTATCTTCAAATGAATCTGATGTTTATATTTCTGTCAATAAAGTTGGTTATCTCCCTTACATCAATTTTGCTACCGATAATTTTGATATCGATTTTTTATTGCTCAACGTGGGTCGATTTGAAAAATGTTTGTGATGTGACAATCTTAGCGACCTGTGTAACGTGCACAGAAAATTTGCTCAAATTCAGTTGGTAATTATAAAAGCCTTAAGTATGCAAAGTTGTACACAGACACACACACATCCTCGCTTTTATATATATAAAGATTGTATTTTCATGGTAAAGGCTTTACCTTGCATAATTATCTCGCATAATAATGTATGAGATTTTGAAAGTATTTATTTTGAGAACAATACCTTAACATCAGTATGAGTGGCCAGTTACAACCAGTTTCAACAAAGAGTTAGAGAATTCTGGCCGGTTTGAACATTAAATGATTAATACTGTATTATAATTGTCAAACCTTTTTTGTCATATAATCAGTCCCACACTGTAAATATGGTTGGTGTTAAGAAGGGCATCCAGCCATAGAAAACCTGCCAAATAGTCTTATATACGTGTTTATGTATGTATATATATGTTATATATATATATATATATAATCTTATCAAATGATTCTATGGACATAATTTATAGTATATATATATATGTTTATATATGTGTGTATTATGTGTGTATATATATATATATATATATATATATATATATATATATATATATATATATATATGTGTGTGTGTGTTTATATATGTGTATATATACGAGGTGTGTCAGAAAAGTTCCAGGACTGATGTCACAAAAGATTTATTTCAAACCCAAACTTCACACTAAGAGTTTTCCCTTTCAAAGTAATCCCCTGGAGTATGTAACTGTAATCTTAGCTCTCTGCAGCGATCAAACTTTTTTCTTCATAATTTTATATACATGTCCTCTGTTTCAGATCGTCAAGCAATGAGCACAGAGCAACGAACAAAGTTGAAGTTTCTGGTACGGTTGGGGAAAACTCTATCAGAAGCGATGGGATTGCTGCAGCAAGTGTATGGAGATGAGGCGATGTCATGCTCATGTGTTTTTGAGTGGTGCAAGATGACCCCAGGAGCGGAAAGCCCTCAACAACCAGGACTGAGGTCAACGTTGAGCGCGTCAGGCAGATGGTGCGTAGCGATCATTGGCTGACTGTCGACTGATGGCAAATGAGCTGGGCATGAATCGGGACAGCGTCTGGAAGATTCTCACTGAAGATTTGGAAAGTCTGCCGAAGATGGTGTCAAAACTGTTGAATGATGACCAGAAAGGTCGACGCATGCAAGTGTGCCAGGACACCCTCGAGTGTCTTGAAACCGAACCAGCCCTGCTAGGGACAGTCATCACCAGTGATGAGTCATGGATCTTCAAGTACGACCCGGAGGGGACCCGTTTTGAAGACGTGGACAACATCAAAAAGGCCATGACGACGGAACTGAGGAGGATCCCGGAAGAATCCTTTCAGGAGTGCATGCAAGTGTGGCAGAAAAGGATGGAAAAGTGCATTAGACTCCAGGGGATTACATTGAAGGAGAAAAATCTGTTAGTGTGAAGTTTGGGTTTGAAATAAATCTTTTGTGACATCAGTCCTGGAATTTTCTGACACACCTCGTATTTGTATATATATATGTATATATATAAGTATATGTATATATATATATATATATATGTAATGTATATATATAAGTATATGTATGTATATATATATATATACGACCTCATAGTCAGGACGAGACGTACTAGACAGCGAAAGAGGACTATCCTCAGGAGAAAAATATGGAAGCTAAAGGACCCCATAGCCAGAAATAAATTTCAAAGCATATTACTTGACGCTTTCGACAGTAAGGAAGAGCAATTAGAGTCGTATAATATAGAGGAACAGTGGGAATTCCTGAGAGCAAACCTGCTGACGGCGGCAGACGAAGTCTGTGGCTTGAGCAGGCCTGTAGGTGGGAGGAGAGTAACATGGTGGTGGAACAGTAAGGTGGAGGAGTCAATTAAGGCCAAAAAGCAGGCTTGGAAAGTATGGTGGGATGGGGGAAGTAGAGAAGACTATCAAGTGGCCAGGAGGGAAGCTAGGAGACAAGTGTACTTCGCAAGAAGGGAAGCAGAGGAAAGAAAGTTCAAGCATGTTCTACAACATGAGGACCAAAAACGTGAGGTGTTCAGGATTGCCAGGCAATGTGTCAAGGAAAACCGTGATATTGTCGGGGAGAAGTGTGTACTTAACGATGATGGCATACTTGCCATCACCGATGCTGATAAGAAGGTAATAGCGCAACTAATCAGAGAGAGAATTGATCTAGATGAAATGCAGTTCGGGTTTGTGTCAGGCAAAAGTACCGCAGACGCTCTTTTCATCGTACGACAACTACAGGAGAAGTACCTAGCTAAAAGTAAACACCTATACTTAGCTTTCGTCGACTTGGAGAAAGCTTTCGACAGAGTCCCCCGTTCCATTATCTGGTGGTCTCTTAGAAAACTAGGTGTTGACGAATGGCTTGTGAGAGCTATACAAGCCATGTATAAAGAAACAGTCAGTAAGGTTAGAATTAACAACGAATATAGTGAAGAGTTTAGCGTAAAAGTTGGTGTCCATCAGGGCTCTGTTCTTAGCCCCCTACTATTTATTATTGCCCTTCAGGCTATAACAGAGGAGTTCAAGACCGGCTGCCCATGGGAACTTCTATACGCAGATGATCTAACGCTCATAGCTGAATCAATGACCGAACTAGAGAAGAAATTCCAAACATGGAAGCACGGCCTAGAATCAAAAGGCCTTAAAATTAACCTGGCTAAGACTAAAGTTCTAGTTTGTAGGAAAGAAAATAAGGCGGCGGTCCCTTCTGGGAAATGGCCATGCTCAGTGTGTAGGAAAGGCG
>OZ024751.1:53857756-53862756 GCA_964016885.1 Eledone cirrhosa
TCTGGTATTTATTGCTATCATACCATGAGTTTATTCTATTAGCCTTGTTCCTAGTTCTTTCTATTCTATTCCAAAATTTGCTCCTATACAAGGGGCAGGTCCCATTTATGTCATTATTCACCATTTTTTCCCATTTGGTTCTGGCTCCTCTATACACTCTGATTTTATCTCTCTGATTGTAGCCAGAGAACTGCATACGGTGGATGAAGTGTTGTATGTATCTCTCTAGTTCTTCGGGGTTGCACATGCGGGACACATTTCTCATCACCCGTACCAAATCCGCAATCAGTATGTTGATTTTGGTATGGTTCGAGACGGTCGAGTTTCGGTGGATCAGATGTTTGGAAGTCATGGGTTTGGCATAATGGGAATGGAGGATTTGTTTTTTGTTATTAATGGTATCTAACCAGAGCTCTGTGTCTAGTACAGGTAATCGATGGTTGGGGTGTTTACTTGGGTAGTCTATAGTAACTCTAATGCTCTGGTGGATGGAGTTTGCTATTTGCTGGATGCTTTCCATTGTGTTTTTCTCTAGTTCCTGACTGTTCTCTAGTGGGGGTGTCTTGACTACGATGTTTATATCATCAACGTAGCGGGAGTACATTATCAGGGTTAAGGGGTCTTCTAATTGTTCTTTAAGTTAAAGTTTAAGTCTACTGTCCCACCATACCATGAATAAGTTAGCTATGTCGCCTGCAATGCTAACACCAATGGCTGCTCCTTCCTCTTGGGCATATGTTTTTCCATTAAATTTGAACATATGTTCCTTAAGGGTTAGTTTTATGCTGGCCCCTACCGCATGTGCAATCATTTTCTTCAGTTCATCGTGGTTTTCGGGTGTCCGTATGGCTCTGGTCCACCCGTTCCATCTATCTGTGTGGGTTTTCTTGGCCATTGAGGTAATGGTAGGTGGTCTGCCTCTTGCTGGTCTTGTAGGGCACAGGTTGCTAAGGTCATATGTGTCTAGGTAATTATTACTATAGGTAAGCTTAAGTAGGAGTCCCAGCTCACTGGTATCAATCCCACGGAACTCAACCTTGCTCTCACTGATCATTTCTACGCATTTCTCCACAGCAAAATCCACGTCAATAGATGGATACAGGGACACAACATCCATACTGCCTATTATGCAGTTTGTTAGGTCCCTAGATCGGTTACTCACGCCGATTCTGCTGAGGAGGTCCTCCGTGCTGTCACATACATCTGGGGACATTTCAATGATGGGGCGTATGATCAGGGAGAGGAAGTAGGACAGTCTGTAGTTACTAGCAATGTTAGCTCCACAGACTGGCCGTGTTGGTGGTCCCGCGACAGGGTCACTGCCCGTTTTATGGTCTTTTCGAAGCCTATACAACGCCGGCACGTCATTGTTCCAGGCCTGGAAGTTGTTGGCAGTCCTTTTGTTGGGCTGCATTATATTTGTCCACATCACCATATGGGCATTGAGGGCTTTTTCTCTATCCTCATGCTCCTGTGGTGTTACCTCTCTCTTGTGTTAGTGATGTGGGGTTGCATTGCCTGGATGTAGTTTGGCAGGCTGTCAGCCGACATTCTGCCAGACTTGTCTGTTGGAAAGCATGCTATCTCTCCATTACGCGAGCGCTGCATGAGCTTACGCAAGCCATTTGCAGATTTTTCTCCCAGTTGCTGGGCCTCCATTCTATTATGCTTCTTGCTATACTGTTCTATAATATATGAGTGGAACAGCAACATCACTACTTACAATTAAGGACAAAATGAAAACACACACACACATAGAACAAACAACCAACCAGTAACATGTAAAAAAAACAAATAAATAAATGAAAATAAACACACACAGACACCCGGATGTGGCGCATGCGCAGACTGAGCACACAACACACACACAGAAACAAAATGGCGTAGGACAGAACAAAGGAGAGGCACAGAAACAAAGAAAGGAATCCCCAGTCACTGAAGAGGTCACAGAGTGTGTGACGAAATAACTATGACTATATATAAACAACTATCTGGTTGTGGAACCAACCAACCAACCACAAATTTATAAATTTATTATAAATTTATTATAATAAATTGAAGTGAAAGCAACTGGTGCGTGTGTTTCTTATTGGCAACATGACCCTCCCAAAGTATAATAATATCGGTTTCAACACACGATTTCAGATAAAGAATCTTGCTAAACAAATTCAGAAACGAAATATATATGTATATATATATATATATATATATATGTATATATATATGTATATATATATATATGTATATATATATGTATATATATATATATATATGTATATATATATGTATATATATATATGTATATATATGTATATATATATATGTATATATATATGTATATATATATGTATATATATATGTATATATATATGTATATGTATATATATATATATGTATATATATATATATATGTATATATATATATATGTATATATATATATATGTATATATATATATATATGTATATATATATATATGTATATATATATATATGTATATATATATATATGTATATATATATATATGTATATATACATATGTATATATATATATGTATATATATATATATGTATATATATATATATGTATATATATATGTATATATATATATGTATATATATATGTATATGTATATATATATATGTATATATATATATGTATAGTAATAATAATAAATTTGAAGACTAAAATCCAAAGAGGGCTCGATAAGGATAAATATATATCAAATATATAAGAACCGTAGAGCAAATATTTATTAAAATAACAGATTAAAGTTTAAGCAAAGAATCGCTGCTTCGTATTTATTTATTTATATACGTTTATATACTTATTTATTTATTTGTATACACGCATACACACACACATATTTATATGGGCGTGGTTTTGTATACCCATGGTAAGGTTTTGCGTATGCTTGTGTATGTACGTATTTGTTTGCATGTATGTATTTATTTATTTCTATTACTTCTGTATTGTATTTATTTACTTTGTTCTTAACTCTGTAGCGGAGATTCATTTGGTCTCCTAGTTAGAATTTTAGTCTACGACTTCAGCTATACCATTTACGTGGTTGTGCCTTTGCGTGCTATTGTTCTCCACGCTCCATATATGACGTATTATCTTCGTTTTTTTCGTTCATTGCCAGAGAACGTCTCTATGCACCACCTAAGAGAACATTAGTCTATGACCTCTTTTATACCATAAACGTGGTTCTGTCTTTGTGCGTAATTGTTTTTCACCGCTCCTATTAATGACGTATTATTCGTTCTTTCCCGTTCTTTGCCAGCGAACGTTACCACGAACCAAAGTATCGTCTTCCTGTCTTCCTCCGGTTGCAACGTTTTTTGAAATATCCAGCTCTGCGTTTACAGATTGACTTTGTTAGCTTCAGAAGATCCCGTTAAGGGTGAAAGCAGCGATTCTTTGCGTGCATATTATTTTATTATGTTTCGCGATGACCTCCCCTTTCCGCTTGATGACAGTGTGAAATTTCTTATTCTGAGACTGCTGGAATTTTAAATTTGGCGGTCATTCTGATACGGAGAGGGACCATCGCCAGACATTGGATATCGGTAAGAAGGTTTCTTTATATCGATGTTTGACGGGCATCCACTGATGATTTATAAGTGCCCACCTGCATATATTCCTACAGACTATGTGCAGGCTTCTACATAACCTGGACATATTTTTCCCAACTTGTAGAAAACTTATAATGAAACATTTGTTTGGAAAGGGAGATGTATTTTAATTATGTCTCATATAAAATAATACAACTGGCTATCCGCAAAATACATATAGTTAGCACCCAAACGTAAAATTGGGATTATACTAAGGTATATCCTAATGTTTGTTGAGTGAGATGGAAACCAGTCAGAGTATAGCTTAAAGCTTTCTCTGTTAATGTATTAAATATGTATATATATATATATGTATATTTATATATATGTATATATATATATATTTATATATATGTATATATATATATATTTATATATATGTATATTTATATATATGTATATATATATATGTATATTTATATATATGTATATATATATGTATATTTATATATATGTATATATGAATATTTATATATATGTATATATATATATGTATATTTATATATATGTATATATATATATATATTTATATATATGTATATATATATATATTTATATATATGTATATATATATATATATTTATATATATGTATATATATTTATATATATGTATATATATGTATATATATATATATATGTATATTTATATATATATATATATATATGTATATTTATATATATATATGTATATTTATATATATGTATATATATATATATATATATATCTATATATATATATATATGTATATTTATATATATGTATATTTATATATATGTATATTTATATATATGTATATTTATATATACGTATATTTATATATATGTATATTTATATATATGTATATTTATATATATGTATATTTATATATATGTATTTATATATATGTATATATATATATGTATATATGTATATATATATATATATATGTATGTATATATGTATATATATATATATATGTATGTATATATATATGTGTATATATGTATATATATATATATGTATGTATATATATGTGTATATATATATATGTGTATATATATATATGTGTATATATATATATATATGTATATATATATATATGTATATATATATATATGTATATATATATATATATGTGTATATATATATATCTATATGTATATATATATATTTCGTTGCTGAATTTGTTGGCAACATGACCCTCCCAAAGCATAACAATATATATATATATATGTATATGTCTATGTATATATATATATGTATATGTATATATATATGTATATATATATGTATATATATATGTATATGTTTATATATATATGTATATGTATAATAATATTATTTATAGTTATATATAGACTATATACAATTATAAACAGGAAAGGTCAGTAATTTATTACTA
>OZ024751.1:53867756-53870256 GCA_964016885.1 Eledone cirrhosa
ATTGGATTCCATTGTGAATTGTATGTTATTATCTATGTTGTTTATCATGTTTTTAAACGTAGTAAGTGAGTTCATGTCTTCTTGCCATAGGATAAAGCAGTCGTCTAGATATCTTTTCCAATTGGCTTTGAGGTGTGTGTGGAAAGAGTCTCCAAATAAGAGAAAGGACTGACTGTATATTTGTTGTTCATGGAATCCCATGACTAGGTTGGCATATGTGGATGCTACTTTCGTGCCCATTGCCGTACCTGATACTTGTCTGTATGTTGAACCATTGAATGTGAAGTAGTTATTTTGTAGGATAAAGCGGAGTCCGTCAGTGATAAAATCTGTGTTGATGCGTGTCGGTATTTCTGATGGGTGTGTGTTAAGCCAGTATTGGACTGCTGTTATTCCATAGTTGTGAGGTATGTTTGTGTAGAGGTTTATTACGTCAAAGGAGACAAGAATTGTATTTGCACTTACTGTTTTAGGGAGGTGTTTCAGCATGTCAAGGTCATCTCGTATGTAGCTCTGTATATGTTGTAGAAAGGGTTTCAGTAGGATGTCCAGAAAGTTGCTAAGTCTGTGGGTTTCACATGTAGGGCCTGCTATAATTGGCCTGAGTTTTAGGTCTTCTGGTGGTGTTAGTTCAATGTAATTGTTGGTTGAGGTGTCACATGCATCGTTTATGGGTTTACATTTGTGGAGTTTCGGTAAGCCGTAAAAAGAGCTTGTATTGCATTTGAAGTGGCTTATATAGTTAAACTCTTTTGTGGTTAAGCTGTTGCGGTATTTATTCAGTAAGGTCAAAAGGTTCCCCATTGTTTTGGTGTGTTTGTAGTTTTCTGTTTTTTCATAGTATGTGTTGTTTTCTAAAATGTTAAGTGCGAGGGTCCTATAGTAGTCCGTATTCATAATGACAACAGTACTGCCTTTATCGGCTTCTTTGATAGTTATCTCAGGGTTGTTTCTAAGTGTGAATAATTCTTCCCATTCGTGTGTAGATAGGTTTGATTTCGTGTGTTTATTTGTAATTTTTTCATAGGGAAAGTTGGTGATGTGTTCGCAGTACGTGTCCAGTGCTTTATTTCTTCCCTTTTGTGGGCAGAAATTGCTTTTATTTCTAACCAGTGATTCGTCTTCAGTGTTGGTGTCGTTGTGGAAGAATTCCGTTAGTCGCAGCTTTCGGCAGTATTCCATGATGTCATCCTTCATTTCGGGGAAGTTTGGTTTACGTGGTGTAGGTGTAAATTTCAGGCCCTTACTTAAAATGTTGATTTGTGTGTTGGTTAGAGGTGTCTTTGAGAGGTTGATTATTTTTGGTTTCTCCTGAGGGCGGGGCCATCGAGTATCCTGGTATTTCAGGCTTTTCCCTAAAAAAGGAATGTAGTTTTGTGTGTGATTATATTTTGTTGGTCTGTTGCGTGTGGGTCTGTAGCTTGTTGTTTCATGAGGGTGAATGTGATGGTGGGGGTGGTATGTGTTGTGGTTGTTGATGAGCAAGGGTTCTGTTGTTGGTTCATGTGGTCTGGGTGCGTTATTTCTGTGGTACAGAGTGTTGAGGCTGGGGGGTTGTCTTTTGTTGGATTGAGGGTGATGTTTGGTGTGGTTGTGGGTAAGTTCTGTTGTGATTTCAAGTGGTCTGGGTGGATTTCTTCTGAGGAATGTGGTGTGTGTGTTGTGAGTTGGATCTATGTTATTTCGTCGTTGGTTTATGTAGGGGGCATTTCTACGGAAACCTGTGTTGTGGTGGTTGGGTGTGTTTCTTTTGGTGTAGTTGGCCGTATTTGGTTTGTGTTGGTGGGGGATGTGCCTGTGGTTAGTGTGTGTTGGGTTTGGTGGTGTAAATGTGTCTGTTGTAGTTCTTGTTATGTTCAAATGCTTTATAAAGGGGTTACATGTTTGGTGCGTCCTTTTAAAGTCTTCTTCATATTTGAGGAACCAGTTTTCGGATTTTTCCCACCGTTTAAGGGAAATAGTTTCTGCATTCTCGCAGTCCTGTTTCCACGATTTGATTACATTTTGTAGGGTTGTTCCCTCGGCCTTTTTAGTGCATTCTTCCTCCATATTTTTATCAGTATCCTTATACTCTTGCTCGTTTGAGGTGGCCCTTAATTTTAGGAGTTCTATTTCCATGTTTATCCTGTTGAGTGACATTTGTTCACGGAGTTTTCTTTCTGGTTCAGGTTCGTTTGTAATATGCTTTATTTGGAATTTACGTGGTAAAACTATCGGTGTTGAGTTAATCCATTTTTGGTAAATTCCAGCTTTGTTGAGGTTTTTTATCATATTCCAGAAAGTGAATTTTCTGGTTTTTAGATGTTTTTTCCAGAGGTGTCCCATTTGGTTTTTGATATGGAGCAATGTCGTTTGTTCTGTGTTGGTATTCATAAGTTTTTCGATGGAGTTGCATACGTTTTGAACGTTTAAATAAATTTGGTTGTCAGTCGGTGTGGTGGTTTGGGGTATATCCTGTTTTTTTGTCAGAATGGTGAGTTTTCCATTTATCTCTTTTAGG
>OZ024751.1:53875256-53877756 GCA_964016885.1 Eledone cirrhosa
GAGTGGTGGAGAGACATATAGCGAAAGGAAACGGTGCGAATGAAATTAAAAATAAAAATAAAAATAAAGCATGATCAAAATAAAAGGAATGAAATAAAAATAAATATAAAAGCATGATCAAAATAAACTGAAATTAAAAAAGGGTAAAACAGGTGGTGGAAGGGTGTGGGGTGTGTAGGGGTGGCGGCGGGTGGAGTGGGGAGAGGGAGACGGGTGTCCGAGCGGGGAGGGCTGAAGGTGGTGTGTGTGTGTATGTAGGTGTACGTGTGTGTGTGTGTATGTGAAAGTAAGGGTTGGGGGAAGAACGGGGTTGCATGTTCAGGAAGAGGTGTGTGTGGGGGGTTGTAGGTCGGAGTGTCTGTGCGTGTGTGGATAGAGGGGTGGGGTAAGAGGAATCAGGAGGCTGAGGGTGTAAATATGTGGTGGAAAGCACCTGTGTGTGTGGGGTTTAAGCGTGTTGTGGGTGTAGGTGGCGTGTGGGAGAAAACATTTTTTTTGGGGCGTGTGTGTGGGTGAGTTATATAGGTGATTCCGTAAGAGGATGGTTGAAATGTTGGTAAATTCCTATGATCTTAGTAGATTCCGTGGTGGTCAAGTTCCACATACGAGTATTCCATGAAGAGATGGTCGGAAGAGGAGAGATGTGGGGTGCGCGCGCAACAGGAAGTGGTCAAGCGGTGGGAGTGCTGTGTGTCTGTTTGTGCTCGAAGGTGGTCAGAGGGCATAGCAGCAGTCGGGTGGAATGGTAAAGGGGCGAGGATGGGTAGGTGTGAAAGTTGGAGTGAGGAGGGTGTGTGTGTGTATTAGTAGAGGTGTTAGTGGGATGAGTGAGTGTGGAGCGAGGGTGTGGGTGGAGCGGGGAGAGAAGGGCGTGTGTAGTTCTATGGAGGGAGTTTGGTGTACTGGTGTGTGTGTAGTTTGATGAAGGGGGTGTTAGTGGGTGTTAGTATACGGGAGGTGGGGAAAGGGTTGAATGCAGGTGTGAGTGGGGGTTAGTGGTGGTAGGGTGTGTAGAGTTGGTGGTGTACGAGGGTATGTGGGTACGTGTGCGTGGGGTTGGGGGGTGTTAGTGATGTTAGTTGCTTGTGGGGTGGGTGGTGTAAGTGGGTGCGTGTGTTCGTGTGCTTGGGGTCAGGGGGTGTTAGTGAGGTTAGTTGCGGGGTGGTGGGATGGAGGTGTGGGGGTGAGGGTTAGTGGTGGTAGTAGGGTGTGTGTTTAGTGTGAGCGCGTGTATATATGTGCCGGAGGGTGTGTGCGTGTGATAAGGAGGGGGGGAGAAGAAGGGAGGGATGTTAGTATGTTAGTTGGGGAAGGGTGGTCGGATGAGGGGTGGAGTGGAGGTGTTAGTATTGTTAGTTGTGGGGTGGGCGGTGAAAAGGAGGGGTGTGTTAGTGGTGTTAGTGGGGGATATGTGTGGGGGGAGGGGGCGGTCGAAGGCTAAAGGAATAAGGGTGGGGAGTTCAGGCCGGGGGAGTGTGGGTCTGTAAGATGAAGATAGTTCTTTGTTCGACTCTAAGGAGATTGGCGGGTGTTCCGTGGCATTGGAGTAGGCCACAGACTGTGAGATGGCGTGTGGAATGTCCAGGGGCACCAAAGTGGCGGGCGATGGGGGACTACCATCGACGAATATCCCGGAGGTGCTCAGTGAATCGGTCCGCCAGGCGACGTCCCGTCTGTCCGACATAAGTCGCGCTGCACACCGTGCAGCGAAGTCCGTAGACTAGGTTGGAGGAGGTGCAGCGGAAGGCATGCCGGACAGAGAGAGAGTGGCCGTTGGGACCATGGAAGGTGGTGGTGTTGGTGATGTGGGGACACGTGTTGCAGCGGGGCCTAGGACAGGGAAAGGAACCGGGGGGGGGGGAAGAGCGTGGGTTGGGGGTATGGAGCTGTGGACGAGGAGGGTGCGGAGATTGCGTGCGCGTTTGAAGGAGGGGAGTGGTGGGGTTGGGAAGATGTGGGAGGTGGAGGGGTCGGACTGGAGGCGTCGGAAGAGGCGGCGGATGGTGCGGTGGAGGGGTAAGGTGGAGGGGTGGTAGGTGATGGGGAAGGGGAGACGGTGGGTAGGTGTGCGGTGGTGTGGGGTGAGGGTGGTGGAGCGGTGTGGACGAGAGAGGGGGGTAACCTCTGCGGATGAAATGGCTGACTAGGGAAAGGGCCTGGGACTCGAAGTCAGCATCTCGGCTACAGAGGCGGCGGATCCTGAGGAGTTGGGAGTAGGGAGTGGAGTGTTTAGTGTGGGTGGGGTGGGAAGAGGTGAAGTCGAGGTAAGAGTGGGAGTCGGTGGGTTTGAAGAAGGCGGAGGTGACGAGGGAGTGGTGGGAGGGGTCGAAGGCGACGGAGATGTCTAAGAAGTGGACGTGGGTGGTGGAGATAGAGGTGGTGAAGTGGAGGGAGGGGTGGAAGGAGCAGAATAAGGAGAGAAAGGAGTCGAGCTGTTCTCGGGTGAGGGTCGTGGCTCCGATACAGTCGTCAATGTAACGACCGTACAGTTCGGGCGTGG
>OZ024751.1:53880256-53882756 GCA_964016885.1 Eledone cirrhosa
ATAGGGCAGATGTATCCGGTACAACAAGCATAATAACAGCAAATATCCAGGGTCTTTATCCGAAAACAAAACAGTGTAAAGTCCCTTTCTTGGAAGAATTAGCAACAGAAAAC
The DNA here is from genome assembly GCA_964016885.1 of Eledone cirrhosa. Lineage (NCBI taxonomy): Eukaryota > Metazoa > Mollusca > Cephalopoda > Octopoda > Eledonidae > Eledone > Eledone cirrhosa. The sequence goes on from OZ024751.1 coordinate 53,880,370, forward strand.
AACTCCAAAATAATTGGAATTACTGAAAGTCATCTCAACGAAAACATCCGCAACAGCGAAATCTCAATCAATGGATTCAACATCTTCAGATGTGATAGACAAGGCAGATCCCATGGGGGCGTTATCATGTATATCCATGATACCTATGCATGCATAGAACTTGTCAATGAATCAAATGCCTACTGCAACCTGATGTGCATAAAAATCAACCAACTTAAAACAGTTGTAACAATAATGTACAGACCGCCAAACAGCCCAACATTATCCTTCACTGAGCCACTGACAAAGATCCAACAAATTCTGGGAAACATGGCGAGTCCAATGCCAGACATTATCCTCCTTGGTGACTTCAACTTCCCTAACATCATCTGGCCACATGGACACATACTAAAACTGGGGACAAAAGCTGAACAAATACAGGCAGCCAAACTGTTGGAAGTCACAGAGAAATTATACCTCAAACAAATGATGACAGAAGCAACTAGAAATAATAATTGTTTCTACTTTTGGCACAAGGCCAGTAATTACCCAGTGCATTACTGGTACTTTATTTTATCGACCCCGTAAGGATGAAAGGCAAAGTTAACCTCGGCGAGATTTGAACTCAGAATGGCAAGGGCCGTAACTATGCGTCAAAGCATGGCGTCCGACTCTCTACCGATACTGCCAATCCCCCCTTCATTATTGTTTCTACTTTAGGCACAAGGCCAGCAATTACCCAGTGCATTACTGGTACTTTATTTTATCGACCCTGTAAGGATGAAAGGCAAAGTCAACCTCGGCGGGATTTGAACTCAGATCGTAAAGCATGGCGTCCGACCCTCCACCGATACTGCTAATCCACCGCCTTAGAAATAATAATACGATCGACTTGGTTTTCACCAACAACGAGGACACGCTATTTGACCTTCACTCAACCCCAACAATCCTTTCAGACCACAATATTATTGAAATGCATTTACACATTGGTAATGAGCCCAATGCCACAACTCTTAAACAAAAGGACATGCCAAAGCTATGCAGGTATGATTATCACCAGGCAAATTGGGAAACTATTAACAACCAGTTACAGATCATTGACTGGGATCTCTACCTTACTGGGCCAGATAAACACAAGAAATTCTTAAACAAGATCGAAGAAATATGTGCAAAAAATATTCCTCTTAAGAAAACCAAATCCACAAAAAAACCTGTACCACGGGAGCGAAAGATCCTGATGCGCAAAAGGTCAAGACTAAGAAACAAAACATCTAAGCTGACATCAAAACATGAACTACAGAAAGTCCTTGACCAAATATACAGATTAGAAGACAATCTAAAACAACTAACAATGCAGAAAAGAGAGCCATAGAAAACATCAAGAAAAATCCAAAATGTTTCTACAGTTTTGCAAAGAAATACTCGAATACCAAGTCAACAATAGGACCTCTCCAGAGACAAAATGGGGATGTAGTGAATAACCCTATTGAAATGGCAGAAATGTTGGGTCAACAGTATGAAAGTGTCTTCAGTGAGCCATCTAAAACCATGAAGATCCATGACCCAGGAGAATTCTTCAAGGATATCGACCATACTAAACCTACCCTATCCGACATTGATTTCAACCCAGAAGACATAGAAAGAGCCATAGACAAGCTCTCCATGCACTCGGCTGCGGGGCCTGATGGTTTCAATGCCATGATACTTAAAAACTGCAAGGTACAATTGTTGAAACCCCTTTACATGATATGGAAGGAATCTATGGAGAATGGCAAAATACCAAATACATATAAAGAAGCACACATAACTCCAATACATAAAGGGGACAGCAAATCAAAACCAAAGAACTACCGACCAATCTCACTGACATCACACATTATCAAGGTCTTCGAAAGAATAGTTCGTGGAAAACTGGTTGAGTTCCTGGAATCCAACAATCTGATGAATTGCAACCAGCATGGATTCAGGTTAGGTAGATCATGTCTTTCTCAACTACTGGCACACCATGACCAAATCCTAGAAAATCTAGAGAATGGATACAACACAGATGTTATTTACCTCGACTTTGCAAGGCATTTGACAAGGTAGATCATGGCATCCTGGGACACAAACTTCGAAAGCTAGGAGTAGGAGGAAAAGTTGGTACATGGATACATGAGTTCCTTACAAATAGAACTCAAACAGTCACTGTGAATGGAACCCATTCAACACCATCACCTGTGACCAGCAGTGTTCCTCAGGGTACAGTACTCGGCCCGATCCTGTTTCTCATCATCATCTCTGACATAGATGAAGATACAACCAGCAACGTCTCATCCTTTGCTGATGACACCAGGGTCATGAGACAAATCAAAGACGAGGTGGATACAGAGGCCTTACAAAAGGACCTGACCACCATATACAAATGG
>OZ024752.1:17500-22500 GCA_964016885.1 Eledone cirrhosa
GGTCGTCAGATGGTATAAAAGTTTATGCTTTGTAATATTCCATGCATGAAATTATTGTAACTGGTTCTCTGGATTTTATTTTGGAAAATGTTTGCTCTACGTCATTGTTGCTTGTATCAAGGGTTTCTGATATTGCCAATCCACCAATCAATATATAGGCACAAGGCCAGTAATTTGGGGGGAGAGGAAAGTCGATCAAATCGACCCCAGTGCATGACTGGTACTTTATTTTATCGACCCCGTAAGGATGAAAGGCAAAGTTAACCTTGGCGGGATTTGAACTCAGACCATAAAGAGCCGTAACTCTTTGCTGCAAAGCATGGCGTCCGATCCTCTACCGATACTGCCAACCCACCGCCTAATTTTATACATTACATACATACATTATATATATAATCCCGCCGAGGTCAACTTTGCCTTTCATCCTTACGGGGTCGATAAAATAAAGTACCAGTAATGCACTGGGTAATTGCTGGCCTTGTGTAAAAAAGTAGAAACAATTATATATATATCTATATATATATATCTATATCTATCTATCTATCTCTCTCTCTCTCTATATATATATATATATAGATTATATTACTGCTCTGTAAAACACCTGATGTTCTTACATTGAGCTATTTCTCTTACTGGTAATAAGGTAGTAATAAATTACTGACCTTCCCTGTTTATAGTTGTTTAAAGTATAGTATATACATAACTATAAATAGTATCTTTAATATATATATATATATAATGTATGTATGTAACCTGGAGTTGCGACCGATAGATTGTATTAGCAATTGGAAAGACTAATGGAAACATTGTTTCCTCGATCCGATTTGATGAAAGTCGATCGACTGTCGATATATATGTACCCCCCCCCCCCCCCCCCACACACACACACACACCCAACACATATATATATGTATATTTGCATTATACCACCAAATTTATTTAGCAAATTACTAATGTATTTATGTATGTTCTTCTGGTTATATAATTTCACAAATTTTTTCCCAATAGAGAGAGTCGGTTTCTAACATAGACACAAGACTCTCACATTGGAATTTACACAACATCAACTAGGTAGATATGTATGCATGTCTGCATGCATGCATGTGTAGATATGGATGTTATTGTATGTGTGGGTGTGGATGTTTTGAGTTGTATGTGTGCATGTGTATATGCTTAGTATCTGTACATGTGTATATGCAGTTATAGATGCAACATTTTTGGAATGTTTTACATATTTTTACTGTTCCATTAATGGATTGTACTTGTAATTTCCTAACTAGTTGTGTTCTTTCATGTATGTATGTATGTATGTATGTATGTATGTATGTATGTATGTATGTATGCGTGGGTGCGTGGATGAATCTATGTACGAATGCATAAAGGTGTGTATGTGCGCATGTATGTATGTAGTATGTATGAATGTATGTACGAATGCATGTCTGTATGAATGCATCTATGCATATATGCATGTATATATATATATATGTATATATATATATACACACACACACATAAATATATATATGTATATGTATATATATATATATACGCATATATATATACATATATATATATATACATATATATATACGCATATATATATATAAATATATACATATATATATATATACATATATATATACGCATATATATATATAAATATACATATATATATGTGTGTGTGTGTGTGTGTCAGTGTATGCGTGGGTTAAGGGAGATGTAACTGAACCTATTGCTGAAGTATACATTTACAGAACTCAATGATTTTAATTAAAATCTATTTGCAGTGCATATAGTGTGATTGGAGATGGAGAAAATCAAAATAGAATTCTCTCTCTCTCTCTCTCTCTCTCTCTCTCTCTCTCTCTCTCTCTCTATATATATATATATATATATATATTTGTCTCTCTCCCCACTCTATCCATCCATCCATCCACCCATCTATCTGTCTATCTATCTATCTATTTATCTCCCTCTTACTCTCGCTTGTATATAGGTATGTGTGTACGTAAACGGATGCAATAATGCAAACAACACAGTACATTGAAGACATATATTAGTTTTAACGCTTAATATAGTAGGGAAAATATTGTTTACGTTTCGGACACTAGTCCTTCATCAGAAGATAGAATTAGATACACATTTTTAAAAGGTGGGGATGGGAGGGAGGGGGGGGGATACGGAAACAAATTACGGATATCTCACCTACTTTTGTATTGACCAGTTTCCGCTACAGTGAGCTTTTCAAAGTATAATTTTCCAGCTTATATTTGTGCTGGTGTCGTGTATTAAGAAAAAAAAAATTGTTGTTTTATGTCAGTTACATTCTTTGTAATATATCTTTGCTTATGTTGTCCCGACAAGGGACGCAACCATAGCTCCAATGGTCACTTGATGAAATGTGGTATGTTAGTTGAAGCACCACATCGTTTGTATTTATTTAATACATTTACTTACTGATATTTTGCTGCGCTGTTGTGGAATCTTCTGCAATAAGGAAATATTATATGTTAATTACAATTAATCATAATACGCATTTCCATATCACAATGCATAATTACATTATAGATAATTGGTAATTTATGTATGTATGTACATGCAGCCATACACACACACACACACACACACACACACACACACACACACACACACACACACACATATATATTATATATAAGTACTCACATACGCACAAACACATACTTACACACATATATATATAATATATATATACACTATATATATATATATATATATATAAATATATATATATATACATATATATATATGGTGGCTGCCAACTCGTTTTCGAGTACGGCCACTACTTTATATCCATGTAGGAGAACCCCTACCGATGCGCTGAACGAGTGTGACTTTTTAGTCCAGCCAGCGACTTGAAAACTCTGGTACAAACACTACACTTGTGACAATTACTGACACATAGTGCTGGGCCCATGGTACCATGTGACGACAAGTGCAGAGAGATCTCCAGATATAAAGCAATGCCTGTGCCGTGAAGCTTTTATAGTGAGCAAAGGCACTGCACAAAGCCAATCCCACTCTCTTAACCAAGATGATATTTACCAAAAAGAAGAACAAGTCAACATCATTGGATACCATCAGGGTTGCAGGTGTTATATCAGAGTTTTCCTTCTCCTAGAATTCTGCCTTGACAAAGGCTAAGGGGTCATCTCTCCCGGTGATTTTGGATGGCCATTGACTCTTAAGAGCTCCTTTGCCCTTTGACAGGTTTTGTTTTTAGTCCTGCAGGATGTCCAAAGTCACCCTCCTCACCAAGAAACCTTGGTGGGGTTGCCAGTTTAGTCGCCAACGACCCGACCATGGGACAGGTTGTACTGGGATACATGTTACCAGTAGCACCAACTGGTGACCTGACATAAATATATATATATACACATTTATATACATACATACATATAATATATATATTATATATACATACATATATATATATATATATATATATATATATATATATATATATATATATATATATATATATATGCAGGTATATGCATACATATATATATATATATATATATATGTATATATATATGCATATATATATATATATATATATATAGATATAGATAGGTAAATATACACGGGTGTGTATGATTGTGTATAGAAGATTATATTAATAAGAGGAATTCCAACTTTGTCTGATTTACTCGTTTTATTTACAATCCTTTAAAATATATATAATGGTATTATAATGAAATAGTATGATAGAATATTAAATTCTAAGTGTTAATTGAACAAGTACTTTCATGCTTTCGCAATCTTCAGGTTCATGATAATGAGATGGGTAAATTTCCTACCTTTTATACATTTTATACAGAGAAAAGTGGCTCCAGAATGCAAAGCCCTGTAAACTGTATTTCGACCAATCAGTGTGTAGTTTCACTGAATTACTACAGCTGATTGGTTTAAGCGTCACGGCTGGTTGAGCATGCTAACGTCCAATAGTCATATCCAACGTATCAATTGTTTTGCTTTTTTGAAATGATGAAAATAGCATTTTCTATTAATCATCACCATCAACATCACTTTTATTATTATTATTATCGTTGTTGTTGTTGTTGTTAGTGATTAATAGAAAATGCTATTTTCATCATTTCAAAAAAGCAAAACAATTGATACGTTGGATATGACTATTGGACGTTAGCATGCTCAACCAGCCGTGACGCTTAAACCAATCAGCTGTAGTAATTCAGTGAAACTACACACTGATTGGTCGAAATACAGTTTACAGGGCTTTGCATTCTGGAGCCACTTTTCTCTGTATAAAATGTATAAAAGGTAGGAAATTTACCCATCTCATTACAGTTGAAAATTGCAAACTCGACTGTCACCACATATCATGAACCTGAAGATTGCGAAAGCATGAAAGTACTTGTTCAATTAACACTTAGAATTTAATATTCTATCATACTATTTCATTATAATACCATTATATATATTTTAAAGGATTGTAAATAAAACGAGTAAATCAGACAAAGTTGGAATTCCTCTTATTAATATATATATATATATATATATATATATATATATATATATATATATGTATATATATATGCATATATATATGTATATATATATGCATATATATATATATATGTATATATATATACATGTATATATATATACATATATATATATATATATATATATATATATATATATATGCATATATATATATATGTATATATATATGCATATATATATATATATATATATATGAATAAAGTTAGTCCTTCATCAGTGATCTTCCAACCATCATTGGTATTTCATCGCTTTAAAGACCATATACCTCCGGTTGGTGCGAGCAACGGCTAAAAAAAGTCGTTGGGACACGTAAATAAAGGGGACACGAGTGTAAACAAACAAAGATGGTGAAGCAAGTATATATATATGCATATATATATATATATATGAATATATAATATATGAATATATATATATATATATACACACAT
>OZ024752.1:25000-27500 GCA_964016885.1 Eledone cirrhosa
TGTATGTATTTATGTATGTATGTGTATGCATGTATGTGTGTTTGTGTGTGATTGTATGTGTATATGTATGCATGCATGTGATTGTGTGTATTTATGTATGGATGTATGTGTGTGTGAGTGTATGTATGAATATATGTATGTGTGGTTGTGTGTGTTTGTATGATTGTATGCATGTGATGATATGTATGTATGTGTTTATGTATGTATGTGTTTGATTGTATGATTGTATGTATGTGTGTTTTTCTGTGTGTATGTATGTTTGTACTCTCTCTTAATTTTGCGTTTATTTTTGACTGGTCACCTTCCCGGGGACAAGGTTGTAAAGAAAGAAAATTATTGTCTCTTGTGTAAGTGTTCATCCTTTGAATCTTTAAGATATAGCGTCCATTTGTAGATTATGAATTAAAGAGCGACATCTTTCTCCACAAGCCTAAGTTTAATTATATTTTGGCCCAGGCGTGTTGGTATATAACCTGTAGTTCCAATAATGGAGACTATGAAGCTGAACATGGACCCCGGATACTAGATCTGTAAATTCTTCATCAATGGTTTGTAGATTTTCTTTTTTTTTTTTTTTTTTGCAATTTCCTTACCACATTAACATCATGTGGGTAGCTGATTTTTACAACAGAGGATGTTTTTAAATGGGCCCAAACAACAATATCAGGTCGGTTGTGCTTTGATTTGCTGGCAGTTTTTATTTTTAGGCCCCACCAGTATTCCTTTGAGCCATCAGTCTCAACATATTCCTCCCAGTTCGATTTTATTTTCATCATTCGTAATATATTCCAGATCGTTCTAGCTACCACATCATGTTTCATGGGGAGTTAGTAACGAGAAGACATTCCTTCTCAGTTGGCAATAATGTGGCTAACATCTCCGCTCTTTGCATCTCAGCATACATTTATATTCAGCTGATGACCTTCCTCATGTTTTCAGTAGTTACTTGGTCTTGGTGGGGATTTCTTGTTCCGAGTTCAAATTCTGCCGAGGTTGACTTTGCCTTTCATCCTTACGGGGTCGATAAAATAAAGTACCAGTAATGCACTGGGTAATTGCTGGCCTTGTGCCTAAAGTAGAAACAATTAATTAATTCTATCGTGCAATGCCTGTGCGTGAAGATATTTTTTAAAGTGAGGAAAGACTGTGCACTGAGCCAATCCCACTCTCTGAGGGACAGTAACTATAACCCGAAAAGAAGAAAAGATCAACATCATCGGTAACTACTGAGTCGCAGGTTTTATGTCGGAGTTATCCCAGTTTCTTTCTCCTAGAAAATGCCCTGACAAAGGCTAGGAGTCCTTCACTCCCAGTGGTTTAACCGCGCGATCGGGTGTCCAGCCCGAATATTTCTATGTCCCCGCGCATATACATACACATGCACCCATGTATATACACATATACATATACATACATATGTATATGTGTATATACATATTTACAGACTTTTGGATGGCCGTTGGCTCTTATGAGTTCTTCCGCCCTTTGTCAGGTTTTGCTTTTTGTCCTGCAGGGTGTTCAAAATCACCCTCCTCACCAAGTAAACTTGGTGGGGTTGCCAGTTTAGTCGCCGACGACCCGACCATGCGACAGGTTGTACTGGGTTACATGTTACCAGTAGCACTCAAGAGTGACCCGACATATTATACACGTATATATATATATATATATATATATATATATATGCTTTTCTCAGCAGTAACATATATATTTTATTTGTGTATGTGTAAATCTCTCTCTCTCTCTCTCTCTCTCTCTCTCTCTCCACACACACACACATACATATATATATATATATATATATATATATATATCATAGATAGCTAGATATATACATATACTTTCCTCGCAAGTAACATATATATTTTATTTATGTATGTGAAAACTCATGTCTGTATATATTGTCGTCTTTCTGGATATAAAGAATTAATATCATTTTGGAAAGGATATAAATTCTTTATCAATATCAGCGACTGTAATTTAAATACAAATCAATTAAATAACATAGTAGGCAACACAAACGATAATGAGTTCGTGTGTATAATATTGGCAAAGATGACTCTTCAGAAACACAACATCCGTTTCGACATAGACAAAAAAAACTTTTGCCAAATGTATATATATATATATAAAACACACACACACGCACGCACGCACGCACGCACACGCGCACACACACGCGAACACACACGCGCACACACACGCACGGACACACACGTACGAACACACGCACACACGCGCGCACGCATACGCACACGCATACACACACACGCACGCTCGCGCGCGCGCACATAAACACACACACACACACACACACGTACATGCACACACACACACAACTTTTGTTTATGTGTTGTACAAAGCGTGAACAATGTACTTTTGTATTCGGAGTTTGTCGCTTTTATCATATGTTAGTTATCAGGATTATATATCCTAACCAAGAGAGAAAATAATTATATATCTCGACTAAGAACACACCAACAAACTATTTGTAGCAGAT
>OZ024752.1:32500-45000 GCA_964016885.1 Eledone cirrhosa
TTAATCGAAAAACATAGACTTCCTAGACTTCCAGTTGGCAAAAACTTATTTGAAATATAATAAAGACAAAATCTATTGTGACATACAAACACTTGATCAATTTCTCCTACGCAAAGCCTCATTTCAGGAGAGGCAGCCTTCTTTTTTACCGAACAAACCAAACATATGATAACACATATTGGAGTGTTTATATTAAACATTTTGAAAAGAACAAAAACAAACAACAACAACAAAAAAGCAAAAGCAAAAAAAAATCAAATAAAAAAATATCTTCATATCCATCCAATCAACTGGACGATCTTTAATGGAAGAAAATAGAATTCCAATTGGCAAAGAATTATTAGAAAAACTACAAAGAGATGAAAATCCATCGCGACATATAAAGACCTCATCAATTTCCCTTGATACACAGAGTAGCAATATGTGTGCCAATAACGCTGGTTATGAATAATAATAATGATGATGATAATAATAATAATAATGATAATAATAATAATAATGATAATGATAATAATAATAATAATGATAAAAATAATAATAATAATAATGATAATAATGATTTCTTTATTGGCCACAAGGACTGACATCAAGAAAAACATTACAGACGGCACAGAACGGTACGATGTGGGTTTTGTGCGTGTCAATATTTTTATTATTTATATAAGAAAAGAAAAAAAAAAGGACATAGAAACATATATATATATAAACATTAAAAATGAAAATTGAAACAATGAAAAATTCCCCAATAGGGGGGAAACCTCCGAGCATTACTCGTGGCGAAAACCACACAAAAGACCATGGCCACCCTGACCATCAGGGCAAGCGCCCTTTCTCAATTTTCCATTTCTCAAACTACAGACGTATATTCAGAGCGGTCCCGTTCATTCGGACCATTCTCGCTACGTTCACCCACCTTTCAACAAACTTGCTAGAGGGCAGCACTTGCCTCTCCACCCTGATTTTCCTCTTCAAGTCAAACTTGAAAAAGTTAATAATAATAATAATAATAATAATAATAATAATAATAATAATTGTTTCTACGTTTGGCACAAGGCTAGCAATTACCCAGTACATTACTGGTACTTTATTTTATCGACCCCGTAAGGATGAAAGGCAAAGTTGACCTCGGCGGGATTTGAACTCAGAACGGAAAGGGCCGTAACTCTATGCGTCAAAGCATGACGTCCGACCCTCTACCGATTAATAATAATAATAATAGTGATTATGATGATGATGGCGATGATGACGATGATGATGATGATGATTATGTTAACGATGATGATGAGGTTGATGATGATGATGATGATTATGTTAACGATACTGATGACGATGACGACGTCGACTATGATGATGACAATGATGTTAACGATAATGACGAGGATGATGATGTTAACAACGATGATGATGATGATGTTAACAATGATGATGATGATGAAATTAGAGAGGAGGGATGGGTGAAGAATGAAGAAATAAACAAATATTTACAGAAGCTGAACTCTTATATGTAGAATGTCCTGTAGAAAAGCTTGTTGGAAAACGAAAGTGAAAGTGGCCAGGTTGAACAATTAGTGTAAACAGCCATTTTAGAAAGCTTTGTATTAAATCACTCCACCGAATGTTTATTATGCTATGAAATGAGTTTAAGAGAAAGGACAATATTAATCATGTTTAGCTAACTTTAGATGTGTGCCGCTTATACTTGTATGTTTGGTTAAACTTATATAGATATGTGTCACCTATACGTTTGGTTAACTTTATATAGATGTGTGTCACCTATACGTGTGTTTGGTTAACCTTATATAGATATGTGTGCCGCTTATACATGTGTTTGGTTAACCTTATATAGATATGTGTGTTTGGTTAACCTCATATATGTGTGCCACTCATACATATATGTTTAGCTAACCTTAGATATGTGCCGCCCATATGTATGTGTTTGGTTAACCTTAGATATGTGTGCCGCCCATAGGTATATGTTTAGCTAACCCTAGATATGTGCCGCCAAAACATATATGTTTGACAAGCATTAAATATGTGCTGTCCATATATATGTGTTTAGCTAACCTTAGATATATGCCGCACATACATACAGTATATGTTGAGAGAGAGAGAGAGAGAGAGAGAGAGAGAGAGAGAGAGAGAGAGAGAGAGAGAGAGAGAGAGAGAGATAAACACCTAAAGATAGAGAGACAGGTAGACAGACAGCTATAATGAAGAAACAATGAAACAAAGGCAGAAACATTGACAAAAGACGTACAGTTAATTAATTATATTGACATCCGATAGTTAATTAATTCTTTATCGATTTTATAACGATGAAAGTCGACTTCACCATGATTTGAACTCAGAATGTAAAGGGGGCATATCAATAAATAAAACAAGCCATCTTCTTCTGATTCGACAGAATTGTGTCACCCCTCACCCTAATTTATACACAAGGCCAATAGTTTTGTTGTGGTGGAGAAAGTTGATTAAATAAACACAGTGCATTACTGGTACTTTATTTTATCGAGCCCGTAAGGATGAAAGGCAAAGTTAATCTCGGCGGAATTTGAACGCAGAACATAAAGGGTCGTAACTCTATGTTGACCCTTCGCCCTAATAATGGTTTCAAATTTAGACACAAGGCCAATAATTTAGAGGAAGGGGAAACTCAATTAAATCTACCCCAGTACTTGACTAATACTTTCTTTTAAGGACCCCAGAAGAATTAAATAAATAGTCAGCTTTAGGGGCATTTGAACTAAGAAAGTAAAGAGTCGGACGAAATATCATGAAGTATGTTCAACACAGCCCATCCCTCCCGGTGAAGTCTTTTAGAAAAAGAAAGAAGAGCGTGTGTGTCTGAGAGAGAGCGAGAGAGAGAGAGAGAGAGAGAGAGAGAGAGAGAGAGAGAGAGAGACATTCGAACCCAGTACTAGGCTGGTACTTTATTTATTGACCCCGAAAGAATGAACGACAAAATTGATCTCAGTAGAATTTGAACTCAGAACGTAGTAAACTTGTAGAATTACTGAGACATTTAAAACCCAACACCCCAACAACTCAGCACAGCCTGAGACTCAGAAAAGTTGGAGTAGAAATCTACTTGCTACAGATTGGCTTTAGCAACAGTGTAGTGGGGTAAGACAACAATCACATCGAAACCAACATCAACAGCCAGAACAACAATAGGAACAACGTGAAAAAGAAGAAACCTTTTGACTTCCTAATGAATATACATGCGTATTTTATTTATATATATATATATATATATATATATATATATATATATATATATATATATATATATATTCATTAGTTAAGCAAAACAAGACCACAAATTTCACAAGGAAGACATTATTAAAAGATTGTCAACATATTTTAGTTTGATGTAAGGAATGTAGAGAATAATAATAATAATATTAATAATAATAATGTCCGTTTACAATTGTTTCGCTACTCCATATAATATTTCTGGATCAAACTTCAAAACTAATTCACCAATCTCTCCTCTCCTATCTCCATCTCTCTCTTTAAGATTGGTTACTCTTGAACTGTATGTATATATATATATATATATATATCCACAGAGTGTAACGTGGAGTTACTGTAGGTTCACCCGTGTGAGAACTCAATGTTTAGGTTCGCTTCTGTGTCGAGATGTAGAACTAGACAGAGTGTATTATAAAATAAAGTAAGGACAAGTGGTTACACTTTCATTACGTTTATTTGTTGGTGACGCACGTTTCGCCACTGATCAGCTCAAGGTTCGATCTGTATCGATCTAGCCCGACTCTGTAACCCTCGGCTCGTCAGACCCCTTATAATGGTCTGACCAACAAATAGACGTAATGAAAGTGTAACTACTCGTCCTTACTAAACTATTTGTTAGTTATTTACATGTGTGTATATGTATGTGTGTATATATACACATATCCATATGTATATATATATATATATATGTATATATATATATATGTATATATATATATATATATATATATATATATATATATATATATATATATATATATATATATATATATATACACATACATATACACACACATGTAAATAACTAACAAATAGTTTAGTTTTTCGCTCTACATGGCTGAATACAATAAATGTAATCTGAGTTTTTCGAATATTAATGATAATATTCGATACGTTTGCAATTATGCAAACAGCCTCTTTTTTTTAAAGCCATGTCAGTAGAATGACCTCGTCATTCTTGCTCTTGTGTTGCCATGCAGACAGAACTGCAGACACTAATGTTTCTGGGTGATTGCCTACCTGCCAACTCTCAGTGCTAGTGACAGTTGGCAGGCAAGAAGTATACTGTACTGATAAAAGGTAATCACCTAGAAACATCAGTGTCTGCAGTTCTGTTTGCTTGTCAACACAAGAGCTAGAATGACGGTGTCATTCTACTGACATGGCTTTAAAGAGGCTGTTTGCATAATTGCAAATGAATCGAATATTGCCGAGGTTAACTTTGCCTTTCATCCTTACGGGGTCGATAAAATAAAGTACCAATAATGCACTGGGTAATTGCTGGCCTTGTGCCTAAAGTAGAAACAATTATTATTAATATTCGATTATTAATATTCAAAGGGCGGTGGATTGGCAGTATCGGTAGAGAGTCGGACGCCATGCTTTGCAGCATAGAGTTAATGCCCTTTATGATCTGAGTTCAAATCCCGCCGAGGTTAACTTTGCCATTCATCCTTACGGGGTCGATAAAAGAAAGTACCAGTCACGCACTGGGGTCGATTTAATCGACTTTCCCCTCCCCCAAAATTGCTGGCCTTGTGCCTATATAAGAAACCATTATTAATATTAAAAAATCTTAGATTAGATTACATATATATACGAGTATATATATATATATATATATATATAGGAAAAAATATGACCCCGACGGCAGAGCTTAACCCGTTTCGACGGGTATTTCAGTCCAGAAATAGCGTCGAAACGGCTTGAGCTCTTCCGTCAGGGCCATACTTTTTCCTATTACCCACTCTACTACCCTAAGTATTGAGTACTCTGGTGCGTTATGGTGCATCTTGTTCCTTACCACATCTCCTTCGTTATATATATATATATAAGGGCCATATCACGCTGAAAACACAGGTTCTCGTCCGATCACCGAGGTTAAATAACTTCGAGCCTAGTTAGTATTTAGATGCGTGACCGCTTGGGAAACCTAGATGCTGTAAACATTTCTTTAATGGCGGTACCCCAGCATGGCCTCAGCCTGTCGACTGGAACACGTAATGGACTAGAATATATATTCGTGTGCGTGTGGAACAATAGATCTAGTCGGTGAACTAGTTGCGTGCCACAGGATTGCTATATCAACGTTGATCTTAGGTTAAAGAACCATCACAACCACCGTAATAACGACAACAATAGCGATAATGGTTTGTGATTTAGGTACAAGGCCAACAGTTTAAGAGATATAGGAATATGAAGCACGTGATAACAAGGATAAGCCAAAACGTCATTCTATATTTCTTGCATGTCTAAGAGAAATATCTCTAAGAGAAATGACTCTAAAGTTAAGGGATGTCATACGAACTACAAGTTCATACTTAGACACGAAATCTTCTATAATGATTCTTTTAACTTACAGTTGATTCCTGCTTGTGAAAGTTTAGATCTAAAGATGGCTGTAGTTGGATTACAAGGTACACTGCAGAAGTTCTGAGACTTTTAATTTACTTACATGGACAACATTTTTCGAGAAGTGGGCCGCATAGGATATGGCTCATTATAAGGTAGGCCGCACTAAAAAATTCAAGGCAATTTTGAAATTAGGTGTACTATTCAGAAAGCCAAACGAGCCGCATGCGGCTCGCAGATCGCACTTTGCCCATGATTGCTCTAATACATCCTTGATATGGTTATAATAAAACCTGTGATCATAAGATTGAAGACTGTACTTGTAATTCAAAGAAGTCACACTTGTCACAGACAGTCTCACGCTGAATCTCCCTCAGAATTATGTTAAAAGTACGAGTTTCAATGGAATGCTCAGCCATTTGCTTATTAATTAATTCTAGGAGCAGGCTGTTGTGTTGGTCGAACAACTGGAACACTCCTCGTCGAAACCAACGGAAGACCATTTCGTCAAATGTAAGGAACTAACCCGGCTGTGACCTTCAATTTCAGGATCACAAAGAAGTGGGTCTAATACCATTCCCCTCAGTGACAATTTGTTTTGAGTTCCTGGAAATTCTATTATTTCATTTATTTATTTATATTTTTATTTGTTTGTTTGTAAAGGGGCAGGAAGGGTTTCTAATTTAAAGAACAAGGCCAGAAATTTCAGAGGCCAGGGAAGCGGAAAAGAGAAATTCGATTAAATTGAATCCCAGTATTTGACTGGTATTTTGTTTTATCGACCCCGAGATCGATGAAAGGCGAAGTTGTCTTTGGCGGGATTTGAACTCAGAACCTCAGAACCTAAAGAGCCGGAATAAAAGTCACAAAACATTTTGTATGACGCTCTACCTGCTAATCACCACCCGGAATGACACAACAACAACAACAACAGCAACAGCAACAACAACTACTAACAGTAACGAACATGGCGGTGAAGGTGTTATTTACTGTCAAAAACAACTGTTGAACGTAGAGTGTGTGTATGTGTATATGTGTGTGTATATGTTGTGCCATGAGATTATATGTGTGTGAGTGAATGTGTGTATGTATATGTGTGTCGTTGGCTGTGTGCGTGTCTTTCTGTGTGTGTGTGTGAATGTTTGGTTGCCAGTGATTGTGTGTCAGTGTGTCTGTGCGTATGTGTGTGTAAGTGAAGTTACCAGTGATTGTGTTGTGTATGTCTGTGAGGTGTGTGTCTCTGTGTGTGTGTGTCTGTGTGTGTATGTATGTGAAGTTACCAGTGATTGTGTGTGTCTGTCTGTGTGTGTGTGTGTGTTTGTGTGTGTGTGTGTCTGTGTGTTTGTGTGTGTGTGTGTCTGTGTGTGTGTGTGTGTCTGTGTGTCTGTGTGTGTGTGTGTGTGTGTGTGTGTGTGTGTGTGTGTGTGTGTGTGTGTGTGTGTGCGTGTGCGTGTGTGTATATATATGACTGCGGGGGAGAAAAAGGGTGTAAGCTGTTATCACTACCGGATATCGAACTCTTGGAAACCATGTGACAGGAGGCGGGAAGATTGTTGTGGTGGTAGTAGTAGTAGTGGTAGTAGTGGTAGTAGTGGTGGTGGTTGTAGTAGTAGTAGTAGTAGTTGTAGTGGTGGTGGTGGTGGTAGTAGTAGTAGTGGTGGTGGTTGTAGTAGTAGTAGTTTTGGCGGTGCTAGTGGTAGTAGTAGTAGCAGTAGTATTAGTAGTAGTAGTAGTAGCAGCAGCAGCAGTTTTTGCAGTAGTCGTAGTATCAGTGGGGATGTTGGTGGTGGTGGTATTAGGAGCTGATGGTGGTGGAGGTAGTGGTGGTGGTAGTTGTGATATGGAGTGGGTTGTTCTAGTAACAGTAACCATGATAGATAAATTTCTTTATTAGCCACAAGGGCACAAAAGAAGAGGACAGATGGGGAGTTTACATACAGGTATATGAAAATAAAACTATTAATACAATAACAAATAACAATTGAAATCCCCAATAGGGGGGGGGTGTTACACAGGGGTTGTACACACCCCGAAAAAATGTACAACCCCCATCTCCAGGAGCACCAAGAGTGAGTACTCCCTTCCTCTTTTCCTCTTTTTCTTCAACCTACAGGCTTATATAGAGAGAAGGCCCAACCACTCGGGCCATCTTTTCCACATTCACCCACCTTTTATAAAATTTGCTAGGGTACAGCACCTCTCTCTCTCCATCCTGATTCTTCTTCCAAAATGATATTTGAAAAAAACGAATCGTTGCTCGCCGGAGAGAAACGTGTCTGACCTCAGCCATTTTAACCTCGTCCACCATATAACCTCTTTCACCATAGCCATACACATAGGAAAACCGCCTTTCCCTCGTTTTTGAAGGAGGGTGGCGGTTTGATCAGGACAATGGACTCGGTGGTCAACTGGATTGGTCCCACCCGCGACAATAGTCGTTCTACATAGCCCCACAGGTCGGTAACGCCCGGGCAGTGTACAAATGCGTGTGCGACGGTTTCCTCGTCGCGCACGCATCTCGGACAGAACTTTTTCGAATCGAAGGGTCCCTACCCGGGCGCCCGTGTCTGTAGAGCTTGTCTCGAACTGGTAGAGCTCCTTGGTAGCACTGCCAGGCCAGGGACTTTTGGAAGTTGTCCAATGGTCCCGGGCGGAAGGTCCTACTGAACAGACTGGCCAATTCGTCCTCATCTACGCCTAGAGTTTCTCCGAGCGTGTCGTCGCACTTGCTGCGAGCCAACCCTCTATAGAATGTCGAAGTGGAGTCTCCACTGATCGCCGGGTCTGTTTGCCAGAGGACTGTGAGCGCCTGAGCACATTCGATGTGCCAGTCGCCCATTTTCCTCGGCCTTTGCTTGACCCAGGACTGCAGCTCGGTCAACGAGACGAGTCGTGGGAAGGCTCGCCTCACGAACGGGGCCCACACCGGTTGTCTGGTGAGGAATACGTGGAGGTGCCGCAGCATGAGCGCGTGTTTGCGCATCCCCAGCCCTCCGTTTGAAGAGTGTTGGCAGTAGATGGATCTTCTCACCAAAGGAGCCCGTTTCTTCCAAATAAATTGGAAGAGCGCGCGCTCCATTTTGGTGAGCGTTTTGGCTGAACAAGGCACAACGGTCAAGCGGTAGTAGATGACGGACGCTATAAGAGTGTTCGCCACCTCCGCTCGACCTTTCAAGGATAGTTTGCACTCGGCCCACTTCTGGGTGAGCGCAAACACTTTGGCCGTCACCTCGTTCCAGTTCTTCTCCACCTGAGGTCAGACCCCGAGCAGCTTTACCGGTCCTTCCGTTCAGCGTCCGACGACGTCATCGGAAAGCATCGGTTTGCCTCTCCACGTTCCGAGTTGAAAACCGACGGATTTGTCCCGGTTCAGCTTCGACCTGTGAACCTTTCGTATTCCTCCAGTAAGGTGCCGATCTCCCCGATTTGCGCGGTGCTCGACACCATTACTGTCACGTCATCGGAGTAGGCCGACGCCGCTTTTCGCAGTCCCGGTTCCAAAGGGATGCCCTGCAATAGCTCCAACTTCCGCAGTAGTGGCTCGAGAGTCAGTACGTACAGAAGGGAGGAGAGAGGGCATCCCTGTCGGATGGATCTAGTGATATGGAACGGCCATGATAGATAGATTATAAGTAAATAGATAGATAGACTGATAGATAGACGGATAGATAAATAAATAGAAAGACAAATCGATAGATAGATAGATAGTTAGTCATTTGTATATTTGTGTATATATATATATAAGGTAAATTATATGATGATACAAGTGTTTAGGTATATATATATATATATATATAAGGTAAATTATATGATGATACAAGTGTTTAGGGATATATATATATATATATATATATATATATATATATATATATATGAAAAAGTATGACCCCGACGGCAGAGCTCAAGCCGTTTCGACGGCTATTTCTGGACTCCAGAAATAACCGTCGAAACGGCTTGAACTCTGCCTTCGGGGTCATACTTTTTCCTATTTCCCACTCTACTACCCTAAGTATTGAGTACTCTGGTGCATTATGGTGCATCTGGTTCCTTACCACAATTCCTTTGTTATATATATATATATATATATATATATATATATATATATATAGAGAGAGAGAGAGAGTCAGCTATATATATATATATAAGTTTCTTTTATTTGCCACTAGGGCATCAAAAGTGGGACAAGTACAAAGGGGGGGAGTTTACACAAAAAGGCGTCCTCAATAAGGAGGAGGCAATAACAAAATATAAAAATAAAATAAGATATAACAAAAAATAAAATTTTTAACAAAATCCTCAATAGAGAGGAGGCGCCTTGGGGGGTCGCACACACCCCCGAAAAAAGTGTGCAACCCTTTTCCTCAGGAGCACAGAGAGGGGGTGCTCCCTCGTTCCTTCCTCTTTTCCACCTACAGGCTTATGTAAAGAGAAGGCCCATTCACACGGGCCATTCTCGCCACTTTCACCCACCTTTCATAAAAACGACTGGGGTGCAGCACCTCTCTCTCCATCCTGATCCTTCTTCCGAAATGATATCGGAAGAAACGGACCAGTTGTTGGCCAGAGAGAAAGGTGCCTGACCTCAGTCCTTTCAGACGCGTCCACCATACAACCTCTTTCGCCATGGCTATTACGCACAGAAACACCGCCTCTGCTTCATCTTTGAAGGGGGGAGGCGGCTTGATCATTACAATAGACTCGGTGGTCAACCGGATCGGTCCCACCATTGACAGCAGTTGTTCGACATAGCCCCACAGATCGGCTACGCCCGAGCAGTGTACCAATGCGTGTGCAACGGTTTCCTCGTCGCACACGCATCTGGGACAGATCTTTTTGGCGGGGTCCCTACCCGGGCGCCCGTGTCTGTAGAGCCTTTCTCGAACGGGTAAAGCCCCTCGGTAGCACTGCCAGGCCAGGGACTTCTGGAAGTTGTCCATAGGTCCCGGGCTGAATGTCCTACCGAACAGGCTGGCCAGTTCGTCCTCCTCCATGTCTAGGGCTTCTCCGAGGGCGTCGTCGCACCTGCTGCGTACCAGCCCTCTATAGAATGTTGCGGTGGAGTCTCCACTGATAACCGGATCCGCCTGCCAGAGGGCGGTGAGCGCCTGGGCACAAGATAGATATAGGTAGATAGATAGACAGATATATGGACAGGTAGGTGGAAATGAGTAATAGAAAAATGAAAGGACCAAGAAGTTGAATGGTAAGAATTAACGAAATGAAAGAGGGCAGGAAGGCGAAACAAATAAATAAAAGAACAGATGTGGAGAGAAAGAAAGTATAATTAAATAAAGAAGGAAAGAAAGAAAGTAATAGAGTGAAATATTTGAAAATATAATCGCTACAATGTAGATAATTATAATTGTTTCTACTTTAAGCATAAGGCCAGCAAATTACCCACTACATTACTGGTACTTTATTTTATCGACTCCGTAAGGATGAAAGGCAAAGTTAACCTCGGCGGGATTTGAACTCAGAATGTAAAGGGACGTAACTATGCTAGAAAGCATGGCGTCCAACCCTCTACCGATACTGCCAATTCACCTAATTATAATAATAGTTGAGAAGTATAAAATAATAGTTGAATAAGTCGGATAAAGTACCCCCGGGGACAGAAAAGAAGTGGACAAGATGGATACATAACTAATGTACCAGTAATGTACTAGGTTGTTTCTTCTTTATTAAGATTGTTACATTTATTTGAAATGATGGACGGACGGACGGACACAACAGGCGTTGTAGTATTGATAATAGTTATGAATCTTTACATCATAGTTTTCCTTTTCTGGGGTATTTATTTAACAATCATTTTAAGGTCAGGGGTGGTAGACTGGCGGAGCCGGACAAAATGCTTTGCTGTATTTTATTACAATCAGTCCTTGACGTTCAGAGTTCAAATTCCACCGAACTTAACTTTGCTTTTTATTTTTCCGGGGTCGATAAAAATGCAGCACCAGTAACGCACTGGGGGTCGACATATACGATGTATTCCTTCCCCTAAATTCCTGGCGTTATGTCAAAATTAGAAATCATTATCATGCACTGCGGTGGCTACCTTTTCAAATAAATAAATAAAGATAATAATAATAAAGAAGGACATTATAAAAGGAGAATGAGGAAAGATAAACAAAAACTTGTAACGAGTAAAGACTTAATTAGAAAGAAAAAAACGAAGAAAGATAGATAGAAAACTTAAAATACAAGAAACCAACAGAAGGATATAAATTAAAGACGAAAGACGAAAGGAAAAAAAAAAAGGAAAAAAAAAGGAAATTCAGTCGAAAAAAGAAATTAATTAAAAAAAGACAACAAAATAAATATTAATATATATTTCTTTTATGAAGAAGCATAAAAGACTGAGACGCTGAGGAGTAAAAGTGAGTATATGATGTTGTTCATGTTTACCACGGTTTGTGTGTGAAGATATATGTGATGGTGGCGGAATTAATATTGACTAGGAATGAAAAGAAATTGCACAAGCTAGAATACCGGAAACGAAGGCACTGCTTTGCTGTACCGGAAACGTAGCCATTGCTATGTGATCTCTAAAACGAATGGATATGCCAAGTTGTGGAAATTCAAGCTATTCCATATTAGCATGGATTATTTTCATGTGTAGAGCTGACCTCTGCTTGTGTTGTTCTAAATCTAATTTCGAATAGTTCTAAATCTAATTTTGTGTAGTAAGTTTACATTTTGTGTTAAATATTTCATGTGCTAACATGGTAAAACCGTCGTAAAATGTTAAAAGGTTAATATAGCTATTACAAATATTTCTCAGACTCAAAGAATATCAAGCAATAGGTCATGACACTTGCCTCAAAGACATTAAATTCTCTTCTTATCGTGTCCACAAGAGTGTCAGCTACAAAGTTTGGCTAAATGTGGTTCCA
>OZ024752.1:55000-65000 GCA_964016885.1 Eledone cirrhosa
GTCCATTTTAGTTGTGAAGATTTCGTGCGTTTATATAAATAGTTTTGTACGAATTTAAATAGAAAATAAGTTTTTTTATTCTTCATTCTAGAAACCTTCTTCTTCTTCTTCTTCTTCTTCTTCTTCTCCTTCTCCTCCGCCTCCCGTTTCTCCTCCCACTTATTCCTGGGAGGGTCGTAGGAGCATTAAAGTCATGTTCATTGAGACTTAGCTATCACACCAACATTTGACCAGAACAAACGAATGAACGAATAAATGAATGGATAAATGAAAGAATTGAATGAATGAACGAATCATTGAATAAAATAATCAGTGAATAAACGAATCATTGAATAAATGAATCACCGAATAAAGAAATCACTGAATAAAGGAAGGAATCACTGAATAAAAGAACGAAATCACTGAATAAATGAACGAATCATTGAATAAATGAACGAATCACTGATTAAAGGATCGAATCACTGAATGAAAGAATCACTGAATAAAGGAAAGAATCACTGAATAAAGGAAAGAATCACTGAATAAAGGAAAGAATCACTGAATAAAGGAAAGAATCACTGAATAAAGGAACCAATCACTGAATAAACGAACGAATGACTGAATAAATGAACAAATCACTGAATAAATGAACCTTTGAATAAAGGAATTACTGAATAAAGGAATCACTGAATAAAGGAATGAATGCTAGAAGTACCTTGGAATTCTGGAAAACATCTCCTGCAGTTGTGCTTCTGACAAAGAACATGTTATCAGGGAATACTATACGATAATTAAAAGGGAAATATATTGTAATGAGAACTCTCTGTCGGCTAAATAATCAATAGTCACAATGTGTTTCACTGTAACACTACACAGACATAACAGCATTTACAATGTTTTAGTATATACACACGTATATACACCACATATATATATACACACGTATATACACCACATATATATACACACGTATATACACTACATATATATACACACGTATATACATACACATACATATATACACACGTATATAGAGAGAGAGACACACACACACATACACACATATATACAAGCACACACAAACACACACATATACAAACACACACACATACACACATGTATACAAGCACACACAAACACACACATATACAAACACACACACATGCATACACACTCATACACACACATATACAAACAAACACGCATACCCACATATACAAACACACTCACATATCTACACACTCATACATACAAACACGCGCACACACATACATATACACGCGTATACACTAACATACACACACATACACACACGTATACACTCACATACACACACATACACTCACATACACAAACACACACATACACATACACATACACACACAAACACACACAAACAAACACATACACACATAAATACACACGCTAACACACACACACACATATACAAACAAACACGCATACACACATATACAAACACACTCACATATCTACACACTCAAACATACAAACACGCGCACACACATACATATACACACGTATACACTAACATACACACACATAGACACTCACATATACACACGTATACACTCACATACACACACACATACACAAACACACACAAACAAACACATACACACATAAATACACACGCTAACACACACACACACACACACAAACAAACACACACATACGTATATACACTACATTTAATACTTGTAATACCATCTCGTACGTAAAGCGTTGTTCAATCTGACAAATTCCCATGTGAACCATTAACAATTAAACAAAAAGTCTCTAAGTATCCCAGCTTGTTTTAATTTCCAATGCTTCAAAGAATATAACTTTGTTTCAAATTTACAACTTTAAAAATACTGACCAAAATATATTTCGCTGTTCATAATAATTTGATCAAACTACCGTATTTCCCGTCGTCGAAGACGCTACTTTTTTCCTAAAATAAGTCTAAAAAAATCTACCATGCGTCCTGGAGGCCGAAGGTTGTTTATTATTAAAAAAAAAATTTTTGGTTGTCAAAATTAATGTGCGTCCTTGAGGACGAGGCGTCTTCGGCGCCGGGAAATACGGTATGTCGGGTTCAAGTGTATGAGATGAATGAAATGAAAACACGACCTTTCCTTTAGCCTTTTATAACGAGACTCAGGCAAACAAATTTCCACCATTTAAGAGTAATCTTTAAAATTTAAATAGTTTTAAACCTTTAGCATTTACATTACTCTATATTTCCACGGTAAACACTTTATTTCTCATAATATCGAATCTATGAGATTTTGATATTATTTATTTTGAGAATAATACCTTAACATCAGTATGAGTGGCCCGTTATGGTCAGTTTGAACAGAAAGAAGTGAGAGAATTCTGGCCGGATATGACCGGTTTAAACGCTAAAGGGTTAATTCACTACTTTTAACGAATATAACTGCTACGATTTTATAACATAAAATGTTGACTTAAATATATTTCGTGGTTTATAATAATTGTTTATATGAAGAATATTTAATGAAGTAAGCCTCGGTTAAGGTGACAATGTGTGAGGGGAGGCTAAGATATGTATATATATATATATATACTAAAATATATATGTATACACACACACACACACACACAAACACACAAACACACGAAGTACACTCAAGAAGTTAAGTTTTGAGACTTTCTTTGCAGTCACTTTTAACTGACCTATGTAACTGTCACTCTAATACATTCTTGATATGGTTATAATAAACTAACATGCCAAATATTTTTTCCAGGTTGCAGGTTCGAATCGCTACTGCACTGTCAACACTACCTGTCATACATGTCTTGTCACAGCTGACTGGTTCTATAATGCAGTCGGGGCATGAGGACAATTTGAGGCTCGATATGCAATAAAGTCTTTTGTAGAGCTTGGTAAAAGTGCTACAGAAACCTATGAAATGGTTAAAACTGCTTACAGACTAACTTTCATAAACCAGGTGACTGTTTTCCGCTAGTACAAGTGGTTCCAGGAGGGCAAGCAACAAGAGAGGGACGACGAGAGTTGTGGCAGGGAGAGGAACACCAGGACGCCAAAGTTGGTCGACAAAATTCGCAAATTTCTGGTCAACGACCGTCGTGAATCTCTTCTGACGATTGTTAAACAATTTGAAGTGGCTGAGGGCACTGTGCACAGAGTCAACCATGACCATCTGAACATGCGCAAAGTTTGTGCAAAGTTTCTTCCCAGGGTGTTCAATGAAGATCAACGGCAGAAACAATTTAACAAGAGCATAAATATGATGATACGTGTGTGGCATACTGATCGACAAAGAAGTGACAAAGACGTAAATAGATTTAACAATTGATATCTTGTATCAAAGGAAAACACTACAGCAAGACATTCTTGAAATATACGAAGAAACACTATGACTACATCACATAAACAATATTTGCAGTCTTAACTTTTAATACTGCAAATTTTTACGATATGTCACCTAGTAAAAGGATTGTAAACATTTGAATTAAGAAACTCAGTTTTTGATATATTTTTTTGTAAATCATTACAGGATGTTAAGTGATAAAACATGGAGACAGGAAGTAAAAGTGAGAATGAGATTAGCTCTTTTGATAGAAAATGACTATTAAATTCTACATATTAAAGTAGGAATTTTTAAGATTTTACTGTGCAAAAAGGTTGTTAAATAGATTATATATAAATACACACACAGACATATATATATATATATACGTATATATATATACACACACACACATATATATATATACATATATTAAATATATATATATATATATATATATATATATATATATATATATATATATGTATATATATATGGTATGTATATATAATACATATATATATTTAATATATATATATACAGTATATGTATAAAATTTAAATAGTTTTAAACCTTTAGCATTTACATTACTCTATATTTACTATTGTATTTCCACGGTAAACACTTTATTTCACATAATATCGAATCTATGAGATTTTGATATTATTTATTTTGAGAATAATACCTTAACACCAGTGTGAGTGGCCCGTTATGGTCAGTTTGAACAGAAAGAAGTGAGAGAATTCTGGCCGGATATGACCGGTTTAAACGCTAAAGGGTTAATTCACTACTTTTAACGAATATAACTGCTACGATTTTATAACATAAAATGTTGACTTAAATATATTTCGTGGTTTATAATAATTGTTTATATGAAGAATATTTAATGAAGTAAGCCTCGGTTAAGGTGACAATGTGTGAGGGGAGGCTAAGATATTTATATATACTAGCAGAAAAACCACCCTTCGGGTGGTTTTCTGCTGGCATGTGTAGTGTGTATATTGATATTATACGCAAGTATATATACATGTAGATATGATACATCAAATAAAATCGTAATTGACAATATAAACAGAAATTGAACGAAGACGTTGTTACACTGTCTTATGTAATCAGTAACGTAATCCATGATACATTAAAAAAAGATGATATTATATATAAACTGCATTAGGAGATAATAAGTGACAGAAAATTAGTATGTTTATTTAAGTGATCGCCACTGGAAGTGTTGACATCACACACTCTCTCCTTCTATCTATATAGTAGTTGAAGTGGTGGTGGTGGTGGCAACGATATACCGGAAGTGAAACTTTGAAAAGAAGTAATTCCAAGTAATTCAACTTATTTTACTAACGGGATAAAAAAAAAACCGTACGTAGTCCCGCAGACCTTCCTTTATTATAGTTTAAATATATATGTATACACACACACACACACACACACACACACACACACAAACGAAGTACACTCAAGAAGTTAAGTTTTGAGACTTTCTTTGCAGTCACTTTTAACTGACCTATGTAACTGTCACTCTAATACATTCTTGATATGGTTATAATAAACTAACATGCCAAATATTTTTTCCAGGTTGCAGGTTCGAATCGCTACTGCACTGTCAACACTACCTGTCATACATGTCTTGTCACAGCTGACTGGTTCTATAATGCAGTCGGGGCCTGAGGACAATTTGAGGCTCGATATGCAATAAAGTCTTTTGTCGAGCTTGGTAAAAGTGCTACAGAAACCTGACAAAGAGCGGAAGAACTGATAAGTGTCAACGGCCATCCCAAAATGTGTAAATATGTATATACACATGTACATATGTATGTGTATGTATATACGTCTGTATATGCCTGGGGTGTCAGGGGGGGGGGGGGCTGGGCTAACCATGTCCTTTTCAGGATAGCTGGTCCTGCATTGAGTCCCACTTGACACTCAGCTCTCACCTGTGGCCCCAAGAGGCTGTATCATGCGACAGCAGCCACACTCTGGTAAACCGCCTTGGCTGGCGGCCCGAACCAAGTTGAGGGTAGCCGGACCGGTCTGAAACACCCATCATGAGTTAGATAGGGGGTGCCTGCCCCTGCATGCGAAGACTGGACCCGGCGGAGTGAGTGGAGGAGGACAACATCGTCCCAACGGTCACAAAGGCGGTGACAGCAAGCGGTGTGGAGCGCTAGGGCACAGCAAGGCACTACAGACGTCGTGGCCATCCACTGCAGCGAAGGAAGTCCCTGGTCGTGACGGTCCTCCGTACCACCGGATTCTGGCTTCTGCGGCCGAGTGGGACCGTCACTGTGCACTGGCCCTCCCACTATAAACCTTTCCCGCACAGGTTTCTTCTTAATCTAATTAACCCAAAGCCCTGCGGCGATGATCGGCCTCCACAGCCACCTTCGTGCCCACGGAAGACGGGAAACTAAAATAAAGATGTCATCATCGTTTACGATGGACGACCAAGATATATATGTATATTAAATATATATATATATTATATATATATATATATGAAATATACGTACATATATATATACATACATACATACATACATATATATATATATATATATATATATACATATACATAGAAACATACACAGGCGATAAATGGAAGTTTATAATACACACACACACAAGTGTATATATACATATATATATATAAACACACTACGATTTATCGTCTAAGTTCCATTATATTATGTTTCAGTATTTATCTATTTCATATTCTATTTTATTTAATTTTATTCATCGTCATCATCATCGTCATATATGTATGTATGTATGTTTTCTCTTTCTCTTAATTTTGAGTATATTTTTTTGACCGGCCACCTTCCTGGTGGCAAGGTTGTAAAAGAAAAGAAATTGTCATCCCTTGAATCGCAAGAATGTTTTGCAAATTTTGAAGGTGCCAGCTATCGCAGCCACTTGTAGACTATGAATTAGGGAGCTGCGCTTTTTGTCCGCAAATCCAAGTTCAGTCATACTTTGGTCCAAGCGGGTTGGTATATAACCCGTAGCACCAATAATGATGGGTATGAAGCTAAAGGTGTATCTTGGATACTGGATTTGTAAACTCCTCATCAATGGTCCGTAGATGTCCTCCTTCTCCTGTATTTTTCTGACAACGTTTACATCAAGTGGGCAGCTGATCTCCACAACAGAACACGTTTTCAATGTGTGGTCCCAAACTACAATATCAGGCCGGTTGTGCTTTAATCTGGTGGCAGTTTTTATTTTCAGGTTCCACCAGTATTCCTTAGTGCCATCTGTCTCAATATATTCTTCCTCGTTTGTTGTTAATTTTGTTTTCCGAAGTGCGTTCCAGATGGTTCTAGCTATCCCATCGCGTCTCATGGGGAGGTAGTAGCGAGATGACATTCTTTCGCAGCTGGCAACAATGTGGCTTACATCCTCGATCTTTGTTTTACATAGCCTACATTTATTGTCAGCTGCTGGCCCTCCTCTTTTGTGCAGCAGATATTTGGTAGGGAGTTCTTGTTCCTGTATTGCATAGAGATATCCCTCAAGGTGTGATGTCATAAACTTGTCGGAACTCCATGCCAGGCTTTTTGAGTGGTTTATCCCCTCTATGGTCTGTGTTTTACGCCTCAAGTATCCATGCACAACTTTTTCTGTAAATTGGTCAATTTTTTTTTCTTGTTTGAACATTGAATAGGATCTTCCGATTTCTCTGGGTGAGAGATTTATATCGGGCTTTATTCCATATCTCTCCTCCAGATCAGTCGCTATTCTAATGTATGTATGTATGTATGTATGTATGTATGTATGTATGTATGTATGTATGTATGTATGTATGTATGTATGTATGTATGTATGGAGATCTCTCTACACTTGTCGTCACATGGTACCAAAGGCCCAACACTATGTGTCACAGGTGTAGTGTTTGTACCAGAGTTTTCAAGTCGCTGGCTGGACTAAAAGTCACACTTGTTTAGCGCATCGGTAGGGGTTCTCCTACATGGATATAAAGTAGTGGCCGTACTCGAAAACGAGTTGGCAGCCACCACCATGTATGTATGTATGTGCTAAGTGCGTATATATATGTATGTAAATATTACTCGTCTGTTACAAAGAATGTTTCATCTATCTGGTTATCTTAGTACCAGTTATATTTCACGCCATCACTCCACCTCTCTCCTCCACGCCATTCGGTCGCTTTTCTCCTTCTCTCTCCCCACCCTCTCTCTCTTTCCCTCTCTCTCTCTACACACGCACATATATATATATATACGTGGATGTATGTGTGTACCTGTCTTTGTGTCTGTGTGTATGTGTGGTGTGTGTATGTGGTGTGTGTGTATGTGTGGTGTGTGTGGTGCATGTGTGTGTGTGTATGTCTGTGTGTGTGTGTGTGGGTATGTCTGTGTATGTATATGTGTTGTGTGTTGTGTGCATGTGTCTGTGTATGTCTGTGTGTGTGTGTATGTCTGTGTGGTGTGTGTGGTGTGTGTGTGTATGTCTGTGTGTGGTGTGTGTGTGTATGTGTGTGTATGTCTGTGTGTATGTATGTATGTATGTCTGTGTGTATGTCAGGTCACCAGTTGGTGCTACTGGTAACATGTATCCCAGTACAACCTGTCTCATGGTCGGGTCGTTGGCGACTAAACTGGCAACCCCACCAAGGTTTCTTGGTGAGGAGGGTGACTTTGGACATCCTGCAGGACTAAAAACAAAACCTGTCAAAGGGCAAAGGAGCTCTTAAGAGTCAATGGCCATCCAAAATCACCGGGAGAGATGACCCCTTAGCCTTTGTCAAGGCAGAATTCTAGGAGAAGGAAAACTCTGATATAACACCTGCAACCCTGATGGTATCCAATGATGTTGACTTGTTCTTCTTTTTGGTAAATATCATCTTGGTTAAGAGAGTGGGACTGGCTTTGTGCAGTGCCTTTGCTCACTATAAAAGCTTCACGGCACAGGCATTGCTTTATATTTGGAGATCTCTCTGCACTTGTCGTCACATGGTACCATGGGCCCAGCACTATGTGTCAATAATTGTCACAAGTGTAGTGTTTGTACCAGAGTTTTCAAGTCGCTGGCTGGACTAAAAAGTCACACTCGTTCAGCGCATCGGTAGGGGTTCTCCTACAGGGATATAAAGTAATGGCCGTACTCGAAAACGAGTTGGCAGCCATCATGTCTGTGTATGTATGTGTGTGTGTGTGGTGTGTGTGTATGTCTGTGTGTGGTGTGTGTGTGTGTGTGTATGTGTGTGTATGTGTGTGTCTGTCTGTGTGTATGTATGTCTGTGTATGTATGTTTATGTCTGTGTGTGTGGTATGTCTGTATGTGTGTGTGTGGTGTGTGTGTATGTGTGTGTGTGGTGTGTGTGTGAGGTGTGTGTGTATGTGTGTGTATGATGTGCCTGTCTTTGTGTCTGTCTGTGTGTGTCTGTGTGTGTGTGTGTGTGTGTGTGTGTGTGAGGTGTGAGTGTGTATGTGTGTGTGTGCCTGTGTCTGTGTCTGTGTATGTGTGTACATATAATACATACAGATGTATAATATTGCAAAACCAGAACAAAGGCGTTTATTAAGTGAAATATGATTCTTTTAAAAATCTTATTTACAAGAAAACGATGTTATTAAACATATATATATATATATATATATATATATATATATGTGTGTGTGTGTGTGTGTGTATAAATATATATATATACACATGTATATATAAATATATATATATGCACATGTATACGCAAATATGTGCGTGTATATATATATATATATATATACACACGCACATATTTGCGTATACATGTGCACACAGAGAAAATACTGATAATTCTTATATTTGTGGCACAAAGCCACATATTGGTGGGACTGGGTTATGGGGTTATAGTCAATTGAATTGACCTTTGTACATGAGTGGTATTTATTTTTCGACACTGAAGGAACGAAAGACAAAATCAATAACAGCCGAATGTGAACTCAGAACTTAACAGAACGAAACCCAATACTCTAAGACATACAGTCTGCTCTTGTACACCATTTACGCCAAATTAGCAACCTTGAGCTTAAAAATAAATTTGATTCTGGGCATTGGCACAGGGACACAAATTGTAACTAACTACAGCCGTCACTCGCAATCGACTACGATTTGGTAGTATGTACTATGATTTCATTATGGGTTTTAGGTGTTTATACAGTCGTGAGTAGACACAGACACCTTCTCGTCTCTCTTTCTTTCTCGTCTGTCTCCCTCTCGTCCATCTCTCTCCCTCTCGTCCCCCTTTCGATCTTCCTTGATGCAGTGGACACTCAGGGTGTGAGAGATGGAAGGAGAGAGAGGGCTGCACAAGCACTAGACTGATATTTTTTTATCGACCGCGAAAGGGTTAAAAAGTAAAGTGAAACATCTGTGGTATTTGAACTCACAAGACACTCGAAACAAATATTCAATATTCTCACGACTCTACCAATTCGACCGCCATACATATACACTAGAACATTAAATATGGTAGATTGAAATACCTCTGACGTTTAGATGGAATATATTTTAGGGTTCCCAATGACCACCCAGAAGAATGTGAACATGTAATGTAAGATGGAAAGGTTGAAAATAAATAGGGTAAATTTGAAAATATAGTCACCAATGCTGATAACTGAAGAATGACATGATGCTGAATGAAAATAAAAGCAATTTCGACAAACACATACACA
>OZ024752.1:77500-85000 GCA_964016885.1 Eledone cirrhosa
AATAAGTGATATTAATAATATTAATGGCGTCATGCTTTTTATTTTGGCTGAACAACCTGTTAAATGCAGGCAAGAAATTGTTTTAATTATTGAATTTTTTAGTATTCTTTTTCATTTTCATATTTTTCTCTTATATATTTTATAGCCTTTTTTAAATATATTTTATATTTTTTAAATATATTTTATATTCTTTTTATATATTTTATATTCTTTTTTCAAGCATTTTATATTCTTTAAATTTTTAATTTACTCTGTGTTAAGTTTAATTAATCATTCATTCGTTTTACAGATTATTCATTTATATTATTTGTAATGTAATAATAGCTTTAATGTTTTGTTTCATTGACCGTTAAATTTTATATCTTCTTGAGAGAAACCGACAAAAATGAAATGACGTTTTATTAATTCATTTTTATATTATTTCAATTTATTTTCGCTTATTATGTATTATTTATTATTTATTAAACTATCATTTCATTATTTTTTTTATCTGTATTTGTTTGTTTTATTTATTAATTATTCGTATTTTTATTGATGTTTAAAGAGATGTTTTTAGTAGAGTCTTTCGTTTCTGATAGGGGCTGCAGAACGAATTTTCCTCCCCGCAAAAGTCATATTTTAATCGACGTGGTAACGAATGAAGCTCTGGAGTTACCGTATTTCCCGGCGTCGAAGACGCTAATTTTTTCCTAAAATAATTCTCAAAAATCTACCATGCGTCCTGGAGGCCGAAGGTTGTTTATGATTTTTTTTTTTCAAATTTTTGGTTGTCAAAATTAGGGTGCGTCCTCGAGGACGAAGCGTCTTCGGCGCCGGGAAATACGGTACTTATATTCGTTACCATATTATACATACATTCACACACATGTACATACACATACACATAGACACACACATACTCTTACACACACACACATATATATATATATACACACAAAGACACATACACCCACATATATATATATACACAGACACATTCACACACAGACACACAGGCATACACACATTCACAAACATACACACTCACGAATGCCCATACAAATATACATAAACACACCCACGTATATATACACAGACACACGCACACACAGACACACAAGCATACACACATTGACAACATACACACTCACGAATGCCCATAGAAATATACATAAACATACACATTCATTCGCATACGTACATGTACACACACACAGGCAAACAGAGACACATACTCAGATACACACACACATACACAAAGCTCTAATTTCACCTACACACTAATCAAATCATCACCACCTCTTCCCCACTTAGTCAATCTGTTGCATAATAACGACCCCCCTCCTTACAATGGCGCTCTCACTGTTGTATAGACGCCATCTTTAATGTGATATTTGCCGACATTTAAAGCGGGAAATGAGTCTGGCGTTTTGGCGGTTCGACGTTACAACGTCTAATTCAGGCGACTAAACTGCCTCTAAATATATCATGGGCATCACGTGACGTCTGCTATCGATGGTATTGACAGCTACACTCTTCCGGTGGCTTCTGATTCCTTTCCTCCAAGTCACCACCACCGCCAGCACCAACACTACAGCTACTACTACTACTACTACTACCACCAACACAACCACCACCAACAACAAGACCACTACTACAACCATCAACACCACCAATACAACCATCACCACCAACATCACCACCAACACAACAAAACCAACACCACCACTACAATCACTATCACCACCACCACCAACAACCACCATCACTGCCACAATCACTATCACCACAACGCCACCACCACTACCACCACCACCACCACATAACAACTTCCTTCATCTTTACTTATTGAACTTCCGCCTAAAACATTAGTCTCCGTGTTGTTGTTGTTGTTGTTACAGTAGTAGTAGCAGCAGCATTAGCAGCAGTAGTAGTAGTAGTAGCAGCAGCATTAGTAGTAGTAGTAGTAGTAGTAGTAGTAGCAGCAGCAGTATTATTATTATTATTAACTGCCTGGTGGCCATGGTAAAAGAGATTGTATGGTGGACACGTCTGTCTGAAAGGCTTGAAGACGGGTACTTTCCTCCTCGGTGACGCCCTCATTAACATTTTCAAGAGGAAAATCAGAGTGGAGAGGGAAGTGCTGACTTCCAGCCAGTTTGTTGAAAGGTGGGTGAGATAGGCAAGAATGGCCTGTGTGAATGGGTCTACCCTGAGCGTGTGCCTGTAGCATTGTGGGAGGAAAACTGGAAGAGGGCATTTGCCCTAGCGGTCAGGGTAACCGTGGCTTTTCTTGTGGGCTTTCTCCACGAGCAGCCCTCGGAGGTCTCCCCTATATTGGGAATTTTTCATTGTTTCCTTTTGTCACACTCTGTTTTTTGTTTTTAATCGCAGAAATGCCCATTTGTATTGTCCTGTGTTGTCCTTAATGTTATACTTTGTGTCAACCCTTGTGGTTAATAAAGAAAGCATTATTATTATTATTATCGGTCTGTTCGGACGCGTTTTGTTCGCTCCCAGTAAGTCGCTTTGTTTGCCTGTTAAAATTATTTGTTGTTAAATATTTCTTGGACTTGGCCCAAATATTTGAAGATTTTACTTTAAAAAAAAACATGGCTGAGCCAACCCCCCCCCCCCCCCGGCAATATGTCTGCTGTTGTCTGACAACGGCGTAAAAGTTGAGAGGAGGGTTACAAAAATTGTTACAACAGACACCACCATAAACAACGTGAACAAAGACAACACCGAGAACACTAATTTCGTAAAAATTACCACAACAACTACAACAATAAGAGCGTCAACCAAAATACAGACAACAGAAAAACATGACAACAAATGCAACAACGATATTAACAGCACTAACAAGAAAATAAACAACGACAACAGTAACAATACAAATTGCACCGAAAACAACAACAACGGTGGCACCAAAAACACAACCAACTACAACAGTGATAACAGCAACAACACCAACAACACCGTTTGTAGCAGTAGCAACAGCAACAACACCAACAACAAGACCAGTAGTGGCAGTAGTAATGGTACTGTTGAAAAAGGGGCCACTTCTTTCGCAGGTGTGGCCCGAAATATAAAAACAGTGCTAGTCACGGAGGAGGAGATGGCAGTCGCAAGAGCCATGGTGTCGAGAAACGACAATAGAGTTTCCCTGAAACCTCCACCCTATTTCTTCAAAGACCAGCAACTGCGCACGGTGACTTACCGCACCGTAAGCAAAATGTCACATCGGGTGGAGAGAGCCACGGAGGCTCAAATCCAAAAGGCCTTGGGGTGCGTCTGGGCGCGCAAAACCCACATCAACCGAGGCAAAAAGTACGCCACAGTAGACGTACTTTTCGCCACCCCACAAGAGGCGAAGTCTTACTCTTTGGAAACCCTAAAGAGTGAGGAGATAGTCTTGGTGCCCTCCTACTGTGGGCAGAAAATTGTGAGGGTCAAAGTGACCCAGGTCCCGCCCGACGTGCCCATACCTTGGCTGGCCGCGTCTGTACTGGCTGGAATTGAGGAGAAGACCACCATACTGCAAATACAGAGAATGGGAAGAGAGAACTGGTCAGGAAGAAGCATGCAAATACTAATACAGACTGACCAGGAGTGCATCGAGGCCATCCCAGACATCATAGACCTCGAAGAAGGGCTCCAACTCCCTATAAACGTGGAAGGAAGGCGCCCAAAGTGCTATCTCTGTGGGCATAAAGGTCATCTCAGGGCCTTCTGCCCGCAGAAGACAGCCAAGAAGAGAGACCCCCTCCTTCCGACGCCTGATCCGCTACTACCAAGAGCAAAGCAGGCAACAGAGGCAGAAGACCCTTCCATGGTGAGTAGGAGGGCAACGTCCGTGGCACCCTTACCAAGGCCACGGACAACTAAAGCAGCGGCAGCAGTGGCAGCAACACCAACAGTCGCAGTAGCCACACCGGCGGCAAAATCGCCGGAGCGGGCTCCACTACCACCACCAACAGCAGTGGAGCTCATATCCCTCCCAGACGCCACGGAATTTGACATGGAGTATGAGGCGGGAGGGAAGTGGCAAACGATCTGCCACAAAAAACAAAAGAGGAAAAATCCCTTAGCTTCACCCTCCAAAAGTGAAGGCAGACAAAGAGGGGTAAAGGCTGCAAGGAGACTTGCAGCTACACCAGCACAAGCATCACCACCAACAACAACCACACCACCACCAGTGCTTTTACGGAGAGGCTTGGATCTCGCCATACAGGCCATCTTCCTGGACCCAGAAGGTAAGTCGGTGGTGCTGGACGTGACCGGCAGCGGAGGCAATTCTTTCAGGCTAGTAGCCGTCTACGCCACAACTGGGGTAGGACGGCCAGATTTCTTCAGACGTCTAGAGACCTTTCTTGGAACATCCCGCTGTTTAGTGTTAGTGGGCGACTGGAACGGTATCTTAGATGCACGCTGGGATTATGTGGGGCTAGTAGACATGACAGGTGGGTGTAAATGCCTCAACAACCTCATACGATTTGAACTGTTTGACAGGTATAGACTGGATTATCCGAATGTCCCAATGTGGACATGGGAAAACCGCATCGGGTCATCCAGATCGTATTTAGATAGGGTATTCTGTAGGGAAACAGATAAGGCTAGTGTAGGTTGTCCACAATTTAAAGTAGTCGACTACACGGACCACCATAGGCAGGGCCCGGCTACTGGAAGCTGAACGCGTCGTTCCCGGCGCGCAAAGCTTACAGAGACCGGATTAGCGAATTAGTTAAGCGTGCGTTGACGGGTGTGATCGTCAACAACAGGTGGTAGTTTACCCTGAAAAGAGATATTAGAGTAGAATCGATAAGGTTTAGCAAAGGAGTCGTGATACAGGAAAATAAAGTAGAGGGAGAGTTAGTTAGAAAGCTAGAAGAGGCGTTTAGGACAGGCATCGCAACCGACGTGCTTGCGGCGAGATTGGCACTCGACCAATTCTTCAACGCAAAGCATGAAGGCTGCGTTGTCAGAACTAGAGCGCGTGCTCTAAGACACGAGCGGACGAAAGCCGTTCAATGGGCCACGGTGGTGGAGGCGCGACGTGGCAACAAGTCCGCAATTCGGTCTTTGCCTGATCAAAACGGGCGCATGTTGTTCGAACCCGAGCAGATGTGTGCAGCTTTTCAACAGCACTTTGCTCGATTGTTCGGGAGCGACGGGCCGGATCGGAGTATGGACTTCGGTGCATACCTCGACGGACTGCCGCTCTCTCGACGACCGCAGCGCAGTGCTGCGAATGGCCGATAGCCAATGAAATACGGGAAGCGATGTCTGACTGCACGAGGGGTAAACCGCCAGGTTTGGATGCTCTACCCTACGAGCTTTATGCGTATATGCCAGACTTGTTCGGCGACCTCTTGGCAGATGTCTACTGCAACTGGCAGCAAAACGGGAGCATTCCCAGTTTTGTGGGCTGGGGAGCGGTGGCGCTGCTGAGAAAAGACCCGAACAAGGAGGACGTCATAGACAATTTCAGGCCCAAAACTCTGCTAAACGCAGAGTTTAAGATTTTCGCCAAGGTGTTAGAAGGGATTGGCGCTTGTCGTCGGTGATCTGGTGGGAGAGGCGCAGACATGCGCCATTCCGGACAGATCAATCCACTACAACCTCTATCTCATACGATACATTATACAGAGGGTGGTTAAGGAACCTGGCACGGGTGGGACCCTGATCAACTTGGATCAATCTAAAGCATTTGATAGAGTCGACCATCGGTACCTGGCTGCGGTCCTCGAGGCGGCCGGCTTCGGGCCCGTTTTTAGGGGCTGGATCGCTGCGATGCTCAGCGACATCTGCTCGATTGTGAGGGTGAATGGTCACCTGTCGCAGCCTTTCAGCATCATGCGCTCGGTCCGCCAGGGTTTCCCCCTCTCGCCCTTCTTGTACGTACTGGCCCCTGAGCCGTTACTTCACAAATTGGAGACGATGAGGGGGATCCCACGCGAACTGGGATGTGGAACATCCGCCGACGACGTCACCGTGGGGGTGTCGAGCACCAAACACATCCAAATGCTCGACACCGCTCTCAAGGAATACGAAGCGGTGACAGGAGCAAAGATAAACCAGGAAAAGTTGGTGGGCTTGCAACTCGGCACCTGGAGAGGCAAGTCCATGCCGTCCGCCAGCGTCGTGGGGCGCTGGACGGAAGGACCGGTTAAATTTCTCGGGGTCTGGTTCGGTCCGGACCTCCAGATGGAGAAAAACTGGAGCGAGGTGACGAGCAGGGTGGCCTCTCTCACCCAGAAATGGGCCGAGAGGAGGCTGTCTCTGAAAGGTCGGGCGGAGGTGGCGAATGCGTACATAACGTCCGTCATCTGCTACCGCCTGACCGTCGTATCTTGCCCCCGCCCAACTCTGACCAAAATGGAGCGCCTTCTCTAACGCTTTTTGTGGAAGAGACGTACTCCCATGGTCAGACGATCCATTTGCTGTGGCTGATGATGCGCAAACATGCGCTGAGGCTGCAACATCTCTGGTGCTTCCTTGACGGTGAACAGGTGTGTTCGCCATTTGCCAGACGCGCCTTTCCCCAGCTCGTCTCATTGACGGAGCTGCAGTCCTGGATCAGGAAAAGACGACGGATAGCGCTTGGAAGCTGGAATGTCTCCAAGCGCTCACCGCCCCCTACCAGCTGGGCACTAGTATCGGTGGAACATCCACCTCGGCTAGTGGAGGGAAAGGCCGACGACGTTCTCGGGGAGACCCTGGGCGTCGAAGACGATCATCTGTTCGCTCTCTTCAAGGTAACTTTCAGACCGGGGCCTATGGACAACTTCCAGAAATCCCTGGCCTGGCAGTGCTACCAGGGAGCGTTGCCGGTTTGGGATAAGCTCTTAAGGCACGGAGGTGCTGTCAGCAGAGCCTGTCCGATATGCGCGCAGGGCGACGAAACCATCCTGCACGCACTCGTTTAGTGCCCGAGGATTGCTGACTTGTGGAGCTATGTCAAACAACTGCTGTCGCGTGTAGGACGGATCCGGTTATCGACTGAGTCCATTGTGCAGATAACCCCGCCATCCTCCTTTAAAGAGGAGGAAGGGCAGGCAGTTTTCATCTGCCTGGTGGCCATGGCGAAAGAGATTGTGTGGTGGACAAGGTTGAAAGAGTTGAAGACGGACACTTTCCTCTCCGGCCAATCCCTGATTAACTTATTCAAGTTTCACTTGAAGAGGAAAATCAGAGTGGCGAGGCAAGTGCTATCTTCTAGTAAGTTTGTTGAAAGGTGGGTGAAAGTTGCTAGTCTGGTCCGAGTGGACGGGCTCGCTCTGAGTATGCGCCTGTAGACAGAGGAGTGGGAAAACTGAGAGAGGGCGCTTGCTCTGGTGGTCAGAATTCTCTGCGCAAAACAAAACAGTGGCTCACAATGTGTTTGCTGTGCCTGTCCTAACACCAACGTTTGGAATACTCAATTGGCCGATAGACGAAATCCGAGCAGTTGATGTTGGAACTCGAAAAATACTAAACAACACCGGAAATTTCCACATCAACAGTGACATAGACCGCCTT
>OZ024752.1:92500-120000 GCA_964016885.1 Eledone cirrhosa
AAGTATTATGTCCGACGCTCTACTGATACTGCCAATACACCGCTGGTGTGTGTCACAAGGTAAGCAATTTTAGGTTCGGAGAAAATCGACTCTATCGACCACAGACAGAAATTAATTGGTACTTTATTTTATCGAACTCTAAAGGATGAAATTCAAATTTGGCCTCGTTGGAATTCTGAACTCTGAACGTCGAAAAATCATAATTAACTACCCCAAGGCATGTCGTCGAATATTCTACTGGTTCTACCAATCCACCACCTTTGGGTACAGTAGCCTATTGCTGGGGACACGTACATGTTCAGCTGGACCCCCTACTCACCCCAATTGTCGGAAATTTGTAAATTTTGTGCCATCTCTTTTAAGTTCCC
This sequence comes from Eledone cirrhosa, assembly GCA_964016885.1. Taxonomy (NCBI): domain Eukaryota; kingdom Metazoa; phylum Mollusca; class Cephalopoda; order Octopoda; family Eledonidae; genus Eledone; species Eledone cirrhosa. The sequence continues at coordinate 92,869 of OZ024752.1, forward strand.
AAATCATTCTTCTCACGCTTTTCCCCACTTCGTCCTTAACCCTGTTTCTTGTAGTCTCTCTCTGTCTTATGTCATCTGCCGTTCAGTTGGGTACACGGCTAAAATCTCGTCGGAAGATGTGTCGCAGTCATATCACTGGCAATTTTACTAACATCCATTTGACTTAAGAATCTTTGGGGAAATTTGAAATTTGAAATGTAGTTGACCAAACTCAGATGATTATAATAATAATAATATTGCTAGGGCAAGATTTTGTTGATATTCTGAACTTAGTGGTAGATGAAATGAACAATGATAGTGGAAAAACTATGAACCTAAGATAGATTTGTAGACAGGAAACATTTAAAAGAAACGACAGTTAAGGTAAACAGAGTCGGGTGAAGTACCAGAGTGGTTGACAAAAGGTACCACAATTCTGGTAATGAAAGATCGAATCAAGGGTAATGAGATTACCAACTATAGACCTATCACATGTCTGTCCGTAATGTGGAAACTGTTAACAAGCATTGTGTCTGAGGAAATCTATCACTTCCACATAAACAACTTATTGCCGGGCGAACAGAAAGGATGCCGAAAGAAGTCACGTGGTACAAAAGACCAGTTACTTATTGATAAGATGGTAATACGAAATTGCAAGAGGAGGCACTCTGGTCTTGCCATGGGATGGATAGATTACAAGAAGGCATTCGACATGGTTCCTCATTCTTGGATAACCAAAAGCCTAGAGATCTTCAAGGTGGCAGACAACATCAGATATTAAGTAAAAGTATAAAGTCCTGGGAAACAGAGCAACTATCAGGTGGAGAATCCTTGGGAGGTATGAAGATCAAGAGAGGTATCTTCCAAGGAGATAGTTTGTCCCATTTGTTATTTGTTCTTACCCTCATACCCTTGTACCCCATACTGTGAAAAGTGAAAGCAGGATACAAGCTGGGAAGAGGAGAGCTTACCATCAACCACCTCCTCTTCACGGACGATCTTAAACTCTTCGGGAAGAGTGAGAAGGAGTTGGATGTACTTGTTAACACTGTCCGTATTTTCAGCAACTTCCCTCTCTACCCTGATTTCCTTTTCAAATGAAATTTCAAAAAGTTAATCAGGGCATCACCGAAGAGGTAAGTGCTCGTCTTCAGCCCTTTCAGACGCGTCCACCATACTATCTCTTTCGCCATCGCCACCAGACAGATAAAAACTGCCTGCCCTTCCCGGCTAAAGAAGAGGGCGGAGCAATCCTCACAATGGACTCAGCTGATAGGCGGATCCGTTCTATACGCGACAGCAGGTGTTCGACATAAACCCACAAGTCAGCAATGCTCGGACACTGGACGAGTGCATGCAGGACGGTTTCGTCGCCCTGCGTGCATCTCGGACATGCCCGGCTGACGGCACTTCGATGCCTGTAGAGTTTATCCCGAACTGGAAAAGCTCCTCGGTAGCACTGTCAGGCCAGGGATTTCTGGAAGTTGTCCATAGGCCCCGGCCCGAAAGTTCTTCCGAAGAGATTGGCTAGTTGATTTTCGTCGACGCCTAGAGTTTCCTCAAGTACGTCGTCGCTCTTCCCCTCCACTAATCCTCTATAGAACGCCAAGGTGGAGTTTCCACCGATCACATTGCCCGACTGGTCGAGGGCTGTGAGCGCTTGAAGACATTCCAGTCTCCAATAATAATTGTTTCTACTTTTGGCACAAGGCCAGCAATTATATCAGTGTATTACTGGTACTTTATTTTATCGACCCAGTAAGGATGAAAGGCAAAGTTAACCTCGGCGGGATTTGAACTCAGTCCGTAAAGGGACGTAACTGTGCTGCAAAGCATGGCGTCCGACCCTCTACAGATACTGCCAATCCACCGCCCTCCAGTCTCCAATAATAATGATGATAATAATAATAATAATTGCCCTGATACCCCTGACCGTTATATTGCGAAAGTGAGAGCAGGATACAAGTTGGGAAAAGGAGAGCTTACCATCAACCACCTCCTCTTCATGGACGATCTTAAACTCTTTGGGAAGAGTGGGAAAGAGTTGGATGTACTTGTTGACACTGTCCGTATTTTCAGCAATGATATATGCATGGAATTTGGTATTAATAAGTGTGGAGTCCTAGTGATGAAGAGGGGTAAATTGAGCAGAAGCAACGGAATCCGGGCACCAACAGGTGAGATGATAAAGGAAATTGACACTGAGGAGGGATACAAATATTTAGGTGTTCTGGAGGCAGATGACATCAAGAACAAAAAAATGAAGGAATTGATAAGATCTGAGTACATAAGAAGAGTTAGGAGCGTACTAAAATCACATCTAAATAGTAGGAATGTCATAAGTGCAGTAAATTCCCGAGCTGTGTCTATTATTAGGTACAGTGCGGGAATTCTGAAATGGAATGTTGCTGAACAAAAATAAATATATAGGAAGACTAGGAAGCTATTGACTATCTACAACATGTTCCAGAAGAGGAGTGATGTCGATAGACTCTACTTAAAGAGATCTGAAGGTGGAAGAGGTCTTATCAGCATCGAGTCTTATCAGTATGTGACTGACAGTAGGGAGCCAATGCTCAACATTGTATTGAAGGAGAAGACAATAGACCAGGGGATGTCCAAGGAGGAAATAACAACAAGGAGGAAGAGCAACGTTCATGAAAAATCCTTTCATAGTACCTTCTTTAAGAAAACGGAATTTAGAGATCCACAGACATGGATCTGGTTAAAAAGAGGAGACCTTAAAAAAGCTACAGAAGGAATGCTAATGGCTGCGCAAGAGCAATCCCTCAGAACGAAGTGGGTGAAACACCATATTGACAAAGAGGAAGCTAGCTCACTGTGTAGTATCTGTGGAGAGAGAGAGAGAGAGAGAGAGAGAGGGGAGACTGTAGCTCACATTGTATCCGAGTGTAAACACCTAGCCCAGACTCACTCTAAAGGCTAGAGAGAGGCTGTGATAGGCAGGGTGATCCACCGGCACCTATGCAAAGTAAACAATTTACCACATTCGGAGAAGTGGTATGAGCATAAGCCAGAGACGGTGGTGGAAAACGATCAGCTGAAGGTGCTATGGGATTTTAGGATATAGACAGATAAAAAATTACAACACAATAGGCCTGACCTGGTGGTTTTGGACAAGGAAAAAAGATCGTACCTGATTGTAGATGTAGCCTGCCCATTTGACATGGGAGTGCAAGAAAAGGAGAGGGAGAAAATTAACTGATACCAGAATTTAAAGTGGGAGTTAAAAAGGATTTGGAACTGCCATGAAATCAAGGTCGTCCCGATTGTCATAGGTGCACTAGGTACTATCTCAAAGTGTTTTCAAGGATGGTTAAAGAACATTAGCCCAGCCCCTTTTTTTGGAACACTTCAAAAGGCATGCTTGCTGGGAACAGCAAGAACCCTCCGATACGTCTTGAATATCTGAGGCTGCAAGTACCGGCTTGATATTCATTTCAACAAGCTTTCCAGTTAAATAACATCAATGACTGAGACTCAAAGAATAATAATAATAATAATAATAATAATAATAATAATAATAATAATGCTGCCACCGCTACAGCACCATCACTACAGTAATACGGTCGCATCACCGCCACCACTGCCTCGGTATCGACATCACCACCACCACTGTCTCAGTATCGCCAACGCCGCCAGTCTCCCACTTCTCCCTGCTGGCTGCCACTTCCACATTATAGAATTCCTACTATTAACAAAGAGGAAGGCATCAAAATATATAGATAGACTCAAAAGAAAAAAGAAAAAACAAACAACAAAACCAAAGCAGCACAGCAACAACAGCAAAAAACGAGAAAAACAAACAGAGAAAAACAAAAACAAAAAAAGAAACCCCAAAAACGTAAAGAAAATAAGAATGAAGAGAGAAGCAGGCGGACGGACAGAGAAGAGGGGGGAAAAAGTAAAACTTAAAAAACAAAAACTAAGTCAGACATTCGAATACTACATTACAATGAAACTTATGCTTATTCATTTTTGGGGCCCTTTCTGCCCGTGTGTTTGTTTGTTTATGTGTGTTCGTATACAGCGTGGTGATAATGCCACACAAGGGCCAAGTGGGATGGCGGATCCACAGATGGCTATGTAAACATACATTCGCCAATCCTCGATAAGAGTGTTTAAATATCGAACATAAACAGTTCGAATAACGGTGAAATGGAGACTAGAACGTCATGTGACAGACTCTCACCCAACAGGTGCCCCCTGGCTCAGCAGCAGGAACCTGACTGTCAACCAAATACTGCTGATGTTGGAGGAAGAAGAAGAAGGAAAGGGGCCAGAACCAACTGGACGAAAGAATTGAATAGAACTGTTATGCAATGCTACCTGAAAAGTAACCCCAAGGAGAGGGGCTACAGGAGACGGATGCATAACATCTGGAACGAGATTGGTTTATTTAAATTAGATGAACAAAAATTGGCCGGGCAGGCTCGGGTAATAAGAACTAATGGGTGGATAAGCGAGCTGGAACTGGAGGAACTGAGCAGAGAGAATGGCTTGGAGATGGCGGGTGTAGTATGCCAGACAAGCGAGCCGGCGGGAAATGAAGGTGAGGAGGTCCTGAGAACGGAGGAACCACCCGAAGCAGACAATGATCTGAATACTGAGATAAATAATACCTGGAACAGAGATACGGCCACTGAGGAGATGAATGCTGACGGGCTAGGACAAGATTCGGTTGACATCCTAAATTTAGTGGTAGATGAGTTGAACAATGATAGTGGGAGACCTATGAACCTAAGATTTGTAGACAGGAAAAAGTTAAAAGAAACAACAGCTAAGGTAAACAAAGTCATCCCATACCTTGAGGCGAGGAGTCTTCACCAGTGCAACAATATCCTCAAAGCAACAGCAAATACGGTGAGGAAACTACTTGGTATAAAAGCGAGAGGAAACAACAGACAAGAAAGAGCAGAGCCGTGGTGGAAGAAGCGACTGAGTGGGCAAATCGGGGAAATGAGAAATGACATAGGAAAGCTTGAGTCACTACTGAATGGGACACTAAAAAACATAGGCACTAAAAATAGACTGGAAATAAAATACAAAACTAGGAGTAAAAAGCTAAATATTATCATAGAGGAATTGAAGCAACGCATTGTAGCAAAGAGTGCCAAAATCAGGCGATACGAGAACAGAGTCAGTCAGTATAAACAGAACCGCATGTTCGACAACAACCAGAAGATGCTGTTTGGACAGCTTGAGGGGAAAGAAAGAGGCAACGACTTGATCCCTGGGGCGGAACAAGCTAAAACATTCTGGAGAGGAATATGGGAGCAGGATGTTAGACACAATGCCCAGGCAGGGTGGATTGAGACAGTACAGAGGGAGATCGGTGAGCAGGCACAACAACAGACTGATTTGAGTATCACAGTTGAAACTCTTAAGGGGCAAGCCAAAAAACTAACCAACTGGAAATCACCAGGCCCAGATGGTGTGCAGGGGTATTGGATTAAACATTTAACATCCCTCCACCCGAAGCTGACGGCCATGTTCAATGACTGCTTGGTGTCGGGTGAGGTGCCAGAGTGGTTGACAAAAGGTACCACAGTTCTGATAATGAAAGACCGAATCAAGGGTAATGATGTTACCAACTATAGACCTATCACATGTCTGCCCGTAATGTGGAAACTGTTGACGAGCATTGTGTCTGAGGAAATCTACCATCACCTCCACACAAACAACTTGTTACCGGACGAACAGAAAGGATGCCGAAAGAAGTCACGTGGTACAAAGGACAAGTTGCTTATTGATAAGATGGTAATGGGGAATTGCAGGAGGAGACACACTGATCTTGCCATGGGATGGATAGACTACAGAAAGGCATTTGACATGGTGCCTCATTCCTGGATCACCAAAAGCCTGGAGATCTTCAGGGTGGCAGATAACATCAGACAGTTGCTGGGCAGGAGTATGGGGTCCTGGGAGACAGAGTTGACATCAACTGGAGTATCCTTGGGAAGCGTGAAGATCAAGAGAGGTATCTTCCAGGGAGATAGCCTGTCCCCTCTGTTGTTTGTCCTTGCCCTGATGCCCTTGACCATTATGCTGCGAAAAGTGAGAGCAGGATACAAGTTGGGAAGGGGAGAGCTTACCATCAATCACCTCCTCTTCATGGACGATCTTAAGCTCTTCGGGAAAAGTGAGAAGGAGTTGGATGTGCTTGTTAACACTGTCCGTATTTTCAGCAGTGATATATGTATGCAGTTTGGTATTGGTAAATGTGGAGTCATTGTGATGAAGAGGGGTAGGTTGAGCAGAAGTAACGGGATCCAGATACCAACAGGTGAGATGATAAAGGAAATTGACTCTGAGGAAGGATACAAGTATTTGGGCGTTCTGGAGGCTGATGGCATAAAGAACAAAAAAATGAAGGAATTGTTAAGAACTGAATACATTCGGAGAGTAAGGAGCGTATTGAAGTCACATCTGAACAGCAGAAATGCCATAAGCGCAGTAAATTCCCGAGCTGTGTCTATTATTAGGTACAGTGCGGGAATTCTGAGATGGAATGTTGCTGAACAAAAAGAAATGGATAGGAAGACTAGGAAGCTATTGACTATCTACAACATGTTCCACAAGAGGAGTGATGTCGATAGACTCTACCTAAGGAGATCTGAGGGTGGAAGAGGTCTTATCAGCATAGAGGACTGTGTTCAGATGGAGAAAAACAACCTATACAAATACGTGACCTATAGTAAGGAGCCAATGCTCAGAGCTGTACTGAAGGAGGGGACAGTAGGCCAGGGGATATCCAAGGAGGAAATAACATCAAGGAGGAAGAGCAGCCTTAAGGGAAAATCCCTTCATAGTACCTTCTTTGAGAAAACTGAATTTAGAGATCCACAGACATGGAACTGGTTGAGAAGAGGAGACCTCAAAAAGGCTACAGAAGGAATGCTAATGGCTGCGCAGGAGCAGGCCCTCAAAACGAAGTGGTTGAAGCACCATATCTACAAGGAGGAGGCTAGCCCACTGTGCAGGATCTGTGGAGAGAGAGAGGAGACTGTGGCTCACATTGTGTCCGAGTGTAAACACCTAGCCCAGACCCACTATAAGGGCTGGAGACACGATGTGATGGGCAGGGTGATCCACTGGCACCTGTGCAAAGTAAACAATCTACCACATTCTGAGAAATGGTATGAGCATAGGCCAGAGGCGGTGATGGAGAACAGTCAGGTGAAGGTGCTGTGGGATTTTAGGATACAGACGGACAAAAAACTGGAACACAATAGACCTGACCTGGTGGTTGTGGACAAAGAAAAAAGATCGTGCCGGATTGTGGATGTGGCCTGCCCGTTCGACACGAGAGTGCAAGAGAAGGAGAGGGAGAAAATTAACCGATACCAGGACCTAAAGTGGGAGGTGAAAAGGATTTGGAACTGCCATGAAGTCAAAGTGATCCCGATTGTCATAGGCGCACTGGGGACTATCTCCAAAGGTTTCCAGGGATGGTTAAAGAAAATCGGCCCCTTCACGCTTTTTGGAACGCTTCAAAAGGCATGCTTGCTTGGAACAGCAAGAACCCTCCGATACGTCCTGAATATCTGAGGCTGCAGGTAGTGGCTTGATATTCAATCCAACGGACTTTCCAGTTAACCAACATCAATGACTGAGATTCAAGGAATAACAATAACAATAATAATAATAATAATAATAATAATAATAATAATAATAATAATAATGATAATAACAATAATAAATCACTATATATAATTATTGAAAAAATCGGAAGAAAGTGGACAGAGCTACCTCTCGTTGGTCATATGATCTTGTCATCTGAATTGTAATATTTTTACGTAAGGCTTTGTGTTCAAAAGTTAGTGATTTAACTTCAAATGTAATAGTTCTGTGCCAAGATCGATATCTACGAAGTAATATTGATCTTATCAAGGATACTAGCAACATTTTCATTTTTAGCAATTTTCTAGCACAATTCGCTACTTTTTGAAAAAAAATTCGTGCAACTTTTTCGATGAAATTCAACTGATAACTCTGATTGAAGGCAGCTCGATCGATTGGAATAGTAGAACAAGAAATGAAATGTCTACTTGTATTTACTTATGCAACTTTAAACTCAGCCTAGGCTGACTTTCACTTTCACCCTAATAATGGTCGACAAAGTAAGTACATGTCCACTTCCCACAAGTTTCTGCTTTGTGTCAATGTTGTATGTATAGAACCGGGCTTCATTTTGGATTCGGGGCATATCAAACCTGGCGGAGCCTATCCCTCTCCAGTTCCAAGTAGGGTCGATTTCTTCCAGAGAAGGAGAGAGAGAAGCAGATAGATAGATAGATAGATAGATAGATAGAGAGAGAGAGAGAGACAGAGAGAGAGAAAGGGAGAAACAAAACAGACAGATAGAAAGAGAGAGAGAGAGAGAGAGAGAGAGAGAGAATGAGAGAGCGTGTGTGAGAGAGAGAGTAAGAGAGAAAGAAACAAAACAGACAGACACACACACATATACACAGACATACACACAGACAGACACACACACACACATATATATATATAGAGAGAGAGTGGAAGTGTGAGAAATAGATACAATTCGGCTCCAGTATTGGACTGATAATTAAAAAATTATAATTTTTTAATTGACCTCGAAAGGATGAAAGGCAAAGCTGACCTCGGCGGATTTTAAATTCAGAGAACAGAGTCGGAACGAATACTGCACAGTATTTTGTCCGACGCTCTAACGGCTCTTCCAATTTGCCGTCTTTACGTCTACGTTAGGAATCATTATATAATTTAGATGTTAGGACGGTGGATTTGGAGGATCGCTAGAGCGTCGGATACATCATTTTACGGTATTCGTTCCGGTATTCAGCTCTCTGAGGTCAAATCCCTTCCAGGTCAACTTTGCTTGTCACCCTTCCGGGATTGATAAATGAAGTGCAGGACAAGCACTGTGATCGATATAATCGATTTTCCCCTCCCCCAAAAATTGCTGGCCATGCACCAAAATTAGGAACCATTATATATTTAATATGTCAATTGCATTGTTATTTAACCTCAGGTAATCTTGATCGTAAAGTGGTAAGAAATTCCCAAGGGAGCAGGAAAGCAGAAGGTTTTCAGAGAAGAAAACCCCCTCAAGCAAGTGTTGTGGCCCTTAACATCTTCCACTCTAAGGGCCGTATCGAGGTCATGACTTCTGGGTGCCCTTCTGCTGACATTTAGCCATTCGGATATCGGAGACTTGTGTATTTAAACCGTATGGAGGTTTTATTTTACAGGATTTAGCTGGAGCTACTTTCTGTTGCCTCTGCTTGCAAACTTATATTTAAGCCATTTCTTGAGAAAGAACTATAACCAATAGTATGTGTATAAAGAACTACATCTGCTAACATCTACTGACCTTATATACGGATGTAATTTGAGGAAGTTTTGGCTGCTATTTCCAACAGGTCAAGTAATAACGTAGAGGCAGTGCCATTAGCCTGAGGGCCCATGGCCTTATGGTTAAGGTATTCGGGTCATAATCGTATGGTCGTGAATTCGCTTCCTGGCGGCACGGTGTGTCTTTGAAGCAAGACATTTTATTTCACGTTGCTCCAGTCCACTCAACTGGTAAAACTGAGTTGTACCTGTAATTTAAAGGGGGTAACCTCGTCACACACTGCATCGCGTTACGCTAAATCACTCTGAGAATGACGTTGTATACGTGTATACGTGCACGATAATTTCACGAGCGGGCTGTCACGTTGACCGAACTACTGGAAAACTCGACGTCGTAACCGACGGAGGTTCAACAACAACAATAACAACCATAACAACAAGAACAACAACAACAACAGCAGCAGCAGCAGCAGCAGCAGCAACAGAAACTCTCATTAACTCTATAATACAATATATTGATCGTATTGGTAAAACGACAGAAAGAATACCTTCTGGTATTCTGCCTTCCTTTACATTCAGAATTCATATCTTGTTAAAGCTGACTATGTCATTTATCTTTCGGCGGTCGATGAAATAAAGTACCAGTGAAGTATCGGAGCTGATACAATCGACTATATAGCCATCCACACCAAACGTGTGACCTTTATGACCATATTATAACTAATCATATATTATACATGTACACTAACGCAAATACATGATATCATATCTAATTCTCAACGAAATTCTATTGTCAATGTGACAGAGATTCAAGTGTTAGCCTCGTTCAAATACAATCTAATTTATTAATGAGATCTTACACTCATCTTATACATTCTTCCTGTCTAGTTCTCTACAGACGTTATTATAATCAAACATTATTGTTATGGCTATGTGTGTGTGTGTTTGAATGTGTGTGTGTAAGTGTAAATACATACATATATATACTTACATATACACAATATCTACCAACATTGCATAAATATATGCTTACATACACACATACACACACAAACATACACACGCACACACACACACACATACACACATATATATACTATATTGTATGAAATATTGGCAAACTTCATACAATACAGTATATTTACGTCTATGATGACACATTGAGGGTTCATTCTTTAGTTATTACAACTATACATTCAGGCTATATATATATATATATATGAAAAACCACAAACCCTTCACCTCAATTCTACTTTTGAAAAGCACAAGAACTGCGAAACCGGTAAAGGAACCAAATAAATATTCTTAAAAAGACTCCAGTTGCATTTTCCATTTCATATTTTTTCCTTATATATATATATATAGTTTTTATCATTTAGTTACTATTGGTTAACTAGTTTGAGCCCTCAATGCCAATATGGGTTCAGTTGCCCACCCCTCACCAGATCTGAACACTGGCGATATCTTCCAGAGATGGAGGAACAGTGAATGAAAATGGTAAAGATAGGTAAAGGAAGAATCGAAGCCAGTACTGGATTGGTATTTCATTTATCATTATCGGAAAAAGTTGACTTTGTGGGGATTTGAAATCAGATCGCAGTGAACCGAAACAAATAAGTCTAAAGTCTGTCTGGAATGTTCATCAGGACGGTGTTAACTCCGGTTTCCATGGCGTTAAGCGATTGAGAATATAAAACTTCCCACTGGACAGGACTCCAGTTCATTGCAGGGTTAAACCTCCAGCTATTGCTGGTTTTCATTTTCAGTTTAGTATACTGGCGTTAATCGAGTGAGAGTACAAGATTCCCCACTGGACAGGACCCTAGTTCATTGCAGGTTTACACCCCCAGCTATTGCTGGTATTCATTTTCAGTTTAGTATACTAGCATTAAGCGATTAAAAGTACAAGATTCCTCACTGGACAGGACCCCAGTAGATTTCAGATTTACACCTCCAGCTATTGTTGATACTGGAACAACGTGATTTGAAGTGTTTTGCTCAAGAACACAACACACAACTCAGTCTAGAAATTGAACCGACGACATTATGATCGTAAGTCCATCACCCTAGCAAAGTAATTATTTGGTAGAATAAGAAGCATGAAAAAATATTCTGCAAGGCTGGTGCTTTGGATTACAGACGCAACCCCTCCAACGTTCTTGCACGTAGATGCCGCTTTCCTGATTTCGCTCACATGGTTTGGATAAACTCAATATTAAGGTAAAGGCATTTGTCCATGATGGTATGTACTGGGATAGAACCTGGAACTTTATAATTGCGTAGCGAGCTTCCTAACCACTCAACCATGCTTGCTTCCATATCCATACCTACCTACCTACCTACCTACCTACCTACCTACCTACCTATATACATACATTTACACACACATATATACATACATGAATGTATATTCATGCAAATATACACTTAACCGCATACAAACTCATATATATATGAATGTATGTATGTGTATATGAGTGTATATATATATATGTATGTGTGCGTGTATGTGTGTGTGTATATATATATATATATAAAGAGAAAGAAAGAGAGAGTGAGGAGAGAGAAGCGTCTCGAATGAGGAAATCGAAAATGAAAAAGGAAAATGGCTACCGCAGAAGAAACAAAAAACAAAATATACATTGAACACAACTTTATTCCGAGGAGAAAGAAAACAAACAATATGTATAGAGGAAATGGTATATATTTTATCTGGTGATTCTATAGAAATGTTTTATGATATATAGCTCTGATTATTTAATTTATTAACTTTTCATTGAGCCACAAAGTGACCCGTTGCAAAACACGTATATGTATGTATGTATATATATATATATGTAAACTTTTATATGTAATAATCTCCCATTAGGTTGAGATACAAATTTGGCTGTATTGTGCTGTGCTTTCTAGCAAAAAGCCACCAGCCGTAAGCAACTACCACACTCTTTCCAACCTGACCGCTGCTACGTCACGATTCTTAGCCATTTTTGAATGAATTCTTGGCGCGATCACTTTGGAAAATTTAATGTCTGGATCGGAGCAAATCTCCTGATGAGTCTGATGCTCGAGTTCCAAAGTTATTGGAAATCTCAGAATGCGGACGAAACCATGGTAGAGGTATTTAAATGTATTCTATTTTCTCCTAGTTTATTTTACACCTAATTCTGTTTAATTGACTGTATCTGGGCGATTACGCTGTCGAAATATTCGATAAATATTCCGTCGTGGCCGACGCGAAGGGCTGGTTTCGGTTATTTGTTGGAGATTTCTTCATAGAAGCCTTATTCTTATAGCCTGGTCTATTCGATTTTTTATATAGTTAATTATGCTAATTGGGAGAGGAAATGGTATATATTTTATTTGGTGATTATATAGACATGTTTTATGATATATATATATATATATATATATATATATAACGAAGGAAATGTGGTAAGGAACCAGATGAACCATAACGCACCAAAGTACTCAATACTTAGGGTAGTAGAGTGGGTAATAGGAACAAGTAAGACCCCGACGGCAGAGCTCAAGCCGTTTCGACGACTAATTCTGGACTGTGTTCTTTATTGTATATAGTTACAATTCCTGAATTAATGATATATGACGGTGGTTGTATTACTGGGAGTGTTGTTGTTGTGGAAGTAGGAGGTTTTTAGTTAGCTGTCGAAACGGCTTGATCTCTGCCGTCGGGGTCTTACTTGTTCCTATATATATATATATATATATATACATGTCCACGATACAGGCGTACATATAAACCAAAATATATTTTACATCAGCAACAAAATGTTCCTAAAAACCTCCTACTTCCACAACAACACTCCCAGTAACACAACCACCGTCATATATAATTAATTCAGGAATTGTAACTATATACAATAAAGACACTTCCAATTCTCATCACACTCTCTTTCTTTCTCCTTAACTATCTCATTATGTCTTTCTCTTTTTCTTTCTTTCTTTCCTTCTCTGTTTCTTTCACTCTCTCTTTCTATCTTGCTTCATTCTCTCTCTGTCTCTCCCACTCTTTCACTCTCTCTTTATCTATCCGTCTTTCCTCTTTCTCCCTATCCCCCTCTCTGTGTATCTTTCACTCTTTCATTATCTCTTTCTATCTACCTGTCTTCCTTCTCTCTTTCTCCCCCCCTCTCTCTCTATCTCGCACTCTTTCACTATCACTTTCTATCTATCTTGCTTGCTTCTTTCTCTCTCACCGTGTCACTCTCTCTTTCTATCTATCTTTCTTGCTTTTCGCTCTCTCTCTCTCTTTATCATCCTTTCTCTCTTCCTCTCATCCTCTCATCCTGTCACTCCCTCTCTCTCTCTCTCTCCCATCCATTCTCTCTCCCTTTCTCTCCACTTATCTTACGTTGTCTCTCATTATCCATCTTCCTTTTCCCACCTGCTGCATTAGTTACTTGTCAATATAGAGACAATGGAAGTTATTTGTGGACATTGGCAGATATACACAGCTTATATTTGAGCATATCTATATGTCTGTCTGGCTGTGTGTGTGTGTGCATATACTTGTGTGAATGTGTGTGTATATATATATATATATATATATATATATATATATATATATATATATATATAATAATAATAAGGGTTGACGGACCCAGCATATTTATCAATACCAGTACCGGTTGTATCTCAGAGCACTCAATGGGCAATGTAAGATACATTACCAGAGTATACACATAGTTATTTGCCTCAACACAACACACGTAAAACGGGTGCCTATAAGGTTCCCGGACTCGAGTTTCTGCAGCACTATATGTATATATATATAGTAATAATAATAAATTTGAAGACTAAAATCCAAAGAGGGCTCGATAAGGATAAATATATATCAAATATATAAGAACCGTAGAGCAAATATTTATTAAAATAACAGATTAAAGTTTAAGCAAAGAATCGCTGCTTTCACCCTTAACGGGATCTTCTGAAAGATCCCGTTAAGGGCGAAAGCAGCGATTCTTTGCTTAAACGTTAATCTGTTATTTTAATAAATATATATATATATATATATATAAATTAATAAAAATAATGAACAAAAACAAAGAAACAGTTCCTTATATTAAAAAATTCATCATTTTACGATCGTTTCTAGGATATATATGTGTATGTTGGTATGTATATCATATAGATCTATGTAACATTTTTACAAACTATCAGAGGGAATAAAAATTTTACATAGATCTATGTGATATACATAAATTTTACACACATATATATATATATCCTAGAAACGATCGTAAAATGATGAATTTTTTAATATAAGGAACTGTTTCTTTGTTTTTATTCATTATTTTTATTAATTTATCTTGACTCTGTTTTCCTGTGTTTTTCATCGAAAAAATTTTGAATACATCTCTTTTCATGATATTTGGATTACATTGAATTCTTCATACGGATTGGACACTACCGTATATTTTGGTAGATTTATCTCTCTCTCTCTCTCTCTCTCTCTCTATATATATATATATATATATATATATACGTATATATATATATATACGTATATATATATATATATATATATACGTATATATATATATATACGTATATATATATATATATATACGTATATATATATATATATATATACGTATATATATATATATATATTTATATATATATATATATATATATATATACGTATATATATATATATATATTTATATATATATATATATATATATATATACGTATATATATATATATATATTTATATATATATATATATATATATATATACGTATATATATATATATATATTTATATATATATATATATATATATATATACGTATATATATATATATATATTTATATATATATATATATATATATATATACGTATATATATATATATATATTTATATATATATATATATATATATATATATATATATATATATACGTATATATATATATATATACGTATATATATATATATATACGTATATATATATATATATATTTATATATATATATATATATATATATATATACGTATATATATATATATATATACATATATATATATACGTATATATATATACATATATATATATATATATATATATATTTATATATATATATATATATATATATATATATATATATATATATATATATTTATATATATATATATATATATATATATATATATATATTTATATATATATATATATATATATATATATATATATATATATATATATATATATATATATATATTTATATATATATATATATATATATATATATATATATTTATATATATATATATATATATATATATATATATATATATATATATATATTTATATATATATATATATATATATATATATATATATATATATATATATATATATATATATATTTATATATATATATATATATATATATATATATATTTATATATATATATATATTTATATATATATATATATATATATATATATATATATATATTTATATATATATATATATATATATTTATATATATATATATATATATATATATATTTCATCCCTTTTTCTTTATACTTCCACTCGTGTAGGACACCTCGGTTATTTTTCATTTTGTAAAAAAAACCTCACTTTCTAATATATATATATATATATATAAAAGTATATATGTGTGTGCGTGTATGCTTATCATGACAACAACAATAGCAATAATAATAATAATAATGATTTATTTATTAACCAGAAGGGTTTACATAAAGCAAAGCATTAAGGACCGTACAAATATGGGTTTCTGCGTGTATAGAAACAAAACACAATAATAACAATAAATAATGTAGCAAGAAAATGGAAAATAAAAATCCAAACTCAATGGCATAAATACGATTATTGTCATGAACTCAAGAGAAATATTGATCTCCAGAGATAGCGTAGAAATAATTGTTTCTACTTTAGGCACAAGGCCAGCAATTAACCAGTACATTACTGGTACTTTATTTTATCGACCCCGTAAGGATGAAAGGCAAAGTTAACCTCGGCGGGATTTGAACTCAGATCGTAAAGGGACGTAACACTTTACTGATACTGATACTGCCAATCCACCACCCTATGTAGCGTAGAAATAATAAAAGGGAGAAGGAAGATGAAATATTCAGAGCCTTATTCTCAGAGGCAGATGTTGACAGGTTATACTTCAACAGAAAAGATGGAAGATGAGGGCTGACAAGTGTAGAAGACTGTCAGGATATAGATAGGGAGCCTGAGAATGTATGTTACTCATTGATAATGAAGAGGGGATCTTAATAGAAGTACGAGGGATAGGGAATGATGTAAGGGGAAATACTGAACCCCTCAAAACTAGAAACCAAAGATATGAGCAGAAAAGCTTACAAGGAAAGTTTTTCCAAAATACTGAAGGGCATCAAGATGAGAAGTCATCCCAGAGACTAAAAAAGACGAAGTCTGAAAAGTGAGTTAAGTTAAAGTCTGTTCTAAACCGAAGGACCACCAGGCCGGTGTTTATCCCCAGTCTGCTTGGCGTTAAGCGACTGAAAGTACAAAACTCTCCCTGAACAGGACGCCAGTCTATTGTAGGATTAACTCCCCAGTTACTGTCGGTACTCACTTTTAACTGAGTGTATTGAAGCAACGTGAAATAAAGTGTTCTAAAATGAGAGACAGAGGGTTTAATATTAGCTGTGCAGGATTAGGGGCAATCAAAAAAAGATATATCAGAGAGAAGATATCCCGGTTGAATGAAGAATGTGTGGTGAAAGAAAAGAGACAGTGACGTATGTTGCCGTTGAATGTAAAATGCTTGTTCAAAATCATTACAAGAACTAGAGACATGACAAAGTTGCCACAATCTTACATTGACAATAAATAAAAAGTTTAAATTTAAACATGTGAAGCATTGTCTGACTACAAACCAGAGCGTGTCTTTGAAGATAACCATGTAAAACACTCAAACGGATAACCAAATGTAGCGTTCACACCCAGATATATTTATAAAAAATAAAGAGAAAAAGAAGTGTGTTGGCTAATCAATGTTCCTTGCTTATATGATTCTAGTGGTAGATAAAAGTGAGAAAATAGAAAAGTATCAAAACCTGAATTACGAAATGCAGTGAATTTGGAATTACTGTAAAGTTGTTAGCATTCTAATAGTAATAGGAACTTTAGGGATAGTGGCTAGAAGTTTGAATGGTTGGTTAAAGATGTTGGCTATAGAGATGAATTTCTTGACTCTACAGAAGGCTTGTTTGCTTGGTAAAGCAAGAACTATACGAAAGGTGATATCCAAGACTGTAGGAGAAACTTGGATATCTAGCAATAGAAATACCGACAGAATACAACGAAATACTGAGTAAAGAGAAAATAATAATAATATTTGTTTTTTCTATTGTAAGGTTTCTCTATTAATCAGTTGGTAGAGGGTGGGGGCGTGTTAATTGGCCCCAGATCAGTCTCTTATCTAATAATAATGGTTTCTGATTTAGGCACAAGGCCAACAATTTTAGGAGAGGGGAAAGTCGATTAAATCGACCCCATTACTGGTATTTTATTTTATCGACCCCATAAGGATGAAAGGCAAAGATAACCTCGACGGAGTGATGCTAGAACTGTGAAATCTTGAATGCATTAATTTCAGTTCTTCGTATTAATAACTGCATTATTTCTTTCCAAGGAGTATGTTTAAAAATATACCTCATTTGGTCATTCCATCTTGGTCAGTCTATGAACTTTTCAACCGACCCTCGTAACTTGATTCCAATAAAGTAGCAATACTTTATTGTGTAAAGCGGGGTGGGATTATTTAAATCGACCATACTAGTTCCCTTCATCGCCAACGACGTCGTCTCTTGCCTTCTGCCTATGTTATAAATCATTATTTATTTAGTAAAAGAATCAATGTGCGATGCTAAATGATCGGAAAGGGACCTGGGATGTCGGAAAAAGGAAATATTTTAATTTTACAACTGACAGTAAATCAATGGCGATATTGAATTACTGTTTTGACGGCATGGTGGTACTAGTGATGGTGGTGGTTGTGGAGGTGATGATGATGGCGGTGGTGATGGTGGTGATGATGGTGGAGGTGGTGGTCGGAGATCTCTTGAGTTTCAGTTCAATTTAGTTATTTTTATTTCCTACATGAGAATGAAGAGTATATTACTTTAACAGAAGAGACAAAAAAACGTTTAAGTATATATATATATATATATATATACGTATATGTGTATACATGTGCATATAATATATACATATATATATATGTGTGTGTATACATATAATATATACATATATATATATATGTGTGTGTGTGTATACATATGCATATAATATGTATATATATATATATATACACACATATATGTGTATACATATGCATATAACATATATTTTATATATATATATTATAGACATATGTATACATATATATATGTATATAATATATATATATATATGTATATATGTAAATCTCTCTCTCTCTCTCTCTCTATAATATATATATATATATACATACATATATATATATATATATATGCACAACCCCTCCCCATATATATATCATTATGTGTGTGTGTATGTGTGTAGGTGTGTGTAGGTGTACATTTCGTGTCAGTTTTTAATAACCATATTGTACATTTAAGATAGAATTCCATATTTGGCAAAAAAATATATCCAGTTATTTTTAAATTACCCTGTCGTCTGCTTCAATCAAATCATCTACGGATCGGACATTTTTGTCATATGGTGTTTAGAATCTTTATGTATTTCATAAAATATTCTACACCATCGTTTGCTGTGCTAGAAATAGTAACCAAATCAACACCAAAATACCCCTCCCCCCACTGTCTTAAAACAAAGAGAAAGGATACAATGGAAAATGTAGTCCGAGATAAGCAAATAGAAGGAAGGGTCATGGCTGGAAAGCTACGACCTGCTAGATATAGCGGCCAAACAATTCTTCAAATTTCACCCTCACAGTCTTAAAAACGAAGTGATTAGAAGGCTTATTGTTATATAACGGGAGTATGATTATGTAGCTTGACATCAGTCGGTTCTTATGGTGAGTCTCCCAGTTGTTTAAACAGCGGAACCTCCTGCTCGTGAAATTAACGTGCAAGTGGCTAAGCATTCCACACCCTTAATGTACCCTTAATGTAGTTCTCATGGAGTGACAAAGCTGGTCCTTTGAATTACAAGTACACTCCATCCGACGAGCTTCCAAACATTTTTGCCTACACGATTTCACTCAAAGTTGGTCCTTTGAAATTACAGATCTTTTACTCATCTTTTCTCAGCTAATGGGACTGACGTAAAGTGAAATAAAGTGTCTTGCTCAAGGACACAACGCACTGGCGGAAATCGAACTCACGACCTTATGATTGTGAGCTGAACATCCCTAACTAGTAAGCCATACGCCTTCACAAAGTCTAAGTAAGATTAAATATGTTTTAACCGTACAAACATTATTAACACATATTAAACTACCCTGTTCGCTTTAACACATGCTATGTTTCTCTGTTGATACAATAACAGTCGCCATTTTAAAGTTCTCCTCGTTGAACTTGTGAAAGTTTATCAGAGATATCAATCACTTCCATACAGTTGGAATACCATTTAATATTGAAAACTGATTCAGTCAGTTTACAACCATAGAGTAATGTACAAAAAGGGTGTATATTCTCAAACTCAGCTCTCTTTTTTTACAGATTAAGATCAGCTTGAATATGCATGGGAAACGCATGTACTTCCGTCTCTCACATCAACTAATATATTTTAGAGCTTCAGATACAGACATATACACACGCACAGATATATACACACACAGACACAGAAAGAGAGAGAGAGAGAGTGAGAGAGAGAGAGAGAGATAGAGAGAGAGTGAGAGTGAGAGTGAGAGTGAGAGAGAGAGAGAGAGAGAGAGAGACATACATACATGTACACATACAGACACATACACACGTACATACATATACACAAGTGCAGACACATACACACGTACATACATATACACAAGTGCAGACACATACACACGTACAGACACATACACACGCACAGACACATCCACAGGTATAAATATAAACACAGGCACAGGCACACGCACACATACGTACAGACACATACACCCGTATGCGTACATGCATACAGGCACGCTGCATACACATACATATTTGGAAGAAGTCTGATAGTTTGTTGTCTGCCGCCTAAACGATGAAATGTTGCGAGATACTCTTCACAATACCAGAACTTCTTCTGAATAAATAATTCAAATATATACGAGACACACTCAAGAAGTTTTGAGACTTTCTTTCCAGCCACTTTTAATTGACCTACCTAACTGTCACTCTAATACATCCTTGGTTATAATAAACTAACATGCCAAATATTTTTTTCCCATGTTGAAGGTTCAGGCTGCTACAGCACTTTAAACACTACCCGTAATGCACGTATTGAAACAGCTGACTGGTTCCACAATGCAGTCGGGACGTGTGAACGATTTGCAATGAAGTTTTTTTATCAAGCTCGGTAAAATCACTGCAGAAACCTATGAAAGGATCAAAGCTGCTTATGTGTTGGTCGACAAAATTCGTAAATTTCTGGACAAAGAGCGCCGTGCATCTCTTCTGGAAATTGTTAAACAATTTGAAGTGGTTAAGGACACATGCGCAGAGTTTGTACAAAGTTTGCTCCCAGGGTGCTCAATGAAGATCAAAGGCACAGATGCGTTGACGACAGTAAGGAGATGGTCGAGTGAATCGATCGCTTTGAATCCAAGTGTCTTTGAGTCTCTGGTAACCTGTGACAAGAGCTGGGTCTACTGTTATTATCCAGAGACCAAGAGATAGAGTGGAAACATTCTGACTCTTAGTGGAGGTCAGATTAGTTGAAAACACACGAAAAACCTTAACTATTAGCAATTCTATTTAGTTTTATTAGCGGTCAACTTACAAACATACTTCCTTTTTATAAGGACCTAATGATTTTTAAGCGAACTTCTTAACCATTCGACAATGCTGCCACTACACCGAGAACATAAAATACTAAAGACGAAAAAGCTCACTATAAGTGAGCTTTTTCGTCTTTAGTATTTTAGCCTAATTCAAACTGGAAAACTCTGTGACTGCGTGTGTATGTTCCTATACACACACGCGCACACACACAGACACACAGACACACACATATATATATATATATACATACATAAATACATTCCATCTTGAATTATCTTGTTCTGTATATATGTACAAAATAATAGTTGTTTCTCCATTGACATATCCTGTTATATATCGCTTAAACACACACACACACATATATACACATACATATATATATATGTATGCGCGTGTGTGTGTACTTATGTTTGTATGTATGTATTTATGTAGGTATTAGTATATGTACGTATACACACACACACATATATATATAGGTTAGTGTATACACAAACAGAGTGTAGTGTCAGATTAAGGCCAACTAATGCCCTAAGCACAGCGCAACATTGGCATCACCTTCAACCTTCTATTGTCTAACTGACAAGACATTTTGACACAGTAAGTGCTGAATGTGAAATCTTAGATTAAAATTTTAGATTTCTTCCAGGCTAACCTCCACGTATATTCGGGCCTTAAAAATATATATCCTGTTTATTAGTTTTATTTATTTAGCACTAAATATCTGTAAAAAATATATTCATTATTTCTACGGTAACAGTAAAAAATGCAAATTTTCAGCATTTGATTTATTTACTTCTAAACAGACGGTTATAATTTACCATTTGCACCCCCCCCCCCACACACAGACACCCCCACACATATATTAAACTTATGCCAATCTTAATTTAGGGGAGTATAAGTTAAACATTAAAATAAGTTAGTCTCACTCAAATAATCGTTTCACTACCATGGTTTCAAAAACAAAAGAAACAATACCAGCCATTTCAAATCTTTGGAATAACCAATATTGGTAGGCAGAGGATCATATGAGTTAAACTAACTGTTTCACTTATAATCCCCTAAATTGAGATTTTGGTTTAACTTTAATATATAAAATTATCTGAGTGATATTTTATCTGTAAATTTTATCCATCCATTGAGATGTCTAAGTATTAGAGACAAATAACTTTTTAAATCATATATATATATATAATTGTTTCTACTTTTGGCACAAGGCCAGCAATTGCCCAGTGTATTACTGGTACTTTATTTTATCGACCCCGTAAGGATGAAAGCAAAGTTAACCCCGGCTGGATTTGAACTCAGAATGGCAAGGGCCGTAACTCTATGCGTCAAAGCATGGCGTCCGACCCTCTACTGATACTGCCAATCCACCGCCCTTATATATATATATATATATATATATATATATATAAAGAATTAGTACATCTACTAACAAATATATACAGATGCATACCTATGCCAGCAAATATATAGGTTTTGTCTTAGTAACTTTGTGGTTCAATGCATGGGGATGCAGAACAATAATATGAGAGACGTAAAATAAGAAAATTATAAAAATTATCTTACTTACTAAAATTTCACTCCAACTAATTAGTTTCTGAAAGGGAATAAACATAGTTTCCGAAGAAACGTACGGAGAAGCCTTTCGTCATCAGGGAAGTCTATTCTCAGCTAAGTTTCCAGGCAATACGTGGACACAGGGAACTTATACAAAAATAATTCAGTCGATGGAAAAAAGCAAAGCGTGGACTAAGTTCCAAGCCATTGAAAAAAATCACTGCCTACTGCGTCGGTGGAAAATTCAGAAGAATCAATCACGTGACATCGAGGTCAATCAGTGAAGAGTGGTTTGTTAAGAAGACAGCAGCCGGACTGTTACTATGAACTATAGTAGCAGTTTTGGCCAATTTTGGCTCGACAAAATAATTTGGAGATAATTATAAAGAATGAGTACATCTACTAACATATATATACAGATGCATACCTATGCCAGCAAATATATAGGTTTTGTCTTAGTAACTTTGTGGTTCAATGCATGGGGATGCAGAACAATAATATGAGAGACGTAAAATAAGAAAATTATAAAAATTATCTTACTTACTTCACTGATTGACCTCGATGTCACGTGATTGATTCTTTTGAATTTGCCACCGACGCAGTGGGCAGTGATTTGGACTGAAACCTGTAGGGAAGAATGACCAGGAGAACAGAAATGACGGGCGACAGGAGTATCCAAACCGAGTCGTATGTCCCTCAAATGTTCGGCAAACCGGTCCGCCATACGGCGTCCCGTTTGTCCGATATATAAAGACCCGCAAAGGGAACACCGGAGGGCATAGACAACGTGGGTGGATGTGCAGGTGAAGGAATGGC
Source organism: Eledone cirrhosa (assembly GCA_964016885.1). Classification (NCBI taxonomy): domain Eukaryota; kingdom Metazoa; phylum Mollusca; class Cephalopoda; order Octopoda; family Eledonidae; genus Eledone; species Eledone cirrhosa. The sequence goes on from OZ024752.1 coordinate 116,528, forward strand.
GGATACGGAAAGACCCGTTAGGGCCTGTAAGAGTGGTGAGGGTGGAAATAAAGGGACAAGTGTTGCAGCGGGAACGGGAACAAGGATGAGATGCGGGTGGAGTCTTGGGAGAGGACGAAAAAGAACCAGGAGGTCGTGGAGGTTTCGGGCCCGCTTAAAAGCAGTAATGGGTGGGTTTGGAAAAAAGCGAGAAGTAACAGGGTCAGAAGAGAAGATACGGAAGGAACAGAGGATATGTCGCCGGAGTGGTAGGGTGCTGGGGTAGTAGGTGAGAGGGAAAGGAACACGGGTGTTGGATGGCGGGGTGAGGTGAGAGGGCTGTGGTGCGGTCTGTTTCACGAGCGCGGGTGAGAGCAGTTTGGATCAAGGTGGGGGATATCCATGCTGGATGAAGCATATATATAAACCCGTAGAGCAAATATTTATTATAAGAACAGATTAAAGTTTAAGCAAAGAATCGTTGTATAAGGGTGAAAGCAGCGATTCTTTGCTTAACCAAAGATTAGTATGGTTCGTTGATTACTCAACGAATACATTACAATAGATTAGAAGCACTCAACAAGAGATTTTCTTGGAGTTTAATATTATTCAAAATGTTAACAAATGAAAAATATTCTCATAATCAAAATCCAAATGTATATTTTATTATACATATTTCAAAGGTACTATGGTATTTAAGCACGGTTTCACCATAGTACCTTTGAAATATTTATAATGAAATATATATTTGATTTTGATTATGAGAATATTTTTCATTTGTTAATATTTTGAATAATATATATATATATATATATATATATATATATATATATATATACACACATACATATATATTCAACACACCAAAACGTGTTTTTTCTCAACAGCGGTCCTCCATTTTTTGTAGAGGTCACGTGTCACGACAGCATTGAACTGTTAGAGTTGACGAGACTAGCGTTCTGTGTAGATGTGTTCACATTGAAGACCAAAATGTTGGGATGGGCAATCCTGTTGAAGGCGCGCTACAACCCCATTACATAATATCTGCTGATATTAGGCAATTATCTGCATATAACACTTTTAATAACGGTTATAGACAGAATGTTGCACACAAACGAGATCCGTCCAGGAATTTGATACTGAAGTATCATTAGTAAAACACTGCCAAGCTGTATCGGCCTTAACATTTCCCTTGGACAACATCGGTGGCATGGAGAAGAGAGACTGCCATGAATGAGCGACTGTTGGTCTTCCACAAACAACCTTGCCCGGACTTGAGTCGCAGAAGGGAAACTTTCTAGGCACAAATCCCGAGATCATTCATACCGAAGGGGGTCTTTACTTTACATACTGTATGTATACAGTACAAGGGTAACTGAGACTGTAAGTGTGTATATAAATTTACACATTGATTATCTAGACATGTAAACATGCCACATTTACGAGGTCTCCATTAAGCCCTATACTCTATATATACACATGCAAATTTATAGCTAGGCTGCTTAGAGCAGAACTGAATATAAATATAATTGTTTCTACTTTTGGCACCAGGCCAGCAATTATCCCAGTGCATTACTGGTACTTTATTTTATCGATAAATATAATAAGTTTATTTCTTTACCAGCAGTACTTAGAGCGACATGACTTGTGAGTACACACACACACACACACACACACACACAACCATGCGACTACTGTCTAGTGAATAGGATCAGGAAAAGAATAAAACACACACGCACCTATATATATATATATATATATATACACACACGCAAGCACACACACACACACACACACACACACACACATATATATATATACACATGTATGTATATATGTATATATGTATGTATGCATGTATATATGTATATATGTATGCATGTATATATGTATATATGTATGTATGTATATATGTATTATGTATGTATGTATGTATGTTTGTATGTATGTATGTATGTATGTAGGTCACCAGTTGGTGCTACTGGTAACATGTACCCCAGTACAACCTGTCCTATGGTCGGGTCGTTGGCGACTAAACTGGCAACCCCACCAAGGTTTCTTGGTGAGGAGGGTGACTTTGGACATCCTGCAGGACTAAAAACAAAACCTGTCAAAGGGCAAAGGAGCTCTTAAGAGTCAATGGCCATCCAAAATCACCGGGAGAGATTGACCCCTTAGCCTTTGTTAAGGCAGAATTCTAGGAGAAGGAAAACTCTGATATAATACCTGCAACCCTGATGGTATCCGATGATGTTGACTTGTTCTTCTTTTTGTTAAATATCATCTTGGTTAAGAGAGTGGGACTGGCTTTGTGCAGTGCCTTTGCTCACTATAAAAGCTTCACGGCACAGGCATTGCTTTATATCTGGAGATCTCTCTGCACTTGTCATCACATGGTACCATGGACCGAGCACTATGTGTCAATAATTGTCACAAGTGTAGTGTTTGTATCCGAGTTTTCAAGTCTCTGGCTGGACTAAAAAGTCACACTCGTTCAGCGCATCGGTAAGGGTTCTCCTACATGGATATAAAGTAGTGGCCGTACTCGAAAACGAGTTGGCAGCCACCATATTTGTATGTATCATGTATGTATGTATATATATATGTATATATGTATTATGTATGTATATATATATGTAAATATGTATGTTTTATGTATGTATGTATATATATATATGTATGTTTTATGTATGTATGTATATATATATATGTATATATGTATGTATGCTTCCTTCTGTTATCAGATACAGAATATTTAATAAACAGAGCTTGCCTTGTTCAGAAAACTTTTTCTGACGACAACAACAACAACAACAACAACAACAACAGCGACATGAACAACAACAACAACACCACCACTACCAACAACAGTAACTGTAGTAGTAGTAGCAGCAGTAGTAGAGAAACTAACATAGTCTAAACACGTACCAAACTCTCAAACAACATCTTTTAACACCATGATTACTATAATGATGATGATCGTCATCATTATCCTTATTATCACTCATTAGTCACTTTCATCATATAGCGTTTAACACCACCGGCATAACCACCAGCACCACCCACCAACACCACCACCATCTCACCCACCACCACCACCATCTCACCCACCAACACCACCGTCTCACCCGCCAACACCACCATCTCACCCACCAACACCACCGGCATAACCACCAGCACCACCCACCAACACCACCATCTCACCCACCAACACCACCGGCATAACCACCAGCACCACCCACCAACACCACCATCTCACCCGCCAACACCACCATCTCACCCACCAACACCACCGGCATAACCACCAGCACCACCCATCAACACCACCATCTCACCCACCAACACCACCGACATAACCACCGTAACCATCATCTCCCACCCAGCACCACCGTCCCCCCAACACCACCCACCCTCTCCCCACCATAACCACCCTCTCCCACTGTCTACCCTCTCCCCCCAACACCACCATCACCCCACCAACACCACCGTCTCCC
>OZ024752.1:131025-166025 GCA_964016885.1 Eledone cirrhosa
TCTCTCCCCCTCTCTCCCATATCTGTCTCTCTCTCCCTCACCCTCTCTCCTTATCTCTCTCCCCCCCTCTCTCCCTCACTCCTTATCTATCTGTCCTTTTCTATCTTATTGTTTGTCCTATCTCTCTGTTCCTCTCTCTTAATCCCTCTCCCTCCCTCTCTCAATCTCTCTCTCTCCCCCTCTCAGTCACTCTCCCTCTATCTCTCTGTAAGATTAGACATGTGCCTCTGAAACTGGGTAATGACTGTCAGAGTCATTAAGAGCTAATCTAAACACACACACACACACACACACACACGTAATTATAAACATACATACATATCTAATATAAATGTGTGTACATTTATGTCTATATGCATCTATCTATATATTGCGCTATCTATCTATTTAACTCTCTCTCTCTCTCTCACTATTGTATATATATATATATATATATATATATATATATAGGAAAAAGTATGACCCCGACGGCAGAGCTCAAGCCGTTTCGACGGCTATTTCTGGACTAGAGAAAGATAGTCCAGAAATAGCCGTCGAAACGGCTTGAGCTCTGCCGTCGGGGTCATACTTTTTCCTATTTCCCACTCTACTACCCTAAGTATTGAGTACTCTGGTGCGTTATGGTCCATCTGGTTCCTTACCACAATTCCTTTATATATATATATATATATAACCTAATACCTAACACCTTTCGTAACTGTACTCCTTGTTATTTACTTTTCCAATATATATATATATATATAGATAGATAGATAGATATCTGTCTGTTTATCTATATATCTATCTGCCTATCTGTTTCTCTGACAATCTGTAGTGTCCCCCACCTCCAAGTCTTTCTACCCTATTTTCCAGCCCTAATTCTACAAACCCTTTTGTTCCTCTTCCTGCTTGACCCTATTACGACGTACTAAAGTAAATATCTTTAGTCATATATGTAAACTGAGATACCAAGAATGTGTTGTGACGTAGAACCCCCATTGTTTACGACGAAGAGTGATCCAGTTAAGTATTAGACAATCGAGTGTCAAACGAATATACATATATGAGTACTGGGTTCAATCGGAGTAACCACTGTTAGTAAGGTACTCAATACATTAGTAGAGTGTAAAAATTCATGTTTAATATAGAAATGGCTTCTACAGGACTAGAACTGTTACATTCAACAGAAATCATGATGATTTCTTTTCAATAAAATAGTTCTAGTCTCGTAGAAGCCATTTCTGTATTAAACATGATTATATATATATATATATATATATATATATATATATATATATATATATATATATATATATATATCATGTTTAATATATATATATATATATATATATATATATATATATATTAGAAAGTGAGGTTTTTTTTTACAAAATTAAAAATAACCGAGGTGTCCTACACGAATGAAAGTATAAGGAAAAAAGATGAAATCGAAAATGCAGCTAGAGTCTTTTTTTAAAAATATATATATATTTATTTGGTTCCTTTACCGGTTTCGCAGATGTGAGATAAACCACAAACCCTCCATCTCAACTCTACTTTTGAAAAGCGAAACCGGTAAAGGAACCAAATAAATATATATATTTAAAAAAAAAAAAAGACTCCAGTTGCATTTTCGATTTCATCTTTTTTCCTTATATATATATATATATATCATGTTTAACAATAACATCGAGGAGTTGGGTACATGAGGTGTGTATTTACCAAAAAACTGGTATAGTACTTACTGAATAACTATAATGTGTGCACTCTGAACTTTAGGATGCAGTTTCACAACCACAAGCTTATTGTCTCATTGAGTGAGTTGGTCATGGTCGGAAATCGCTGAAATAACTGTGTATGGTCCTAAGGAAAATCCTAAGGAATACAAATAGTAGAGTACTTCACATCTGTTTACGGAAAAAGTCGGCAGATTTTTGATCAACCACTTTCATCAACTGAATATATATGTTCCATTGTCCTTTTCCCTCGGTTACTCACTTGCAAGTTCCATTGTCCTCTGTCCCGCCACCATTTGGTCTGTTTAGCTGTTTTTTCTCTTTATTCCTCTCTCCTCACTACTTTCCCCCCTTTTTTTCTTCTTTTTTCTTTTCTTTTGATCGATAAAAAGCCTTGGGCGCGCCGCTAGTCGTTTTTAGATGTCCTCTGTTAAGCGCCGAAATATCTTGATCTCGGTTTTACAGCTGATGAAGGATTTCTTTTCTTCTCTTGTTTCGTCCATACTACCATCTTAAACTTTGTTTACAGTAACCACACAGCTCCTTTCGTTATATATATATACACAGTATATATATATATATATATAATGGTGGAACACTGGAAGGTAATATCCGTAGGGGTAGAGCACTCAGTCCAAGGGACGCAGTCTAGTATTGCCTGTATGAAGTGACCGGGTTTCTGCGCATGCACGTTCGTACGGTTGTCCTTCCTGTTCCTATAGTCATGCCCATTCCGAGCTGAGGATCCGCTAAGGTGAAACAATTGTTCTCGGTATGGTGAACTAACTGTTGTGTAACCACTTATATATATATAAATGAAGTATTTCCGTAGAAAAGGTAGAGGAAGAAAGTATGCTCTATGTATAATACAGAGCTATTTAATTATGTAATAAACAACACAATACAATTATCCTTTCTGACGAACGACTTCGGACACCTCTGTTGAGGTCGCCTGTCTTCGTGACACCTTTGGTAAATGGAATAATTGTATTGTGTTGTTTATTACACACACACATACTCTTAGCTTCGTACGGACCTATAATAACACACACACACAGACAAACACAGACACACCCACACACACACATACACTCACACAAACATGCTTACGCACGTGCTCAAGTAGAGCTCTTTTTACAAAACGTTTTTTTTTTCCATTTCAGGTAGACGCGCTCCATCATCCACTTTTCTAAAAAACAAATCATACACAAAACGCCGGCACCAACAGTTTTGCAAGAGATGTCAGCATGAATGGATCTGTTTTTTTTTTTATCTAAAGACATTTTTTCCAATTCAAACCCGCCCGTCCCCTCAATCTATTTTATTTCTCATTCTTTCTTCTGATGAAGGAATAGCGTCCGAAACGTTAAGACCCTCTTCCTGCTATATCAAACATTAACCTAATATATACCTTCCATATACTGTACCGATTGTGCTGTTATTTCTGTTTACCTTTTAATTATATATATATATATATATATATATATATATATTACCCTGGTCTAGTTAGAGCTTATGGTTCGAATTCAGTTTGGGAATTTCCCGTCACCTCATTTCCTTACAAATGTCAGTTTGACCGATCTACACTAAAGGAGGTCAGAGGTTAATACTAGCCTGACTGAAGCTTCTATACTTTATTAGCACTCTGAGGCAGGCTTTGCTCGACACACGTTCAAACCATATCTCATTGAGTGAGTAATGGTGAGCAAACAGGTTTATAGCGAATACTCACTATAACATCATTTATATATATATATATATATATATATATATATACACACACACACACACACACACACACACACACACACACACACACACACACATATATATTTACTTACTTACATACATACATACACACATATGTGTGTGTGTATGGTTTATCACTTATATTTTGTGCACTACCCACTGTTACAGAACTGTCATGCATGGGTGAAGAGAGGCTTTACAAATGAACAATAACTCTAACAGAGTTATCTGGGGAAAGCTGCATAACAAACTCCATAGCAGTAAAACTAGGTCAATTTGTCTTTCGCATTTGTTACCATATGTTACATATCTTCGTCTTTGTTTTCATTGTTGTTTTCTGATACGCAGATCTGACAACTAGGCCCTCTGATATATACTCTGTTAGTTGGACGTCTTGATCAGTCGTCTTCCATCATTTTCTACGATACAAACCACAAATTATTAATGAGAAGACTTATAAAGAACCCTTAACCTTCATAATATATATTAATAAAATGAATATTCTTTTTCTTTTTCCCGTAATACCTAGGAAGTTATAGGGGCGTCGTATGACATACAGCATTTCTTAGGCATTTTAAAACCAGGTCTGGACACAGATTTCTTCCAATGTGCTGACAAAGAAGAAGAACACTCTGGCGTAGACAAGGTAAGAAGGGAGAATAGCAGAAAACAGACCGAGTGGTGTGATGTCTATTATATGATAACCTAAAAAATAAAAAGCCTCCATGTCTAAATCTTTAGAAGATGAATTCAAAATAGTGGGTACATAGGACAAAGACTATGGAAAAAACAACGGAAAGACGGACGATCCCATCTCCTCTGTCAACCTCTGGAAATCACTTCGATGCATTAAGGATGGTACTACTCATTCCAGTGCATATTGGGACATAACAAAACGGGTAGAAACAAAGCTTCCTTTGTCGACACCGAAAAGATGAAAGGCGAACTGGACCTCGACGGGATTTAAACTCAGAACGCAGACACTAATAAAATATACCCAACGTTCTAAGGATTCTAACGATTCTGCTAAAGTGACCGCATTAACAGGACTGTAGTAGGGTTAACATTTTTTTCCTTTTGATGCTACTTTGCTTTTGCTGCTATTTTTAACATGGAGGTTCTCTCGTTGTTCTGGTAGTGGTCACACAGGAGGTAGGCTATGTAAACTTGATTATAACATACCAGCTCTTGCTCCCCTGCCTCTACCATTGCTGGTGTACAACCCAGCACAATATTAGAGATTACTGTATTAGACGGTGTCCTGCTATCTCTATAGTCTAAAGTCTGTCTCAAGCCAGGAGGCTCTTCAGGCCGGTCCATATCCCGGCTTTGTGGCGTGAAGAAACTGAGAGTACAAGGCTCCCTCCCCCCTGGACAGGATGACAGTCTATCGCGGGGTTAACCCCTCAGTACTAATTTTCAGTTGAGTATACTGGAGCAACGTAAAATGAAGTGTCTTGCTCAAGAAGACAACACACAACCCAGCCCAGGAATCGAACCCACGGCATTATGATCGAAGGTCCAACACCCTTACCACTAGGTCACTTGCCTCCACACTAGTCCTACTATCTAAAAGGTTTTAATATGTTATGGCACTCAGCCATCCGAATATTTACTATATCAATGAATTAATGAGTACTGCTTTACTTGGAGTGCAACATTTTGATGATTAATGCATTATGAAGAAGAGAAATATCAATAGAAACTGTTCCAGTGTGGTGAACATGATTGATATTCTGGTTGAAATTCACTACGGTAGGGGCTACGCATATATAATATAGAGAACTGAAAAACTTCGATTGACCGAAATTATCTCTGTAATTAGCTGTTAAAACTTACTTCAAAGGGTGTTTACAATCTAAAAACAACAAGCATGGGAGATAACTCCAGTATAATCAGCTAACCGAAACTTTTGAGAAATGAAGGCGGTATGTTTAGTAGTTGATCTTGACTTTGGAGTCAACTATCTGTTAAAGTCTAAAAACAACAAGTAAGGGAGATAACTCGAATATACTCAGCTAACCGAAATGTTTGAGACTTTGATGGCGGTATGTTTAGTAGTTGATCATGTTTTTGGAGTCAGCTGGCTGTTAAAGTCTAAAAACAACAAGTAAGAGAGATATCTCCAATATAAGTTGACCGAATTTTTTTTTAATGAATTTGATATATTTGGAGTCGAATTTGTCTTTGAAATCAACTGGTGAAGTCAGGTCTTATTAATTCTTCTCAGTGAAGCATACTCTAACTAGTTGACGAGACAAAGACTAATAAATGTATGTAGAATAGAAAGAAAGGAGTAACACTGATTATGACTAATAACTATATGGAAAGTATCTCTATGGTGTGTTTTCTATACTAAATACACATATAGTAAGGTCTCATATATTTAATATAGTGATTAAAGAATCTATTAAATGAGACTATTTAGTAAACAAGAGATACCTCAAGGGTTGTTTAAATCTAAATACAAGTAAGGGATATAACAATATAATTAACTAATTCAACTTTTTTGAAAATAGATACGACGTGTTTAGGAACGGATGTTGTTTTTAGAGTCAACTGGTGAAAGCATTATATTTCGGTCTTATTAAACCTTGTCAGTGAAACATAATCTACTTAATTAGCACCCCCTCCTGCGCATATATACGTATACATGCTCACACGTGATTTCTAGAGGCACAGAGCTACAGCTGTTGGAGGAGGGCAATACTCCATCTTTAATAACACCAGATGATTGATAGACTAAGTGGACTTTAGTGGAATTTGAACTAAGTAGGTAAAGTCCTATAAATTCCTTTCTTCCTTCCTTTCTTCCTTCCTTTCTTCCTTTCTTTCTTCCTTCCTTCCTTCCCTTTTCTTTTCTTTTCTTTTCTTTTCCAAGGCTGATAACTCCTTACCGGCGCGACTCAAGTAAGGCAATTATTTAACCCATAATGGGGCCCTAACAGTATTACTGCTCCGGGCCAGAGAAGACATAGGAGTGATATCAACTAAGGGAGGGGTAACTCCACATTCCCCACAGCTCCTGAACTCCCGAACTGGAGCCTTGCCACTGGATGCAGTTTAATGTCAAACCCATTTATAAATAAATACCGCAATGCATTTCCTTTGACGCTTTAACGATTCTGTCAAATGACTGCCGTTCATTGTCGATTTCAGCATACGTAAATGCACCGAAAATGCCAAGAGATGCATCTAAATAACTATTTAGACCGGCACGCCATTATTTCTGACAACACCACACCGCCATTTTCTTTTTACTGTTATAATAATGATAACAACACTATGACTAAATTACTGCCATGCCTTCTTTAATATTGTACAACGCTGACAACACAAATCGAAATGGATGATTGATTATGCTTGTTCATTAAACTTGCAACAATAGAAGGTTACCATTTATCGATTAGATCTCTCACCAGTTTACCAAGACAATTAACTCACATTCTCCATACTTGTGTCTCATTAACTTTTATCTTCTTCTTCCTCCTTTACATCATATTCTTTTCTCTCCTCCTCTCCTCCTCTCCTTTCTCCCCCCTCAACCCGCCATGCTTCCTTCCTGTCCCATATTTTTTTTGTTTTTTGCTACTATGTTTTTTTCTTCAAGTTTTTTTTTTATTCAATATGTGTGTGTGTGTGTGTGTGTGTGTGTGTGTGTGTGTGTGTTGTATGTGTTGTGTGTATTGTGTGTGTTGTGTGTGTGTATTTTGTTTGAAATAAATTGTTATAGACGATTAATCTCACTCGTTATATTCGTGTTGTATGTTAAATGTGCCGACTAAAAGCAAGGGAACAAAACGACTGTAATTTACACAATACGAATATCAATCAATGTGTGTGTGTGTATGTATGTGTGTGTTTGAGTATATGTGTATGTGTAAGTGTGTGTTTGAGTACGTGTGTGTAAGTGTGTTTGACTATGTGTGTGTGTGTGTGTGTGTGTGTGTGTGTGTGTGTGTGTGTGTGTGTGTGTGTGTGTGTGTGTGTGTGTGTGTGTGTGTTTGGTTTGGCTACCCGTAAGTGCAAGTTACGTGAGATGAAATGGCTATTCCAGTTCGTCTCCCTCGCCATCCTCCTGACCGCCGGGACCACAAAACGGACTGAGCCTTAAACAGTGAGAAGTAAATACATCTCTCTCTCTCTCTCTCTCTCTCTCTCTCTCTCTCACACACACACACATACATACATACATACATACATACAGACGTACACAGATCTTCAAATGTCAGTTGTTTTTAGAGTTGTAACCAGTTTATTTCAAGTTCAGTTCCACTGGATGTTACCAGGAGGAAGGGCCTTAAACCGCTGGTCCCCAACCTTTTTGCGCTACGGACCAGTGTCATAGAAGACACTTACTCCACGGACCAAGGAGGGGGCGGTCGGTATCGGACACGCTCATAACAAAACACAATAAACAATAAAGTGCATAACTATAATGTTATTAATATTGCCATGCTTTGCAGAGTTACGGCCCTTTATGGTGTGAGTTCAAATCCCGTCGCGGTTAACTTTGACTTTAATCCTTACAGGGTCGATAAAATAAAATACCAGTAATGCACTGGGATAATTGCTGGCTTTGTGCCAAAAGTAGAAACAATTATTAATTTAATTATTACATTTATACTGTAAATGTCACTCCACATAATACAGAATCAGTAGGAGGTCTCAGCTTGTTTGCCTGCAAGAAAACGATCCTACCTTTTCCTCCTTCAAAAGAAGCTTTCCAGGAAGGTTTGTTTTCTACTCATCTTTGCTAGGGTTGACTTGGGTGCATGGAAAAAAAAATTGCGTCTGGGACAATCGTCGAAAAGAGGCACAAACGGAAGTGGTCATTTTTCAAAATAAAATATCCAGTTGACATCCACAATCAATAAAATGTATGTGTGTGTGTGTGTGTATATGTATATATATATATATATACACACACACAGAATATATATATATATGTATTCTGTCATTACTACAACAGAGGTGCGACGAGCTTTTGATTTCAGAGTCGGGCCAGAGAGATAGAAATCGAACCTTGACTTGATCAATAGCGAAACGCGCGTCACCAACAATAAACGTAATGAAGGCTTAACCAATCGCCTTGTATTATATATATATATATATATATATATATATATATATATATATATATATATATATGTGTGTGTGTGTGTGTGTGTGTATGTATATATATATATATATATATATATAGGAAAAAGTATGACCCCGACGGCAGAGCTCAAACCGTTTCGACGGCTAGTCCAGAAATAGACGTCGAAACGGCTTGAGCTCTGCCGTCGGGGTCATACTTTTTCCTATTTCCCACTCTACTACCCTTAGTATTGTGTACTCTGGTGCGTTATGGTCCATCTGGTTCCTTACCACAATTCCTTTGTTATATATATATATATATATATATATATATATATATATATATATATATATCACAATTCCTTTGTTATATATATATATATATATATATATATATATATATATGGAACTAGCTATTGAAACGGCAAGAGCTCAGCTGTCGGGATCCCCACTCTTTATAATATATATATATATATATATATATATATATATATATATATGCATGTGTGTGTGTGCGTATGCCTGCATTTGTCACGTCTATACAGCTTAAGAACTGGTATTGTTTGTTTATGTCCTGTAAAATAGCAGTTTAACAAAAACAGATAGATGAACGTGTTACATTTTAAAGTAATGTGCATTAGGCCCAATATGATTGGTTAAAGTGGTCTAAACAGAAGCAGACTCGAATTAACTCTTTTCGCCTATTCATAGAAAATACCAACGCCCTTTCATGGAAAATAGAACGGGTCTCCGTCCGCTCTGACGATGAGTGTTCCAGTTGTTGACCAACGGAACAGCCTGCTTGTGAAATTAATATGCAAGTGACTGATCATTCCATAGACACATGTACCATTAATGTAATTCTCAAGGAGATTCAGCGCCACACAGTGCGTGACATATGTGGTCCTTTGAATTACCGTTAGAACTCGTTTTTTCCCAGCTGAATGGATTGCAGTAACGGAACATAAAGCGCAATCCCGGGAATCGAACTCACAAATTTACGGTCATAGACTGAGTACTGTGACCTCAACACCGTAAGCGCCTCAGATATTGTAATATACTATTTGTGTATATTTTACTGACACAGGATTACTACTGACAGGTAAAATAATTTCTGTTTTGTTCTGTTTTTCCAAACGTGGTAAAATATATACATATATTGAATAGTAGTTGAAAATTTGAAAAATGATTGTGCCTCATTTGCATATTTGAGATTTGAATATATAATTAGATAATTTACATTCTAAATTATCGTTGAATATTCATTGTAAAAGTAACCAGCATAGTTTGACCCGTGTGCTACATGCAGAATAGGAGATTCTTTATTTATTACAATTGTTTTCAACACGCTGACACATATGTGTATATGAGTGTGTGTGTGTGTGTGTATGTGAATATGCATACATTTATATGCATGAGTATATAAATATAAACGCGCAAACACAGACACACTTACAAAAATACACACTGACAGACATACATTCACACACATACACATACATTCACACAGACAAACATATACATTCTCACACAAATACATTTACACAAACACACAGCGTAGCAAATAGAACGCTAGCTGCTGTTTTGCTATAGTTTTTTTCACCATCCCCTTCCTCCCTTTTACACACACATACATTCACACAAACACGCACATACACATTGTGTGACGGACGGAAGTCGCTCAAATTTATGCCCTCAGTTCTCAAATTTATATATAGATGCATTTTAATTAGCTGAACATTTTGATGGATGCATCAGTGTCGAATACTCAGGAGATTCTCTTGACAATCACGGAGTTCTGGGTTCGATTCCACTATGTAGCATCTTGGGCAAGTCTTCTTCTTCTTCTTCTTCGCCCACTTATTCCTGAGAGAACCGTGAGAACAGAGTGCTCAAACATTCCTTTCAGCGGATCCTGCCAGAAGCAACCGTCTCCAATTGATTCGGTTGGATCATCAAACGAGACTAGCCGAGCTCTTGGTTTTTATCCAACAATCTTGCTCGGGGTCTCTGCCCCTGGGTCTCCTGTCGGTTGGTTTTGCCAACCGTCAAATCCGTCCAGCGATTCTTTTCTGAGACATTCTAACCACATACCCATAGTATCGGAGATGTGATCCCTCAATTCGGAGAAATAGCTGCTCTACCTGGAGTGATTCTCTGATCTCCGAGCTACGCATTCTATCGAGTAACATTACTCCAAAAATCCTTCGGAGAAACCCCATTTGGGTAAGTGTCTTTCAAAATAGCTTCGGGTAAATTCAAACCTTGCCAGTGAAATTACATCGACGGAAACTGTTTGGTAGTCTGTTGGACAGTCTACATAGGAAATTCAAAGGACCAGTCTTGTTAAACACTTTTATGCAGATACCTCTCTGGGATTTATGAAGGCGCATGGCTTAGTGGTTTGAGCATTGGGCTTGCAATCGAAAGGTTGTGAGTTCAATTTTCGGACCGGGTGATGTGTTGTTTCCTTGAGCAAGACACTTTATTTCACGTTGCTCCAGTTTACTCAGCTGTAGAAATGAGATCATAGGGCTAGGGTCTCTATCATTAAATTACCCAAGACACCTCCAACGAGATATACCTTGGAGGAGGCCAGCTAAACCTGCATAGGTGTGAGCTGTCACACACTCTCTGGGAATTACGTTAAAGGTAAAATGGTCTGTGTACCGTTCAGTCATTTGCACATTAATTTCACAAAATAAGTCTGTTCCGCTGATAATACAACTGGAACAGCCATCATCGAATCCAACAGTCCATTCTAATGCCAAGTTAACAACACATGTTGATGAGGCTGCACTCTCCCAAAAATTTAGTGGTTTTTATCGGAAAATTATGAACATTTGCACCCCCCCCCCCCCAATGATAGGAGCAAAACGCTTATGTTGATGTAAATTACTAACCTAACACCCCTTGCCCAGCATGAACATCTGTAGGTTAATGTCTGAGCGGAGATGGCGGGGTCTGTGTGTGTTTTATCTGAATGTTTACAAAAGAGCAGCAAAGTTCGGCGAAAAACACTAAAAAATCCGGTGAGGTTGTTGTTATTATATCCAGCTTAGCTTTGATCAAGCAGGCATCCGATCAAAGGCGTTCCAGCCGTGACATAATATTATGAAATGTGTCCTGCATTGTTTTTATAAATCCTACAGGATTTGAGGAAGATTTAGTTATTATTTCTAGCAGATCAACGAGCACGTAGCAGCTCCTTGGCCAGTTTTGGCGGGAGCTGTTGTTTAGTTCCGGGTCAAGCCTAATCGAGTAAACCTATGACCAAACATATTTCAATTATGATTATCTTGACTAATTTGTTTTCAAACATCGGGGACTACATTATACAATACTAGCAGAAGTACCCAGCGTTGCCCGAGTAGGTAAAATAATATCTGCTTTGATGAAAAGGTGTTGATCTTAGCGACTGCGAGTTTCTTGAAAATCGGTCGTAAGGTGTAGCAAATGGCGAAATATTGAGTAAAATCGTATGGAATATGTGGGAGGTGGAACAAATCGTATTTTGAAGAGTTAAACGGTTGCCACGCCGTCCCTGAACAAAAAATGCAAAGTGTAAAGCTACTATAAGATGTGCAATGATAGGTTCTATCGTAGTATAAACGTTGAACCAAATAAATTGATTTATGTGTAAGGTGGAGCCGAAGTTTCGAATTTGAACGAAATCGGTTGAAAAATGTGGGATCTAGAGTGAAAAGGCGGAAATTTGAGCGAAAAGGTGGTATTTTCGAATATTTAAGCGGCTGCAACGCCGTTCCTGAACAAAAAATCCCAAATGTAAAGCCAATTTAAGACGTGAAATAATCAGATCTAGCGTAGTGTAAAATTTGAACAAAGTAGTTGATTAATGTGGGAGCTAAAGCCCCAAATCTTATTTTTCGATACCTAAAAAAAGATGACCCCCCCCCCCCCCCCCCAATCGATTTTTATCTGCAGAATGACCCCGGAATAAAAAAAAAGATACACTGATATATAGAAAACACTCCCCGATGACTAATCTATGAGCCTGTAAAGTTTCATAAAAACCGGTCGTAAGATGTAGGCCCCTATAGGTAATACACACACACACACACACACACACACACACACACACACACACACACACACACTTAATTTTATATATATACAGATGTCCTTTCTATCTTTAAAATGACGGGATGTAATTTGACGGAGATTTGGTTGCTCTTTTTAGCAGGTCAAGCGAGCACGTAGGGGCAACTGTTGTGTTAAACTAGATGGCAAGCAAAACTGTCTACGTGTTTATAAAATGTTAGTTATATAATCCATTCTCAGAAGAATTACCCATTACAAAAGATGCTATGCAAAAGAAAATTTCTAGAACAATATAAATACTTGTCAATATCTAACTGATATAGACAGCTTAGTGGATAAAAACACTGCAACATTACAGACACAAATAGAACAATATATATGCATCAGACACGGCATCAGTAAAAACAAATAAACCACATATGAAGTATGTTACGTCAACGAAATGCTTTCTGGCTATTTGAATAAAAGAACAGATTATACAAACAAAACAATAATAATAACAACAATTAAACGACAAATAGAACTCAACATTCAATCATAAAATAGTATGAATAATATATTACATAAACACAAAACTTAATTTTTTTTTTCCTCGTCATCAATCAACTTTTAAGTCTGAACGCTCGTGAATAAATTTCAGGAAGCTAATGTAGCATAGCTCTCTCTCTCTCTCCGTCTCTCACTCACACACAGATATATATCTATATATATATAAAACTGAGTATGTCTGTGTGTGTGTGAGTTTGAATCACTTAAACTCGAGAAGCACCCAACCGACTGTTTTCAAACTTTACACATGTAATACTTATGTTTCAGGGAGTGTTCTGAATTTTCAATGCCCTAGGGACAACATTAGGGGATTTAGCGATCTCTCTCTATAATTCTTAGTCTTTCTCTTTTTAGATAGATACATACATATAACGTCGCGCCCTTATAATATCTGTCTGTATGTCTGGTTGTCTGCATTACGTCACTTCCCTGAGGATGTCTGTCTGTGTGTGTGAGTGTTATGCACATAAAAAAATTCAACTTTTTGATCTCCTAGGGCCCGCATTAGGTGAAAAACTGCGTTTTTAAAAAGTTTTTTAGGTGTTTTTTGAGGCGTTACGTCAGACCGATTTACTTGAAATTGTAACTATGTATTAGTCAGTCTCTTCTTCATACCGTGAGCAAAGAAAATTCAACTTTTTTATGGCTCAGGGCCCGCATTAGGTGAAAAACTTCATTTTTTCAGCTTTTTAGGGCTTTTTGAAGGCGTTACGTCTAGCCGATTTTCCCGAAATTTCAAGGCATATTATGCACATAAAAAAAAAATTATTTTCTTGATCCCCTAGGGCCCGCATTAGGTGAAAACCTGCATTTTTCCTGCTTCATCGAGGAAAATCTCAAACATTATCCATCCATCAGAGTATTCGGTTTATTTTCTTTACATATTTTCCAGGCATGCAGTTTTTCCACGATTAGGTCTGTTGGCGACGCGCGTTCCAAAATACATTATCCCGTGCAACGCCGGGTATATATATATATATATATATATATATATATATATATATATATATATATATATATATATAAGACTTCTAAGGGACTAGGACTGTTTCATTCGTTCGAAACCACCAGACATGCTCAGATGAAACAATTTTAGTCCTGTTTGTCTGATTCTCTCCCAACACAGCCAACCCACCACCCTACACAATACTAATGAAAATAAAATTGGTTTCTAATTTAGACACAAGGCCACCAGTTTCGGTGGAGGGTTACAGCAAATTATGCATGTATGGTCCCGTAACTCCTGAAGGAGCCGTCAGGGCTCCATCTTGACATACAGCGAATTTTAGGGCATTTTAAAACCTGGCGGAGCCCATCCCTTTCCAGGTATGACTACAGCAGATTTCTTCCAAAGAACGATTGAGAGAGTGAAAGAATGGAAGTGAGAAAGACATATAGACATGCTAATTGAACCCATTACTAGACTAGTACTTCTTTTTATCGATATCGAAAGGATGAAAGGAAAAGTTGACTTCAGTGGGATTTGAACTCAGAGAGTAGAGAGTCGAAATACCACAATACATTCTATCCGACGTTCTAACGACTCTGCCAATTCGTCGCCTTACAGCAAATTAAACCGATCCTAATAACAGAACTGGTACATTATTTTATTGACCCTGGAAGGATGAAAATTAACCTTTAGCAGGATTTGAATTCAGACCGTAAAGAGTGGAAATATATATCTGAAACCATCTTGTCCGTTTCTCAAGTGCTGCAGCTAATCCACAAAGAGTAAAAGCACGGCTGTCATCCATCAATGAAATTCGACATAATACGAGAGATAGCCAATAATCCATGCAAACGACAGTTCAGCTGGGTTGAACGGATTTAACGTAATAGTATTATCTGTGTATAATTGGGTAGTGGATTGGCAGTATCGGTGGAGTGTCGGACGCCATGCTTTACAGTACAGAGTTACGGTCTTTTACGTTCTGAGTTCAAATCTCGCCGAGGTTAACTTTGCCTTTCATCCTTAAGGGGTCGATAAAATAAAGTACCAGTAATGCACTGGGTTAATTGTTGGCCTTGTTCCAAAAGTAGGCACAATTATCTGTGTACAATTGTTATAGTTGTGTGTCCTTGGCTAGAAATAAAGGTTTCTGATTTCGGCAAAAAGCCAGCAATATTGTTTATGGATGGGAGGGGGAAAGTCGATTATATCGACCCCAGTGCATGACTGGTACTTTATTTCATCGACCTCGTAAGGATGAAAGACAAAGCTAACATCGGAGGGATTTAAACTCAGAGCGTAAACCGCTCTACCGATACTACCAATCCACAATACCCTATTCCTGTTAGCCATATACCATGTTGTTGATCCATGGACATAGAATACGTTTTGTATGCAAACCTACATGCACGTACACAGGTGTGTGTACAAGCGAAAGAAAAGTGCCATCACCATAACATATAATATGGAAGTTTAGATATTTATATCAACAGTTTGACACACCTCCGTATTCTCAGCGGTTTCCAGATGCAAACTCGTCTATAATATAAATACTATAATATATATATATGATCAAGTTTAATATAGAAATGGCTTCTACAGGAGTAGAACTGTTTCATTCAAAAGAAATAATTCCTGATGATTCCTTTTGAACGAAACAGTTCTAGGCCTGTAGAAGCTATTTCTATATTAAACTTGATGATTACACTCTTCTAATGTATTGAGTACCTAACTAACTGTAGTTACACCCGATTGAACTCGGGACTTACATACACATACACACATGTGTATACACATATATGTGTGTGTGTATATATATATATATATATATACACGTATCCACAATCGCACCACCACACCCTTGCCTTCCCATACCCATACACTCCTCTCATTTTTTTATATTCTGTTTTTTTTTTATATATTCCGTTTAATTCTATTTTGATTTCATTTTTTAGATTTACTAGCAGAAAAACCACCCTTCGGGTGGTTTTCTGATAGCTTGTGTAGTGTGTATATTGATATTATACGCAAGTATATATACATGTAGATATGATACATCAAATAAAATCGTAATTGACAATATACACAGAAATTGAACGAAGACTGTTACACTGTCTTATGTAATCAGTAATGTAATCCATGATACATTAAAAAAAGACGATATTATATATAAACTGCATTAGGAGAAAATTAGTGACGGAAATATGTGAATGTTTATTTACGCGATCGCTAACCGGAAGTGTTGACATTTGAAAATTTTAAGGAAGTGAATCTTAAAATAAGCAACAAAATTATTCATATTTAATCAAGAATAACGAAATTTAGTAGATAAATATGTAATATTCATTCATTATTTATTCAAAGTAATCCAACTTATTTTACAAAGGGGATAAAAAATTATATTCTGGACGCAGTCCCGCACTCCTTACTTTATTATAGTTTAGATTGTTATTTTAATTTTTCCAGTCCTTTCATGTTTTTCCTGCTACCCCCCACTAACTCCCTCTCGGGGTTCCTCCTGCCCACGCTCGTAATGAAGGACTTATGTCCGAAACGTCGTAAACAACCCTCCCCCATCCTCACCAAGCGTGAAGCTAATAACACTATGTACCATTGACTCTTGCGTTTGTTTGTTTCTTTGTCGTTTTGAACTATATATATATATATATATATATATATATATATATATATATATATATATATATAATGTTCCCTGATGAGTTGAAGGTTTCACAATCCTCAAAATTAAGGTTTATTCAACGAAACCGCAGTAGGGACGTTCTAAGTAAATAGATAAATTTGTCTTTATCTTGTTTGCTTTTCAAAAATATTATTTATATACTGTATATATATATATATATATATATATATATATATATATTACTTAGAACGTCCCTACTGCGGTTTCGTTGAGTCAACCTCAATTTTGAGGACTGTGAAACCTTCAACTCATCGGGGAGCATTTTCAAACAAGAAATAATTCATCTGAGTGACTCGGTACCAATATAGATGTATATATGTTTATAGGTATACATAGTAACGATATAAGTACAAACATATGCACATGTATATATATTTTTATACACACACAAACAAACACATCGTATATTAAGTGAATGGATCTCCGTCGTCAGTGTTGGTGTTAAGTATTCAGTTGTTGGATCAACTGAACCACCAGCTCAATGAATTAGCATGTAAGTGATAAGATGTTCCATAAAGATGAGTACCGCATACAGACACACACATGGATTCACATAGTAATATATACATATATACACACACACATATATATATATATATATATATATATATAGGAAAAGGTATGACCCCGACGGCAGAGCTCAAGCCGTTTCGACGGCTATTTTTAGTCTAGAAATAGCCGTCGAAACGGGGTGAGCTCTGCCGTCGGGGTCATACCTTTTCCTATTACGAACTCTACTACCCTAAGTATTGAGTACTCTGGTGCGTTATGGTCCATCTGGTTCCTTACCACAATTCCTTCGTTATATATATATATATATATATATATATATATAAGTGTTGAAAAAAAGGTCAGCGATGGTTGCCGAACACTGTAGGGCTTAATCCGGGCTGTTTGTTTACAAACAAACCGAACATTATAATAAATGTTCGGTAAACCCATACGTACATATATATATATGTGTGCATGTATGTATGTATATACATACTACTGTACGTCTGTATACATATATGTATGTACGTATACATACTTATATTTAAGTATCAGCCGTACTAAGAGTGAGAAATGAAATTTCATTTTTTCCATTTATCGTTTTCGGTACGCCCGGCCGACTAACTCACTCGATATGCAAATTAGGCTGCTCAGCCGTTAATATGCACAAGGAAAGTATATACGTTCAAACTTTCAATCGACTGACAGGAAGGTATACGGTGCTGATGACAGCTAATAAGCTAGAAACTAGTTCATCGTTCCTTTGTCAGTGTTGAACACTGTACGGCTTAATTCGAGCTGTTTGATTACAAACAAACCGAACATTATAATAAATGTTCGTTAAATCCATACGTACATGAATGAAATTTCATTTTTTCCATTTATATATATATATTATATATATATATATATATATATATATATATATATATATATATATATTGCTGCTGCTACTATTACTATTAACAACCACTGCTACGGCTGCTGCTACTACTACAGCTACTATCGTTGGTGCTTCTGTTGCTACTACTACAACTACCACCACCACCACCACCACTATCATGAACAATACCACCACCACTACCACCACCACCACCACCATCACCACCACCACCATCACCACCACCACTATTACCATCACCACCATCACTACTGCTACCACCACCACCACGAACAATACCACCACCACCACCATGAACAATACCACCACCACCATCCTCACCACCACCATCCTCACCACCATCAACAATAGAACTACTCTACACCCCCGCAAACATTTCTGCACTTGATGAATGGATTTGTCTGTGATTTCATTAATCCCGAGATTAAGACAAACTTAATATCCACTGCACTAAGCCATTCTATAGCTCATCAGGTACGCTGTGTATATATTGCGTACATTATATAGCTCTTTATATACATTGTGTATAGTGTGTGTATATATATTTTATTGTGTACTTTATATAGCTCAAGTACGTTGTGTATATAGTGAGTGCATATATACTGTATTGTGTGCATTATATAGCTCAAGTACGTTTTATATGTGTGTATATATATTGTATTATGTGCATTATATAGCTCATCAAATACGCTGTGTATATATTGCGTACATTATATAGCTCTTCGTGCACGTTGTGTATAGTGTGTGTATATATATTGTACTGTGTAAGTATGGTGTGTATATTGTGTGTATATATATCGTATTGTGTAAGTATGTTCTGTGTAATGTGTGTATATATATTGTGTACAGTGTGTGTATATATTGTATTCGATTTGCAGGATTTTTATGTGAAATCGTGTGTTGAAACAAATAAGGTTGTACAGAGTTCAAGAAACTTTGTAAGGTCATTTTAGCAAATGAAAACACCATCTTTATTCTTCCTTTCGTGGTTTACCACCTTTCTGAGGACCGTATATCTTTCTCAAACTGGCATAGAAGGCTTTTACGATGTAAGAATCAGTAAAATCCTGAATTTTGTCCGCCTTCTGGTCCCACCACCGGTATTTCAACAGTCGCATCCTTTCATAGTAATGCCTTGATATGTTCAGGTCGTCTGGTAACCTGTCGAATACCTGATCCGTCTAGAGCAGCTTGGTGGTATATTCGTTTTTCAGATAACAGCTGCTATTTCTACACATCAATTTCATCAAGCTAGTCAGCATACTTGCGCTTGAGATAATCTATTGAAGTATTAGCTATTTTTAAAGATTATCTCACACAATTGATCTCAGAAAACATCGACTGGTGCAATGTCGGCTGGTACATTGTCGAGTAAAATGTTAAACTTGCTAGTAGTATTTACTGCAAGTGCACGTTGCACTTTCAGCATTTTCAGTATGACATCCAGTCTTTTTGCACAATTCTACCAATTTTCATGCATTTCATTCTCCCCGACAAATTATGTGTGGCACCTATCAAGAATTGATCAGTGAAGGAGGCACTGCCAACCATGGCACACAAAGTTTATGTTCGAAATGTCTCATAGAGTGAGCACGTAGTCCAACATATGTTATAATTTTAACCACGAGTGCTACCAGCTCTAATACCTCTTTTCAGTGTTTGTGACGGCCAAATCATATTTGATACAGAGTACAAGTAGAATTTGACCATTGAAGTTAATTATTTCTTTTTCCAAAGTGACCCAATGTTCGGTGACATGTTTAGTAATCCTTCTCCACTCTAGCATTAAAACCGACCAGGACAAGCAACTTAACAGTTATTAATACGTATCTATGCAGTGAATCGTAGAAATTCTCATTCTTATTCTGTTTGTTTTCCACCGTAAGATTATAAGCACTAAAAAATAATTTTATTTCGATTTTTAGCCAAGACTAATCTCGCCTTCATTTATCTATCGGATATAGCGATACAATGTGACATCAATTTGTTGACAAAAGTATTCATGATGAGTAACTAGGCTAACATCAACTTCCCCCTGTACATAATCAAGTAGTTTTACCCTCATATCTTTCCTCGTTCTCTCAGCTGAGTTTCTGACAATGCAGCAATGTCTAAACCATCACAATTAATGGATTCCCTATTAGTTGTCACAGTTCTTTATTCGGGCCTTCAGCATTGTTCTGTTGTTGCAGGATCCAAAAGTCTATTTAGTGTGTGTGCTTCATGCTTTATTATGTTCACAGTAATGGAGAACTCACTAGGCTCAATATCTCGTCCAATTTAAGTTGAGTAAGTAGTTTTTATCTCTTTTTACCGGCATGCTACGGCATTTGGGCAGGCAATGCAATCCCTAAATAGGGTTACCTGATCATTTGAGAAGGACTTTAGCAAACTAAAGTGCAAAGTGTTTTATGTTTTAAGTTAGTAGTTAGGGTGCTAGGCCCACGATGGTTTGGTTCCGTGTTAAATTCCCGGACCAGGCGACGCATTGTGTCCTTGGGAAAGACACTTCATTTCATGTTGCTTCAGACCACTCAGTAAGAAAACATGAGTTCTACATGTAATTCAAAGGGCCAGCTTTGTCACAGATCGTGCCATGAGGATTATGTTAAAAGTAAACGTGTCTCTGAAAAGACACTATAAACTTTCCTCCCCATCTATGGTAAACCTTAACAGTGAGCCATATTTCAGAAGAAAATATAATTTCTCTGATACTTCCATCCACCTAAGCTCTACAGACAGGGACGCCCGGGCAGGGATCCCTCGAAAAAGATCTGTCCGAGATGCGTGCGAGACGAGGAAACCGTCGCGCACGCATTCGAACACTGCCCGGATGTTACCGACCTGTGGAGCTACGCAGAACGGCTACTGTCGCGGGTGGGACAAATCCGGTTGACCACCGAGTCCATTATTACGATCAAACCGCCACCCTCCTTCAAAAACGAAGGAGAGGCGGTTTTCCTCTGTGTAATGGCTATGGTGAAAGAGGTTATATGGTGGACGAGGCTGAAAGGGCTGAGGTCAGACACCTTTCTCTCCGGCGAACAACTGGTTCGCTTCTTCAAATATCACTTTAGAAGAAGAATCAGAGTGGAAAGAGAGGTGCTGCACCCCAGCAAATTTTCCGAAAGGTGGGTGAATGTGGCAAGAATAGCCCGAGTGGTTGGGCCTTCTCTCTATATAAACCTGTAGGTTGAGGAAAAAGAGGAAGAGAGGAAAGGAGCGCTCGCTCTTCGTGCTCCTGGAGATGAGGGTTGTACATTTTTTCGGGGTGTGTACAACCCATGTGTAACGCCTCCCCCCTATTGGGGATTTCAATTGTTATTTGTTATTTATTTATTAGTTCTATTTTTATACGCTTGTATGTAAACTCCTCACTTTGTATTTGTCCCCATCTTTTGTGCCCCTGTGGCAAATAAAGAAATATATCTATCAAACTCACTTCTAGTACATGAGAGGTTAGGAAATAACCATTTTCTTAAATCACTTTTATTTCCCCTATCCACCCTCCTCATCAACGTTCCTTTACCCCCTCTCTCTTCCCTCCATTCTTGTCTATCCTTCTTTTTATGCCCTGACACCACACATTCCTCCTTAACATTCAGCGACGCAGGTGTCATCCCAAAGCAAGCTAGACAGGTCACGCCAAAGCTACACTGCTTCCATGATCAAAGACATCAAGACATTCCTTAATAAGAAGATGAGAAAATACACATCTTCAACATTCATACACACACACTTGTGTGTGTGTGTGTGTATATATATATATACATATACATGTGTGTGTGTGTGTGTGTGTGTGTGTGTGCGTGTGCGTGTGCGTGTGCGTGTGTGTGTGTGTGTTAAAAGTTTAAGCAAACGATTTCTGCTTTCACCCATATACGGTATTTTCTGAAATCGAGATATATTAGTTGACGAAAAACTTACAGCAAATATTCCTAAAAATAAAAAGACCTAGCGGTAACACGTGAAGACGTTCGTTTCACTTACGGCTATTTGTATGCAAAGATAACAAACGAGAACTAATTACGTCATTTAGTGAAGCGGGTAGAACTAATTGGTGCTATGAAAAAATCAGGAGTCTTAATTGCTTTTTAAGGATAGCTGAATATTTTCATGCTACCATATATGGAAAATTTGTAAATCGGAATAATGTTTTTAATCCTAAACCGGAAGATTCTATTGGTGTTAAAAACACAGATAGCAACAGCAACAACAATAACAATAATTGTTTCTACTTTTGGCACAAGGCCAGCAATTATCCCAGTGTATTACTGGTACTTTATTTTATCGACCCCGTAAGGATGAAAGGCAAAGTTAACCTCGGCGGGATTTGAACTCAGAATAGAAAGGGCCGTAACTCTATGCTGCAAAGCATGGCGCCAGACCCTCTACCGATACTGCCAATTCACCGCCCTAATATAACAGATAATAATAAACAATACAATCAATAATAAATCTTTCCTAAAATGCCGTTCCAGTCCCCTACTAACAGTTAAGGGCAAGATTTTCTTAGGGAGTCTTCCTCACGTCTGAAGAAATCCGGCCGTCCATGCTGTTCATGTCATACATGTCTCTACGTAAGTATGCACTTACAAGTGTGATTGTGTGTGCATATGCATGCATACATAGTCCCGTAACCTCTGATATACAAATATACTGTATAGTATACACAAATATACTGTATAGCATATACAAATATACTATATAGTATATACAGATATACTGTATAGTATATACAAATATACAATATAGTATATACAAATATACTGTATAGTATATACAAATATACTATATAGCATATACAAATATACTGTATAGTATATACAAATATACTGTATAGTATATACAAATATACTGTATAGTATATACAAATATACTGTATAGTATATACAAATATACTGTATAGCATATACAAATATACTATATAGCATATACAAATATACTGTATAGTATATACAAATATACTGTATAGTATATACAAATATACTGTATAGTATATACAAATATACTATATAGCATATACAAATATACTGTATAGTATATACAAATATACTATATAGTATATACAAATATACTATATAGCATATACAAATATACTATATAGTATATACAAATATACTATATAGCATATACAAATATACTATATAGCATATACAAATATACTGTATAGTATATACAAATATACTATATAGCATATACAAATATACTGTATAGTATATACAAATATACTGTATAGTATATACAAATATACTGTATAGTATATACAAATATACTGTATAGTATATACAAATATACTATATAGCATACACAAATATACTATATAGTATATACAAATATACTATATAGCATACACAAATATACTGTATAGTATATACAAATATACTGTATAGTATATACAAATATACTGTATAGCATATACAAATATACTGTATAGCATATACAAATATACTGTATAGTATATACAAATATACTGTATAGTATATACAAATATACTGTATAGCATATACAAATATACTGTATAGTATATACAAATATACTGTATAGTATATACAAATATACTGTATAGCATATACAAATATACTGTATAGTATATACAAATATACTGTATAGTATATACAAATATACTGTATAGTATATACAAATATACTATATAGCATATACAAATATACTATATAGTATATACAAATATACTATATAGCATATACAAATATACTGTATAGTATATACAAATATACTGTATAGTATATACAAATATACTATATAGTATATACAAATATACTGTATAGTATATACAAATATACTGTATAGTATATACAAATATACTATATAGCATATACAAATATACTGTATAGTATATACAAATATACTATATAGCATATACAAATATACTGTATAGCATATACAAATATACTGTATAGTATATACAAATATACTATATAGCATATACAAATATACTATATAGCATATACAAATATACTATATAGTATATACAAATATACTATATAGTATATACAAATATACTATATACCATATACAAATATACTATATAGTATATACAAATATACTATATAGCATATACAAATATACTATATAGCATATACAAATATACTATATAGTATATACAAATATACTGTATAGTATATACAAATATACTGTATAGCATATACAAATATACTGTATAGTATATACAAATATACTATATAGTATATACAAATATACTGTATAGTATATACAAATATACTGTATAGCATATACAAATATACTGTATAGTATATACAAATATACTATATAGTATATACAAATATACTGTATAGTATATACAAATATACTGTATAGCATATACAAATATACTGTATAGTATATACAAATATACTGTATAGTATATACAAATATACTATATAGCATATACAAATATACTATATAGTATATACAAATATACTGTATAGTATATACAAATATACTATATAGTATATACAAATATACTGTATAGTATATACAAATATACTGTATAGTATATACAAATATACTGTATAGTATATACAAATATACTGTATAGTATATACAAATATACTATATAGTATATACAAATATACTGTATAGTATATACAAATATACTATATAGCATATACAAATATACTATATAGTATATACAAATATACTATATAGTATATACAAATATACTGTATAGTATATACAAATATACTATATAGTATATACAAATATACTGTATAGTATATACAAATATACTGTATAGCATATACAAATATACTATATAGCATATACAAATATACTATATAGTATATACAAATATACTATATAGCATATACAAATATACTATATAGTATATACAAATATACTGTATAGTATATACAAATATACTGTATAGTATATACAAATATACTATATAGTATATACAAATATACTGTATAGTATATACAAATATACTGTATAGTATATACAAATATACTATATAGTATATACAAATATACTATATAGTATATACAAATATACTATATAGTATATACAAATATACTGTATAGTATATACAAATATACTATATAGTATATACAAATATACTGTATAGTATATACAAATATACTGTATAGTATATACAAATATACTATATAGTATATACAAATATACTGTATAGTATATACAAATATACTATATAGTATATACAAATATACTGTATAGTATATACAAATATACTGTATAGTATATACAAATATACTATATAGTATATACAAATATACTGTATAGTATATACAAATATACTGTATAGTATATACAAATATACTGTATAGTATATACAAATATACTATATAGCATATACAAATATACTATATAGTATATACAAATATACTGTATAGTATATACAAATATACTGTATAGTATATACAAATATACTATATAGTATATACAAATATACTGTATAGTATATACAAATATACTGTATAGCATATACAAATATACTATATAGCATATACAAATATACTATATAGTATATACAAATATACTATATAGCATATACAAATATACTGTATAGTATATACAAATATACTATATAGCATATACAAATATACTATATAGTATATACAAATATACTGTATAGTATATACAAATATACTATATAGTATATACAAATATACTATATAGTATATACAAATATACTGTATAGTATATACAAATATACTGTATAGTATATACAAATATACTATATAGTATATACAAATATACTGTATAGTATATACAAATATACTGTATAGTATATACAAATATACTATATAGTATATACAAATATACTGTATAGTATATACAAATATACTGTATAGTATATACAAATATACTGTATAGTATATACAAATATACTATATAGTATATACAAATATACTGTATAGTATATACAAATATACTATATAGTATATACAAATATACTGTATAGTATATACAAATATACTATATAGTATATACAAATATACTGTATAGTATATACAAATATACTGTATAGTATATACAAATATACTGTATAGTATATACAAATATACTATATAGTATATACAAATATACTGTATAGTATATACAAATATACTGTATAGCATATACAAATATACTGTATAGTATATACAAATATACTGTATAGTATATACAAATATACTATATAGCATATACAAATATACTGTATAGTATATACAAATATACTGTATAGTATATACAAATATACTATATAGTATATACAAATATACTATATAGTATATACAAATATACTGTATAGTATATACAAATATACTATATAGTATATACAAATATACTGTATAGTATATACAAATATACTGTATAGTATATACAAATATACTATATAGTATATACAAATATACTGTATAGTATATACAAATATACTATATAGTATATACAAATATACTGTATAGTATATACAAATATACTATATAGTATATACAAATATACTGTATAGTATATACAAATATACTATATAGTATATACAAATATACTGTATAGTATATACAAATAACTTTAACTGAAATGAACGTTTTCACACGCACAAGCCAAAATGAAATGCACGATAAAATAGTTATAAATCGAATAATGACTGGTGTGTGTGTAAGGTTCGATCTTACAACGTCAAGCAGTGAAATACGTTCAATAACTGTTCAATATAATCACATCAACAGACAGCAGAATATTGAACAGTATGAGGAGAGAGTAGGTGTTAGTAAATATATTGTGTAACTGATATAGCTGGTGGTGATAGTAGAAGGTGGTGGTGGTGGTGGTGGTGGTGGTGGTGAGGGTGGTGGTGGTGGTGGTGGTGATAGTAGAAGGTGGTGGTGGTGGTGGTGGTGGTGGTGGTGGTGAGGGTAGTGGTGATAGTAGTAGGTGGTGGTAGAGGTGGTGGTGGTGGTGGTGATAGTAGTGGTGGTGGAGGTGATGGTAGTAGAAGGTAGGGGTGGTGATGATATTAGTGGTGGTAGTGGTGGTGGTGGTGATAGTATAGGTGGGGGTGGTGGTGATGGTAGAGGTGGCGGCGGTGGTGATGGTAGAGGTGGCGGTGGTGCTGATAGTATAGGTGGCGGCGGTGGTGATGTAGAGGTGGCGGTGGTGGTGATGGTAGAAGTGGTGGCGGTGGTGATGGTAGAGGTGGTGGCGGTGGTGATGTTAGAGGTGGCTGTGGTGGTGATGGTAGAGGTGGCGGTGGTGGTGATGGTAGAAGTGGTGGCGGTGGTGATGGTAGAGGTGGCGGCGGAGGCGATGGTAGAGATGGTGGTGGTGGTGGTGATGTTAGAGGTGGCTGTGGTGGTGATGGTAGAAGTGGTGGCGGTGGTGATGGTAGAGGTGGCGGCGGAGGCGATGGTAGAGATGGTGGTGGTGGTGGTGATGTTAGAGGTGGCTGTGGTGGTGATGGTAGAGGTGGCGGTGATGGTAGAGGTGGCGGTGGTGGTGATGGTAGAGGTGGTGATGATGGTAGAGGTGGCGGTGGTGGTGATGGTAGAGGTGGCGGTGGTGGTGATGGTAGAGGTGGCGGTAGGGGTGGTGGTGGAAATGGTAGAGGTGGTGATGATCGTAGAAGGGGTGGCGATAGGAGAGGTGGTGGTGGTGGATGAGGGTGATAGTAGAGGTTGTGGTGATGTTGATATTAGAAGTGGTGGTGGTGGTGATGGTAGAGGTGGTGGAAGTGTAGAGAGGTGGGTGTGGTAAACGAAGGAGAATGGTTGGTAGCCGTATATGATGGGTTTGATACCTTTGTGTGTGTTTGTGTGTGTGTATGTTTGTGTAATTGTTTGTGTGTGCATGTGTTTGTGTCTGTGTGTGCGTATGTGATAATAACCTTGAAATACGTACAGAATGTTTTTTCACGGATACCGAATTAGCTGTGACATGATCAGTGCTTAAGATATTCACAGCGTGACTTTTGTATGTTCGTTATACGTAAATATATTGCATATGGCTTCCAACATACCTCGTCTCTCAGCCATGCTGTGCTAATGCCATTAACATGTCAATCTTACTCTATATGTAAATGAACCATCATCAAAATGAGATTCACCGAATAAGAAGTTATAAATTTTTAACACCTTAGGATACTATCATAAGTAAGCATTACTAATGAATGGTAATAATCACGAAATACCTATATAATACTATTACACGGATGATGAGTTAGCCGTGATCTGATCACAGTTTGACATACTTGCAGCAAAACTTGTTTATATGTATTATTCATAAATATATTGTATATGTGTTTATATACGGCTCCACATCACACACACACACACACACACACACACACACACACACACACACACTGATTGATCATAAAGTCGCATGATCGTTGTATTATATATCGATCTCGTTATATATATATATATATATATATATATATATATATATATATATATATATATATTTGTGTATAGTGGTAGCTATGGTGCTTCCGTGGGTATGCCAAAATTAGCACTCGATATTCATCAGAGTAGAGTGTATAAATTATCAAGAAAACGAAAAATCAGTGATGCATGCCGGCGAAACATTTGTAACACGAAATAAACGAAGTCCAGATGCATCACTGATTTTTCGTTTTCTTGATAATATATATATATATATATATATATATATAGGAACCAGTAAGACCCCGACAGCTGAGCTCAAGCCGTTTCGACGGCTAATTCTGGACCAGAATTAGTGGTGGTAATGAGTCCAGAATTAGCCGTCGAAACGGCTTGAGCTCAGCTGTCGGGGTCTTACTGGTTCCTATTACCCACTCTACTACCTCAAGTATCGAGTACTTTGGTGCGTTATGGTCCACCTGGTTCCTTACCACATTTCCTTCGTTATATATATATATATATATATATATGATAACAAGGTATCGTTTAAGGTAATCCAGCTAGAGGTTGTGAGTATTCTGTGTTGAGGATAGTTTTAAATACCAGTGCCCTGTGTTACACACATCAGTATTCTGATGATTTGATCAGGCAGACACTGTAATTAATGTCGAGTGACGTAATTTCTAACGATCAGTGGCCTTTAGACTCACCTGGTTAATGAAACAATTGTTAATGCTGTAAATAAACCCTTTTTGTACAGCCGACCATGTTATTCTTCGTTTTTTTTCTACACACACACACACACACACATATATATATATCCGTATGTGGTTGACGGCTGAGAGTACTCATAATATTCATTTTATTAAGGCTAAATAGTGAGTCTTAATAAAATGAATATATATGTGTGTGTGTGTGTGTGTGTGTGTGTGTGTGTGTGTGTGTGTGTGTGTGTGTGTGTGTGTGTGTGTGTGTGTGTGTGTGTGTGTATACGACAAGCTCCTGCGAGGATATAGTAGAAAACAGTTGGTAACGGTGCCGCAGGGTGGGGTTGAACGCGGAACCTCATGGTTGCGAAGAGAACTCCTCAGCCACACTACCTGAACCCTTATACATTTTATTGTCCATCTGTTTTCATTCGTGGTCAGTGTCTAGTTATTTCTCTAGCCATCTATCTATACACACTCCCCCTCTCTCTCTCTCTCTCTTTCTATATATATATATACAATGATACAACACATGTTGAAGTGTGGTTTACTCCGTCAATCCATCGATATGTCCAGCTCCTGGTAGTGTTGTTATTTCTCTTAGGAACTGGAATCATATCACTGTAACTCATATATATATATATATATATATATATATATATATATATATATATATATATATATATAAGCAAAGAGATATTTAATTTGTTGGTAATTCAACAAATTTATTTATAACAGATTCGAAGCACTCAACAGTTTACCTGGAGTATAATATCAATGATATTAATAAATGGAAACTATATTTATAAAACCATATTTTATTATATATATTTCAAGCGTACCAAAAACTTTGGTACGCTCTCATCAGATAAAATACAAAATTTGTTTTATAAATGGTGACATACCCCAGAAACCAGACCTTATCGGTTCAGGTTCCGTTTGGATATATATATATAAAACCAAAGAATTAAGGCATTTTTAAATGCCTTAAACTATAAATGTATAACAGCTCTGCATGACCCTCATTGCATTGAGCTAAAAAAAACACCCTCTAAATGAATATGTGTATATATATATATATATATATATAATTATTCTCCTATCTGGTGATCTTAGCAGTCCACAAAATATATAAACATATTCATGTATGTATGTGTGTATGTATGTATGTTCTTCTGGTTTTATAATTTCACAAAAATTTTTCACAAAAATTTTTCCCAATAGAGAGAGAGTCGGTTTCTAACATAGACACAAGACTCTCTCATCAACTAGGTAGATTATGTATGCATACATGCATGTGTAGATATGGATGTTATTGTATGTGTGGATGTGTATGTTTTGAGTTGTATGTGTGCATGTGTATATGCTTTGTATCTGTACATGTGTATATGCAGTTATTAGATGCACAATTTTTGGAATGTTTTACATATTTTTACTGTTCCATTAATGGATTGTACTTGTAATTTTCTAACTAGTTGTGTTCTTTCTGTTCCCGTGAAGCCTAGCTTCTCAAGATTTGTATTGAGGCAGATACTAACATATCCCAGTGCCCCAATAATCACAGGCATAAATCTGAAGGTGTAATCAGGGTGGAGTATCTGCAGATTTCTCATCAGTTCTGCATAAATATTCTCCTTTGTATGTATGTATGTATGTATGTATGTATGTATGTATGTATGTATGTATGTATGTATGTATGCATGAATGCATGTATGTATGTATGTATGTGTGTGAATGTGTGTGTGTATGTATTTATGTAATTATGTATGCATGTAAGTATACGTAAGTATGTATGTATGCATATATGTATGTATTTATGTGTGTGTATATGCGTGCGTGCGTGTGTGTGTGCAAATAAGGAATAAGGGATTTTTGTGTGTAATTCCTGGCGGAGGCGTGTTGGAGGCAAGTAAGCGTTTGGCGGAGGCGTTTTGGAAGCAAGCGTGCGTCTGGCGGAAATTACATATTGATCCTGTCTATAGATGGAGTTTTGGGGAGAGGGGGATGTGTGTTGATGATGATGATGGTGTGTGTTGGTGGTGGTGGTGGTGGTTAGAAGTCATGGCTGTTGTTACTGTTCTTTGTGGTGGGAGTGGTGGGGCTGGCGGCGGTGGCAGTTGTTGGAAGGCATGGTTGTTGTTGTTACTGTTATTGGTGGTGGTGGTGGTGGTGATGGTTGTTGTTGTTACTGTTCTTGGTGGTGGTGGTGGTGATGGTAGTGATGGTATCTTGGGCAAATGTGAGGTACCACAGCCCCTGATCAACCCACTAAGTGAAATAGGGTCGACAGAAACTGTTTGGAAGCCCACCAGTTTAAAATCTATCTAAACACTGTCTCGAGCCCGGAGGCTCATAAGGCCGATGCTTATCGTAGTTTCCGTGGGGTGAAGCAACTGAGGATACAAGACCCCTGCCCTGGACAGGACGCCAGTCCATCGCAGGGTTAAACCCCCAGTTATTGCTGGTACTCATTTTCAGCTGAGTATACTGGAGCAACGTGAAATGAAGTGCTTTGCTCAAGAACACAACACACAAGCCAATCCAGGAATCGAACCCACGACATTATGGTCGTAAGTCCAACACCCTTACTACTAGGCTACATACATGTAACTCAAAGGGCCAGTAGTAGTAGTGGTGAAGATGATGGGTAATGGTGGTGGTGGTAGTAGTAGCATTAACAGTGGTAGTAGTAGTAGTAGTAGTAGTTGTAGTAACAATAATAGTAGTAGTGGTGGTAATGAGTAATGGTGGAAGTAGTAGTAGTGGTGGTGATGAGTAATAGTGGTGGTGGCAGTAGCTCTAGTAGTAGTGGTGGTGGTGGTAGTAGTAGTAGTTGTGGTGGTAGTAGTAGTAGTAGTGGTGGTGATGGGTAATGATGGTAGTAGTAGCAGTAGTAGTAGTAGTAGTAGTAGTAGTAGTAGTAGTGGTGATGGGTAATGGTGGTGGTAGTAGCAGTAGTAGTAGTAGTAGTAGTAATAGTAGTAGTAGTGGCAGCAGCAGCAGCAGCAGTAGTGATAGTAGTAGTAGTGGCAGCAGCAGCAGCAGTAGTAGTATTAGTAGTAGTGGCAGCAGCAGCAACAGCAGCAGCAGTAGTAGTAGTGGCAGCAACAGTAGTAGTAGTGGCGGTGGTAGCAGCAGTAGCAGCAGTAGTAGCAGTAGTGATAGTAGTAGTAGTGGCAGCAACAGTAGTAGTAGTAGTGGCGGTGGTAACAGCAGCAGCAGTAGTAGTAGTAGTAGTAGTAGTAGTAGTAGTAGTAGTAGTAGTAGTAGTAGTAGTAGTAGTTAATTGTGGCGATGTGGTTGGAAGAGATAGAGGATGTGGTGGGAGTGTTGTGTATGGATGCGCCTCGATCGAAGACGTCTTAGGGAGTGTGTGTGGGTGGACAGTTTAAGGATGTGGGTGAGATATGGTCAGCTGGTGGAGATGTTGACAGATGAGGGTCTGTATGTGTGTGTCTGCATGTGTGTGTATGAGGGTGAGTGTGTTTGTGTGTGTGTGTTTGTATGTATTAATGCATGTGTGCACCTGCATGTGTGTGCGTCTACGTGTGCCAGTACCAAATAGGTGTGTTTGTTTATGTGTGTGTATGAGTGTGTGTGTGTGTGTGTTTGTGTTTGTATGTGTGTGTGTTTGCGTGATGTGTGTGCATGTGTGTGTATGAGTATGTGTGTGTTTGTATGTTTATGTTTGTATGTATTTATGCATGTGTGTACCTGCATGTGTGTGTGTATGTGCGTGCGTGCGTTTGTTTGTGTGTGTGTTTGTGTTTGTATGTGTGTGTGTTTGCGTGAGTGTGTGTGTGCATGTGTGTATGCAATGTATGTGTATAGAGTGATAATTGTTTCTACTTTAAGCACAAGGCCAGCAATTATCCAGTACATTACTGGTACTTTATTTTATCGACCCCGTAAGGATGAAAGGCAAAGTTAACCTCGGCGGGATTTGAACTCAGACTGTAAAGGGATGTAACTGTGCTAGAAAGCATGGCGTCCAACCCTCTACCGATACTGCCAATTCACCAATGGTCGGAAGATGGTTAGAAGATGGTAACATGGTAAATATATGTCAGATCGGAATGGGAGGAGATGGAGAACGTGGCAGAGCTATTATGGCTAGAACAGCTTTAAACAAGCGAACTATATATAAATATATATATATATATATAAATATATATATATATATATATATATCAATGATATTAATAAATGGAAACTATATTTATAAAACCATATTTATTCTATTATATATATTTCAAGGGTACCAACACTTTGGTACGCTCTCATCAGATAAAATACAAAGTTTGTTTTATAAATATTGACATATATATACATATATATACATATACACACACACATATATATATATACATATACACACACATATATATATACATATACAGGGTGGGGCATAATTCCTGTTACAAAGTTTTAAATCAATTTAAAAATACATTATGTTGCTAATATAACCAATATATTTGTATCAAATCCATGCACTATAACCATATTAACTATTTTTCAGAAAATTACTCCATTAACAATTTGCAATGTCCATAGAATTGAAAAGAAAGTTTATTATAGAGAAGCATGAAAAAGGCCTGACTCCACCCAAGATATTTAAGCTGGGGAAAATTCTTAAGATCAATAGAATGTTGATCAAAAGGACAATTAATCGATTTAAGGACACTTCCACACCCAAAGACAGACCTCAATCCGGACACCCTCGCACCTCAAGAACACCAAAACTTGTTAAAAGTGTGAGGGAAAAGATAAGGCGTAATCCAAGAAGGTCCATGAGAAAAATGGCAGAAGAAGCAGAAACATCGCCGAGAACTATACGGAGGATATGTCGAGATGATCTGTGGATGTAACCCTATAAGTTCCAAAAGAGGCAGCTTCTTTCTGCAGCCACAATTGAAAATAGGCTCTCGAGAAGTAAACTGTTATTGGATCGTATCAAAGATGGCACGCTGCAAAACATGACCTTTACAGATGAGAAGTTATTCACTGTGCGGCAGTCTCACAATCATCAAAATGATCGAGTACTTGCAAAAAGTTTTAAATCAATTTCTTCAAGTGTATGAAAAGTGTTCAGAACAGGGAAACCAGCATCAGTGATGGCTTGGGCAGCCATTTCTGAAAGTGGGAAGTCTCCTCTGATTTTTATGCCTCAAGGAGTTAAAATTAACAAAGAACTTTGCATAAAGGATATTTTGGAAGGAGTACTGATGCCATGGTGCATATCTGTTTATGGCGATGACATTTGGACTCTCCAACAAGATGGAGCGACGAGCCACACTGCTTGCGTAACACAACAGTGGTGTAGAGACCATTGTCCTGCATGGATCAGTAAGGAAGAGTGGCCTCCGACATCACCAGATCTCAACCCTCTCGATTTTTCCTTATGGTCAATTCTTGAGAGTGAAGCCTGCTCTACTCCTAGCCAAAATATTGAAACTCTAAAATCAAAACTGAATAAAGTATGGGAGAAAATACCCATGGAAACTGTTCGTGCAGCCATCGAAGACTTTCCTACAAGTCTTCGAGCAGTAGAGAGAGCTAGAGGAAAGCATTTCGAATACATTTTTGGGCAGTTGTTTAATAGTATATTACTTACTATTTGTTGAAGTCAGATCTTGAAATAAATGTTTTTTTCAAGAACTATTTGCATTTTATGCCACACCCTGTATATATATATATATATATATATATATATATATATATATATATATATATATATGTATATATATATG
>OZ024752.1:171025-173525 GCA_964016885.1 Eledone cirrhosa
GACTTGTATTGAAGGTCCTCACGCAGAATTCTTCCGATGGGTCTTGAAACCTTGAGCTTCTTAGCAATGGCGCTAATTGACTTTCTGGTGTTCTTATCGATAATTTCCTGCACATTTCGTACAAATTTGGGTGTTCTGATGGCATTAGGACCCTTAGCAGGCTCTTTAGATTTGACTACTGCTGTAGAATCCCTGCCAGCAGTTTCCAGCTCTTTTCTAACTTTGGCAACACGCGACCTAGCAACTTTCAAGAGGTGAGAAATCTCTAAATCACTAGGCTCTGTCTTTAAGGCAAAGATTACAGCGTTCCTTTTAATTGTTGAGTTAGCTTGATGTCTGTCATCATTATCTTTAAAGAAATTATAATCAGAACAAGTTTGAAAAAAGTTAGAGCTATTAAAAGCTGTGTGCTCATAGAACTGGGCAAACTTGGAATGACAACCACGTTTGCGAACCAACGAAAGAGTCGCTACATGCAATTTCAGCTTGCTAGAAAATAGCGTAATTAAAGAGCACAAAATTCATATCTTAAATATCTGCTGTATCATGACTAATCGGACTAAACTACAACAGCGGGCAAAAGGTCTTCTGTCTAGGGTTGGCAAAGTTGTTAAAACGTTATATAAAATGATTTGTATAAGATGTTATTCGTTCCGACTTTCAGCGCCCTGAGTTCAAATCCCGCCGACGTCAACTTTACCTTTCATCTTTCCAGGGTCGATAAAATAAATACCAGTTAAGTATTGAGGTCGGGTTATTAGACTTTCCTCCAAATTGCTGGCTTTGTGTCTAAATTATAAACCATTGTTATTGTTTATTCCTCGGGTCGTTTCTCATGGAGCAAACCTATGATCAAAGTTATTTCAGCCGTGGACATCCTTTGTTCCGTTTATGGGATACAAGTAGGGCTACATTCTCTAATATATCCTTTCCTTTTTTCTAAACAGTGGGGTGTTATTAGAAGAGGGTGTTATTTGCAGCATATATACAGACTCGTTAGCTTGACTTGTGTTACGTAGCAACATTTCGTGTTCGAATCTCACTTTGTTTTTATACTTCCAGGGTCGATAAAATATATACTAGTCAAGTAATGATCTCAATTCAATTGACTACTATATCTAGTCTA
Organism: Eledone cirrhosa; assembly: GCA_964016885.1. Lineage (NCBI taxonomy): Eukaryota > Metazoa > Mollusca > Cephalopoda > Octopoda > Eledonidae > Eledone > Eledone cirrhosa. The sequence continues at coordinate 172,152 of OZ024752.1, forward strand.
AAATCTGCCTCGAGCCCGGAAGCTCACCAGGCCGGTGCTTATACCGGTTTCCGTGAAATAAGAAATGCAAGGGTTCTATCAGCGGCCAAGATACTTAAGGTCCATTCTTTCCTCTACAACAATAAAAACTATTACTATCGATAAACCATCGTTTCTAGCAAAGTGAGAATTAAACAAATTCATTATTAATCCCATAATATCCCTCCGAGAACCGAGACAAGAACTAGTTCTATGGACCCTTCAGCTCCCTTTACCAAAAAATGATATTTCTAGTCCAGAGCTATTATTTCTTTTTCAAACTTATTATTGCCTTTGTTAAATATAGACTTATGCAGATTAACTTTTTTTCGTTTTGTATTTTCCAGTTATGAATAAAACATTTCGTTGCGCTGTACACATCAATATTTTCATGTATGTATGTATGTATGTATGTATGTATGTATGTATGTATGTATGTATGTATGTATGTATGTATGTATGTATGTATGTATGTATGTATGTATGTATGTATGTATGTATGTATGTATGTATGTATGTATGTATGTATGTATGTATGTATGTATGTATGTATGTATGTATGTATGTATGTATGTATGTATGTATGTATGTATGTATGTATGTATGTATGTATGTATGTATGTATGTATGTATGTATGTATGTATGTATGTATGTATGTATGTATGTATGTATGTATGTATGTATGTATGTATGTATGTATGTATGTACATGCATAAATACATATATATATATACATATATATATATATATATATATAAACATATATACATACTCTCTCTCTCTCACACACACACAATATATATATATATTCGTTTATTTCTAATCTAGAAATATATATTTTGGCAAAGACCTTTCGTCTAAAGTGATGTGGTGAAAAGGATATTGTTTGTATTTCACAAAGTCGTGTTTGTTTGCTTGTTTTTCGGGGTGGTGTTGGTTGCACCGACGTTGGACTTCCGTCGGTTTGGACAACGAGTGTTCCAGTTACTCAAACAGTGAAATAGTTGTTTCGTGAAATTAACGATTCTTATACAGACACATTTACTCTTAGCTAAATTCTCAGGGAAATTCAGCCTGACATAATATGTAATAAAGAAGGTCTTTTAATTTTTTTTTTGGGGGGGGGGGGATCTCATTTTTGCCAGCTGAGTGGATTGGAACAAGTGGAATAAAGTGTCTTGCTCAAGGATACCATACGCCGCCGAGAATCGAACTCGCGACTTTACGATCGGGAGTCAAACACCCTAACCACAAAGACACGTACCTTCACAATCAGTTGATAGTGTGTAATACACACGTTTCAACGGTGCTGTCATACAGGAAGGATCTGACACAAGAAATGACAGGAATATTCT
>OZ024752.1:178525-188525 GCA_964016885.1 Eledone cirrhosa
ACAATGATATTTTATAAACAAAATGGCTCCAAAGAGATTAAGGATGGTGATAATACTTTGACAGATGTGGTATACTTTGGGCGTCCAGTTGACTTTGATGAATGACCTGATGTTAGCTGCATTTAAGTGTGTGTGTGTGTGGGGGGGGGGTCTTCTGTTTGTGTGTGTTTTTTGTGTATATTATTATTTCTATTTCTGCCGGAAGAATTGGCACAGTAACTCAATTCATCTTCATCCGCCATTATCTGCTACCTAACTATACACTGACATTTGTAATCACTCAGTAAGTAAAGTGCCTAACTTACGAAAGTGACTGCCACATGAATTTCCGGTCGATAATCTGACAGCAATTGTAAAATGAAATAAATAAATAAATAAATAAATAGATAGATAGATATAAAAATACATGTAAAAATAACAAAAAAAAAAAGACAATACCTTTGTACACATGTCTCTTTAGGAAGTTCAAGGGCCGGCATGTTTGTTTGTTTGTTTGTTTCATTTAGCTGAGCCAAGACTAATAGTGACTGATGAGAGTTGCAAATTGGCGGATCGATAAGTTTGTCGAATGTCTTGCTAGGCAAATCAAAAAGGCTCAAGAATCATATACTGCCATGATCCACTACGCTGTGACCATGGTCACGGTACTTAACCCTTTCGAGACCGTATTTATGAATTTATAATGAATTATACTCGCTTTCAATTAATTAATGCAGAATTATATATATATATATATATATATATATATATATATATATATATATATATATATGGTGGCTGCCAACTCGTTTTCGAGTACGGCCGCTACTTTATATCCATGTAGGAGAACCCTTACCGATGCGCTGAACGAGTGTGACTTTTTAGTCCAGCCAGCGACTTGAAAACTCTTGTGACAATTATTGACACATAGTGCTGGGCCCATGGTATCATGTGACGGCAAGTGCAGAGAGATCTCCAGATATAAAGCAATGCCTGTGCCGTGAAGCTTTTATAGTGAGCAAAGGCACTGCACAAAGCCAGTCCCACTCTCTTAACCAAGATGATATTTACCAAAAAGAAGAACAAGTCAACATCATTGGATACCATCAGGGTTGCAGGTGTTATATATATACACACACACATACAAACAAAATCACCGAATGGTAGATTCTAGTAAAGTATTCTAAAAGCATATTTCCCTAGGGATATATTCACAGCCAAGCAACCTAAAATTAAGAAGCCTGACTATAATCCCCTGGCTAAAATTCCCTGAAGAATAAATCTGATATGGTCATCATTACCAAAACAGTTTTTCATCGGAGGGAATTTCTGTAAAGTATAAGATAAATATATACAGCACTCCTTATTGCCTTTCTTATCATATCTGCCCTTCCGTTAAATGCTATTTTAAACCTATGTGGAGAACATTTTCAAAAATTCTTTCTTGGGCAGATGACTAGTATTTTATTGCAGTGTGATATATAGCCAAGATCGAATCATACCAAAGAGGAAATCAAGATCTTTGGATACTTATTACCAAAATCGATAATTGGTTATTGATACTGAGATGGAAGGTCTTCATTCAATTTCGGTTCCTAGAAACAGATCTGTCTATGGAATTGTAGGCCATTATATTATCTTGAAATACGTATGTTTATTTATATATTATTTCTTCTTTATATATATACAAAATACTAGCTGTTTCTCAATTGATATATCCTGTTATATATCGTTTAAACTTATACATACATTACTATAGAAGTGAGCTAGCAGCCGAAGTGTATGATAAAGTTATATGTGCATAAATACAGCGTGTGTAACCGAGACTGCACAAATGTATATATATATATATCTATATATATATATATATGTGTGTGTGTGTGTGTGTACGCAAAAGGCAAAACGAAATAACAAAGCAAACGACACAGTACAATACCCGGCGACGCCTTCAGTTACGGGACCATGCATGTATTTTCAGCATCTTCTATAATCTAATATACTGTCCATTTTCCATATGGATATTACAACACACATACACACATTCATTTAAACATTCCTCATGTGGAAATTGTATTAATTCTGATTTTCTCTCTGTATATTCTATTAAAATGTTGTATTATATCCTTTTGCATATAATACATGCAGAGTATACTGTATCACATATTTCTATATGCATATTTTATGAAGTATTAGATATAGTTTCTAATGTCCATAATATTAAACGAGAATATATATATATATATTATATATATATTTATATATATATATATATATTATATACATATATATCTTTATATTATATATAGACACACACACACACATGTGCGCGTGTGTATGAATGTATGTTTATATATATACATATATATATATATATATATATATATATATACGTATATATATATATATATAGACGAAATCTAAACGCATGACTCATAATTAATGCATATATATATATAATAATAATATATATATATATATATATATTTATATATATATACATATATAATAAAGGCAAATTCATGTGCGTGCATCCCCATGGCTTTCTGGCTTAGGCAAATATAGGTATTGTAGTTAAGTATTAATGTAAATAAGCCGCAAAATCAAATATATCGTTGCGTTGCAAGTTTGTATAATTCTGTCACGAAAGAAATTTTGCTTTTTAATTATAAACGATTCCCTACACTGCCTACTCTTAGAATATAGCCTATGGTATATCCGTGAGTTGATAATAAAAACGGTTTTATTCGAAAATCAGTTCTAACTGAAATCTCATCAAAGGCGCTGTGCTGAGCCATTTCAATTCTGCTTCTGCTTATTACTATATCATATGCCATCGTTGCTTAATCAATTTGTGCGTCAGAGCTTTGTAGAGAATAAACGTTGTTGTATTAAATAGAATAACCCGCAAGATGAAATATGTAGGTTTCCTTTTCCATATATTTGTATATATTGATAAATATATGATCAAACACACGTAAACACAACTTTATATCTGGAAGCGCATGGCCTAGTGATAAGGGTGTTGGACCTATGACCATAACGGTGTGAGTTCAATTCCTGGACTGGGTAACACATCATAAATAGTAGACATAAAATTAATAAACGCTCTGAAATTTTAAATTCTTGTTTACACAAAATTAATAAGACATTTCGTAGAGTATATAGTTAAAACTTAAATAATGTTAAATAGACTACCAAATAATTAATTAAACATTCATTAATATATAGATGCATTATATCATCAGTATCAAAGTACAAATATCTAAAATTAGAATTAGTATCTAAGTGAATAAAATCTAGTATAAAAAAAAAAGACTAAGAGTTCATACATGCCTCACTAGGAATCAAGCGACCAATCTGGTAACTTGATACCCTAGCCAGTTCACAAGCAGCAACGCCAATTGGTATATCTATCTCCCACACATATAAGAACTGTTACTTGAAACTTTCGGACATATGCTTACTGGACGGTGAAGGGAAAAACACGTATATATATCAATGGATATTTACATTGTTTAGATATTTGTCTGAAGAGAACACGGAGAAGACGGTTTCATTTGTACATCCCTTTTTATTTTGTTATACGTATTTCAAAGACGTATAACAAAATAAGTAGGATGTACAAATGAAACCGTCTTTCTTGTTTATTATTATAATTACGGGGTCGATAAAATAAAGTATCAGTAACGTACTGAGGTCGATTAAATCGACTTTCCCCTCCAAAAATTGTTGGCCTCGTGCCTATATAAGAAACCATTATTATAATAAAACTCCGGATGAACAAAAATCGCGGAGTGCTTTACATCTGTTAAGAAAACGTCGACAGATTTTCAATCAACCAGCTTTCTTCAATTGAATATATATATATATATATATATATATATATATATAAATACATAATCGGAGAAAGCTAATAGCGACACTCCGGCCAAATTCAAACTCACTCAACAAACATTAGGAAATAGCTGAATATATTCCTAATTAAACGTTTGGGGTGCTAACTAATTGTATTGTGTGGAAAATTGGCTGTATCATTTCATATGAGATATATCAAATATATCACTTCCCAGACGACTCGTTTCATTATAAGATTTCTACAAGTTGGGTGAATATATATATATATATATAAAGGAAAATGTATGACCCCGACAGCAGAGCTCAAGCCGTTTCGATGGCTATTTCTGGACTAAAACAGTCCAGAAATAGCCGTCGAAACGGCTTGAGCTCTGCCGTCGGGGTCATACATTTTCCTATTACCCACTCTACTACTCTAAGTATTGAGTATCCTGGTGCATCTGGTTCCTTACCACAACTCCTTCGTTATATATATATATAAGAAAATTTCGCTCTACATGGTTGAATATATATATATATGTCAATAATATTAATAAATGGAAAATATCTTTATAAAACCATATTTATTTTATTATACATATTTCAAGTGTACCAATATTTTGGTACACTTTCGTCAGATAAAATACAATATTTGGTTTAAAGATAGTGACATATCCTCATATGAACTTAATGTTATGAGTTCATTGCGGATAGTGAATAAATATTCAAAGCTCAGGATAAATATGGTAATATATATATATATATATATACTATATTATATTTTGAGAATAAACTCTCAGTCGTTTACAATAACTAAGCTCCAAGAAAAGGGGCTTTTCCGAGCAGTTAAATACATTAAAATATATGATAAACACGAAACGTGTTTACATTGCAACAGACAAAGTTAGCTATTAATGAAATAAACTAATTAAAGTTAATTAGTTTATTTCATTAATAGCTAACTTTGTCTGTTGCAATGTAAACACGTTTCGTGTTTATCATATATTTTAATGTATATATATATATATATATATATATATATATATATATATATATATATATATATGGTTTCTACAGGACTAGAATTGTTTCATTCGAAGGAAACAGTTCTAGTCCCGTAGAAACCATTTCTATATTAAATTTGATGTTTACACTTCACTAATCCATTGAGTACCTTATTTCCTGTGGTTACTCCCGATTGAACCCGGTGCTCTCTCTCTTTCTCCCCCCCCCCTGTCTCACACACAAGCACACACACACACACACAAGCACACACACACACACACACACAAGCACACACACACACACACACACACACACAAGCACACACACACACACACATATAATGTGTTTGTGTGTGTTTGCGGTTGTGTACTAACACACCTGTCTCTCTTTGTGAAGAATGTATGTAAATGTGTCTGTCTATATAGATACATATATATGTGTCTGTATGACTGTGGCTTTGCGTGTGTGTGTGTGTCTGTATGACTGTGGCTTTGCGTGTGTGTGTGTGTGTGCATGTATATGTATATATGTGTATGTGTGTGTGTGCATGTATGCGTATGTGCATGTATGTGTGTGTGCATGTATGTGTGTGTATGTATAAATGAATGTGCTTATTCACTTTATTGAATTGTCACAAGCAATTAATAATAAATATATTCCGTTCGACTTTCCAATCTACTTCCAGCTCTTATCATCATCATACATTCTGGAATATTCTTAAGAAATTAAGCCGTATTCATAAGACATCATATTTACTATAGATGTCATTAAAATGTAAACTTTCTTCAGGATTATATTCCTTTACAGTTTTTCTATTCTTTCTTTTGTGGCGTGGGATAGAATGATAGCAGACATGAGTTAAATTGTTAGATGTATTCTTTTACAAAATACTACTACTACTACTACTACTACTACTACTACTACTAAAAACATAAACAACCGCCGCCACTGCCACCGCAACAACAATAACAACCTCAACAACCACAACAATAATAATAACAACATCAACAACAACCACAACATCAACAACAGCCACAACAACAACAACCCAACAACAACAACCACAACCACATCAACAAGAACAACAAGCCCAATAGCAACAACAACAACCACAACAACAACAACCACAACAACAACAACAACAACCACATCAAAAACAACAACCACATCAACAACAACAACAACAACAACAACCACAACAACAACATCAATAACCAACAACCACAACAACAACCACCACCACCACCACCACCACCACCACCACCACCACCAACAACAACAACCACAACAACAACCACAACCTCAACAAACAACAACAACCACAACAACATCAACAACAACAACCACAACAACATCAACAACAACAATCACATCAACAACAATAGATGATAAATAAATATAAATAAAATGCTTTTAAGTGGTCGCCAATGAATCGTTAATAGCATTGCTACATAAAAGATTATATTCTGTTTAAAGTCATTAGTATTATCATTATTGAGCGGGGTGGAGCGTCAAACACTATGCTTTGCAGCATAGAGTTATGGCCCTTTATGATCTGAGTTCAAATCCCGTCGAGGTTAACTTTGCCTTTCTTTCTTACGGCGTCGATAAAATAAAGTACCAGTAATGCACTGGGATAATTGCTGGCCTTGTGCCAAAAGTAGAAACAATTATTAAGCGGGGTGGAGCATCAGACACCATGCTAGGCAGCATAGAGTTATGTCCCTTTACCGCCTGAGTTCAAATCCCGCCGAGGTTAACTTTGCCTTTCATCCTTATGGGGTCGATAAAATAAAGTACCAGTAACGTACTGAGGGTCGATAAAATAAAGTACCAGTAACGTACTGAGGGTCGATTTAATCGACTTTCCCCTCGCCCCAAATTACTGGCCTTGTGTCTATACTAGAAATCATTAGTATCAGTAGAAGGTCGGACGCCATGCTTTCCAGTATAGTTACGTCCCTTTACGGTCTGAGTTCAAATCCCGCCAAAGTTAACTTTGCCTTTCATCCTTACGGGGTAGATAAAATAAAGTACCAGTAATGTACTGAGTAATTACTGGCCTTGTGCCAAAAGTAGAAACAATTATTTATCGAGACCATTACTTAGGTATGTCTTCACATTTTCTAATCCGCACACGACATCTGTGTGTTGGACGACAATCGTGGGTTCCAGCCACGAGTGTTCCAGAAATAAACGGTGAAATAAACGTGCAAGTGGCTGAGCATTCCACAGACACATGTCCCTCCTCCTTTAATGTAATTCTCAGGGAGATTTTGAGTAAGACAGTGTGTGACAAAGAAAGTTGACTTTTTTAATTACAGGTATAATTCACTGTTTCAAACTAAATGAACTGGAACAACGTGAAATAGGGTATTTAGAGAGATACACATGGACATTACACAACACACTCTCACACACACACACACACACACACACACACACACATTTATATATATACATGTATGTATGTATCTCTCTCTCTATATATATAACGAAGGAGTTGTGGTAAGGAACCAGATGGACCATAACACAGCAGAGTACTCAATACTTAGGGTAGTAGAGTGGGAAATAGGAAAAAGTATGACCCCGGCGGCAGAGCTCAAGCCGTTTCGACGGCTATTTCTGGACTAAATTAGAATTTTTAGCCTGGTGAATAAATAGCCGAACTTGTCAAGGGGTACTTCCTTATATGGGAAGATTGTCAAGAGGATTGGTTAAAATTTGTTGTAAACACAAATAAGTCTAATATATATATATAATATATATATATACAATCTTGTAACAGATTAAAAGCAGAATGTAGAGGAGGCACAAAAGAGAATAGCAATTGAGGAGGTCACATTTTCTACACGTGTACATTTTTTAGACATGTTTATAAAACCTATATATTGATTCTTCATTTAAGCACAACACCTGCAAATGTTTGGGAAAGGTAAAGTTGATTTCATCAACCCCAGTACTTTACTGGTACTTTATTTTATCGACCGCGGAAGGATGAAAGGCAAAGTCGATGCGAACTCAATGTAAACAGCTAGAAAAATGATATATATTTTATCTGGTGTTCTATAATATGTATATATTAGTGATAGTTGATGCAGCGTGGTTGAATGGTTTAGATGCTCACTTCGCAATTATTAGGTCCCGGTTTCGATCTCACTCCGTGGCAACCCTTGAACAAGAGTAATTTACCCTAGCCTCTGATTAACACGAATCTTGAGTGAAATTGGGGAGCGGAAGTTGTTTGGAAGCCCGTCATATGGACTGTCGCTATAATTCAAACGGCCAGCCATGTTACATACTCTGTCACGCTGAATCTCACCGAGATTGACATTATGGCTACACGTATCTGTGGAATGCTCAGCCACTTACACGTTAATTTTGTGAGCAGACTGTTTCATTGATAGAACAACTAGAACACTCATCGTCACCACAGACGGAGTTCCATTGTGTATTAGTAATAACAATTTTAAGGTTGTGGACTGTCTAGATTTTATTCAATTATATTTGCATAAGATTTTATTTCAATTTACGTCTATTATATATATATATATATATATATATATATATATTGTTATACTTGGGGAGGGTCATATTTGTGTAATATTGCCAGAATTAATAACAGAACACACTCACTGTTTGGTTGGTTTTCGCTTTTCGCTTCTGTGTCTTTTATATCGGTAATCTAATTTATTCGGTCCTCAATGTTGCCATTGACTGACCGGCGGTCAAAAATAATACAGATACAATATAGACACAAACACATATATATAGTTTATCAGAGTTCTTTCGTTGCACATCTGCAACATCGTCAGTGGTGCTATTGTTTCCTCCCGTTGCATTGTATGTCTACGCCATTTTTATTCAGTCTGTCTATATATTTATTTATTTATTTGTTTGTTTGTTCATTTTATTTTGTCTTCTTTGCGATGCGTTTGCGTATGTGTATAGTGTTTTGTTTGATGTGTGGTCGTGATTGGGTGACTAGTGTGTGTTTATATGTGTTTGTGGTTATTGTGCTTGTGTATGTATTTATTTATTTATCTATTTATTTATTTATATATGTTGTCTATGTTACCGTCGTGTTGTTGTCTGGCATGTTCGTATAGTACTGACCCGTTTTTTCGTCCTTTTAGTTCCCCCAGTGTTGGTCTATCCTTTCACCTATGCTACGAGCTGTCTCACCTATGTATGTTGTTGTATATATATATATATATATGTATATATATATATATCAGAGAAGAGCTGAGGAGGCCTGGGCCATTGAGAAGATCAAACTCAATCCCAAAGTGTTCTTTTCATTTGCAAAAAAACACAAAATCACTGGCTCTACTGTTGGCCCTCTAATTGATGAAAATGGCACTCTTCAAGACAATGCTAAAACCATGGGTGAGATACTGCAGAAACAATACTGCTCTGTTTTCAGCAATCCTGATATGGCCGATCTGGGCTGTATCGGCGATGTTACTCCCCATTACACCTTATCGGACATAACGTTTGGCGCCCCTGATGTCTTGGCGGCAATAAAGGAAATCAAGCATAATTCAGCAGTAGGTCCCGATAGGTTCCCTGCTTGTGTCTTGAAGGCGTGTCAACACCAACTTGCATCTCCTCTTGCCAATCTGTGGCGGAACTCACTGGATGCTGGATATGTGCCAGAAAACCTTCTATCCCAGTCTGTTGTCCCAGTTTTCAAAAAGGGAAACAAATCCCTTGCCGTGAATTACCGTCCAATCTCACTCACCTCTCATATCATTAAGGTATTTGAGCGAGTGGTGAGATCGCGAATGACCCACTTCCTTGAGAGTAACAATATGCTGAACTCCAACCAGCATGGATTCCGTAATGGAAGGGATTGCCTGACGCAGCTACTGCATCACTTTGATGACATTTTGAGAGCCTTGGGAGAGGGTTCCAACACTGATGTTATCTACCTTGATTTCAGCAAGGCCTTTGACAGGGTTGATCATAACATTCTACTGAGAAAGCTGTCCAATATTGGTGTCACTGGAAAGCTGCTGCAGTGGATCAAGAGCTTCCTGTCAAACAGAACCCAACATGTTGTAGTTGAGGGAGTCAAATCCAGCCCAGCCAAAGTCAGTAGTGGGGTCCCACAAGGCACTGTGTTGGGCCCACTTCTCTTCATCATCTATATTAATGACATCACTGACATCATCAAACA
>OZ024752.1:193525-203525 GCA_964016885.1 Eledone cirrhosa
AAGAATCGACCCCAGTACTAGACTGGTACTTTTTAGTATCGACTTCGAAAAGTGAAAGGCAAAGTTTACCTCGGCAGGATTTGAACACAATGAACAGAGAGCCGAAAATCCGTAAATCCTTCTATCCTACGTTGACTTAGTCAATTCACCGTCTCCCATATTACATACCATTAACTCTGGTGTAACCCAAAGTTCAGTAATGTCTCCTACACTTTCCTGCCATCATTTACCTTTTTCTTTTACCTTCCTTTTTCATACCCTTTTTGCATTTTCTGTTTTTTTCGTTCATTTTTTCATTCCTACCTTTATTTTTCTCTTTTTTTTTCTTTAATTATTTATTTTTCCCTTTCATTCATTCTTTCCTTGTCAATTTTCCTTCAATTTATTTTTGTAACCTTTTTGTGCAATGTTTATAAAAAAGTTAATTAAAAAAAATCCCACCTCGAAAGCAATCGAAGTGACAAAACGACACAGAGACAGATACATACAAATCTACACTCACACACATACACACACACACAAGAGGTACACAGACACATACAAATTTACTCTCACTCACACACACACACACACACACAGAGGTACACAGACAGACACATATAAATCTACACTCACACACATACAGAGGTACACAGACAGACGCATAAAATCTACACTCACACACATAAACACACACAAGAGGTACACAGACAGACACATACAAATTTACACTCACACACATACACACAGAGGTACACAGACAGACACATACAAATCTACACTCACACACCTACACACAGAGATACACAGACAGACACATACAAATCTACACTCACACACATATTACACACATATTACATTGTACCAAAACCAAGCACACAATACATGGCAAATACACACATACACACAGACAGGTCCACACATACAGACATAGATATAAATCCACACTCATACACATACTCACACATACAAAACGACACAGAGACACTCACACATACAAAACGACACAGACACACAAATCCACCACATTGCAGCACCACCAGGTACACAATACACGGTAAATACACACACACACACACAGATACACGCACATACATACACAGATACACGCACATACACACACAGATACACACACATACAAACACACACAGATACACACGCAAACACACAGATACACACACATAGTCACAGATACACGCACATATACACACACATACACACACAGATACACATACACACACATACACACACAGATACACACACACATACACATAGACACAGATACATACACATTCACACACAGATACACACACACACACACACACATTATATGTTATAGTGTCTAATGTAGGTATATGTATGAGAGTATGTTGGACGCCGGAAGGGTGAAAGGAAAAGTTGAGCTCGGTGGGATTTGAATGTAGACAGCCAGAATAAATACTGCAAGGCATTTTCTGTGTGTGTATATATATATATATATATATATATATATATATATATATATATATATATATATATATATATATAAATTTGTGTGTGTGTATATATATATATATAAATGTGTGTGCTAGCAGAGTACCCGGCGTTGGCCAGGTTAAAGAAAATAATGAAATTTCATTCAAAACTTGATATATTTTCTGAATACTTATGGTGATTGGTTATTCTAACATTACCGGCATGACAAATTCTGTGAGATTAATCATCATCATCATTGTTTTTACCATCCGCTTGTTCACGCTTGCATGGGTTAGACGGATCTTTTCAGCACAGCATCTCTCCATTCATCGCGTTCCTTCCTCATCTCTTCTGTGAGTCTCAGCGATTTGAGATCAGCTCTCACTACCTCTGTCCAGGACTTTCTTGGTCAAGCTCTACTGCGGTTCTTACCACTGCTATTTCTAGGCCCCCCCCCCCCCCCAGCGATTATCGTCCATACGCATCCCGTGTCCGTACCAATGCAGTCTTCTCTCCTGCACACTGCTTTGGATTCCTCTTAATCCAGCTTATTCTCCAGTTCATCCAGGCTCTGTCTTTCTCCCACTTTTATTGCACATCCAACGAAGCATGGTAGCTTCATTTCTTTCCAGTCTACACGTGTTTCACTACCATGCAGCCTCGCATTTTGCACACAGGCGTCCCTTTGTACGCAGGAGGAACCTTTTGTTGTGAACAGTGGGCATATCTCTAATTTTTTTCCCATCCAATCCTTATTCAAGCTATTATGGTCTCCGACCACCTTCCTCCGCTGAAAGTTAAGTCCCCTAGATTGCAGATCAACAACAATAATATAATTGACCTAGTAAACACATAAAAGCAAATTATGATAAAACTTCTTTATATACAACATTATGAGTTGTTCCCAATGAAGTATAAATGAAAAGATGTTTTGAACTTCCAGTACGTGAGCATCCAACATACAATTGTCCACGACAGAAGCAAGAAACTTCTAATTGCAAATCAGTTATGGATAATGTCTGTCCCTAAGATTTGTTGATGGACATTGCAAAACTTAGTCTAATTGCAAACTGTACTTTAAAAAATTATATTGGTAAATCAGTAGGTTTAAAAGGAATTCTTCGAATAAACATATTATCATTTGCTCTCGGAAATAAACAAAAGCTAAGGGTTGAGTCAAATTTTCGTTGAATTACGACTCACTGCATTAACTTTCAGTTATCTTTCGGAAACAACAACAAAAATCTAACGGAAATGAACATGCTAAAAACTATTACAGGTTTCACAAAAGCTATTTTTAGTAGTGTTTTCATAAATCAAAACGCGTCTCGCTCACTTTCTTCGCTTTCTTTACCTCTATGTCTTTCTCTCCATGACTACCAATGTTATTTTTCCAAACTCAGACAGACAAACAAACATATAAACAAATGAACATAGATTCAAATGTGGACATAAGAGATAAACAGACAAAAAAGAACAATTATATATATATATATATATATATAAAGATGCACACATACAAGCATGTCTGTTTATGAATCTATTTCTCCCCCTCTCTCTCTCACTGTATTCCATTCTCTCTCTCTTAACCCCACCCCATATGTATACATATGTATGTGTGCGTAAGATTTTTAATTAAAAACCTGGATGATATAATAAATATTAAATATTTATTTTCTCCTACAAACATGTTTGTGTATATGTGTATGTATTTACGTGTTACTGTGTAATGAGTGTAGGTGTGTATGTTTGTTAATATGCGTGTCTGTTGTTAGTGTATGCATAATAAAATGAAGTGAGTTCGTGTGGGTTAGTGGTTAGGTGTATTTAGCTGACGGTGGTAAGGTCGTGAGACCAATACAAGGCAGCATGTTATTTCCTTAATCTAAAGTCTGTCTTGAACCCAGAGACTCATCATATCAGTGCTTAGCCCGGTTTCTGTGGCATGAAGTGACTGAGAGTACAAGACTTTCCCCTGGACAGGACGCCAGTCCATTGCAGGGTTAAACCCCGAGCTGAGTATTCTAGAGCAACATGAAATGAAGTGTTTTGCTCAAGAACACAACAAACCAACCAGTCCAGGAATCAAACCCATAACATTATGATCGTCAGTCCAACACCCTTACCACTAGGCCACGCGCCTCCGCTGTCCTTGATGAAGACACGTATTTCAACGCTACTCTGCTCCCCTCGGCGGACCAAAGTGAGTTGTACCTGTAATTCAAAAGGCGAACTTTATCATGCGCTGTGTCACTCTGAATCTCCCTGAGAACTATGTCAACAGTGTATTTGTCTATGAAATACTCAGCCACTTGCACTTGCTAGTTAATTTCACGAGCTGGATGTTCCTTTGTTCAAACAAATGGATGAGGCATCGTGAAGAGCGACGGAAGTCCAACCCACACTACAAAATGGTTTCTGATTTAGGCACAAGGCCAATAATTTGGGGGGAAGGGGAAGTCGATGAAATCGATCCCACTACTTACACACACACACACACACACACACACACGCACACACATACATATATATATATATATATATATATCATAACAGCTGTCACATACACACATACAGTATAACAGCAGTCACGCATATACACACTTCACAAGAGCAGTCACACATACACTTACATACACACATCACACAAGATGTCACATACATACACACATAACAGCTGTCACACACACACACATATATACACACACACGCACATATACACACATACATGCACACAACATAACATGTCACACACACACACACACACGTAATAACCACACACACACATCTCACCACACTGCACATCAGCACATGACACCACATTTTATCACAACATACTATCCACTTAAAACACACACACACACACCCACACTATACCTCACCTCGCACTGTGATTTGGTCCTTCGGCTGATTCGACGAAGAGTATTCTAGCTGTTTGGTCAATGGAACACCCTGCTCGTCAGATTAACGTGCAAGTGGCTGAGCATTCCACAGATATGTGTACTCTTGACGTAATTCTCAGGATGGTGCTTTGAACTTCGACTACAACTCATGGCAGCTGAGTGGACTGGAGCAACGTGGAATAAAGTGTCTTGTTGAAGGGGGGGGGGCGACGACAACAGCATCGCCGGGAATCGAACGCTCGACCGTTGGATTGTAAGTTGATCACCGTAAGTAGTATACCACGCACCTTCACACTGTATATCACACACACATATACACACACAGGCAGTACGTTTCGCCTTACAAAACCACCTTACCACACCGTATAACAGGTAGCACGTTAAGTCACAACAGCAGATACCACCACCACCGCCACCACCACACATACTCCGAAGTAACGCAGCTTCCCCCACACATATATACAAACACACACATACACCGTGACAACACACAACACCACCACCACCACTGTCATACATATAAAGACATCACACACCACCACCACTCTCACAGTCAGACACACTCGGCCGTAATATACCACACACACACACACACCAGACATATACACTAAGACACAGCCTACATACATACACTACAGTCACACACACAGACACAGCCTACATACATACACTACAGTCACACACACAGACACAGCCTACATACATACACTACAGTCACAACCTACATACATACACTACAGTCACACACACACAGACAGACACAGCCTACATACATACACTACAGTCACACACAGAGACACAGCCTACATACATACACTACAGTCACACACACAGACACAGCCTACATATATACACTACAGTCACACACACAAAGACACAGCCTACATACACACACTACAGTCACACACACACAGACACAGCCTACATACACACACTACAGTCACACACACAAAGACACAGCCTACATACATACACTACAGTCACACACACACAGACACAGACTACATACACACACTACAGTCACACACACAGACATCCTACACACACACACTACAGTCACACACACAGACATCCTACATACATACACTACAGTCACACACACACACAGCCTACATACATACACTACAGTCACACACACACATCCTACATTTATACACTACAGTCACACACACACAGACACAGCCTACATACATACACTACAGTCACACACACAGACACAGCCTACATACACACACTACAGTCACACACACACAGACACAGCCTACATACACACACTACAGTCACACACACACAGACACAGCCTACATACACACACTACAGTCACACACACAAAGACACAGCCTACATACATACACTACAGTCACACACACAGACACAGCCTACATACATACACTACAGTCACACACACACAGACACAACCTACATACACACACTAGTCACACACACAAAGACAGCCTACATACATACACTACAGTCACACACACAGACACAGCCTACATACATACACTACAGTCACACACACAGACACAGCCTACATACATACACTACAGTCACACACACAGACACAGCCTACATACATACACTACAGTCACACACACAGACACAACCTACATACATACACTACAGTCACACACACAGACACAGCCTACATAAACACACTACAGTCACACACACAGACACAGCCTACATACATACACTACAGTCACACACACAAAGACACAGCCTACATACACACACTACAGTCACAGCCTACATACACACACTACAGTCACACACACAGACACAGCCTACATACATACACTACAGTCACACACACACAGACACAGCCTACATACACTAGTCACACACACACAGACACAGCCTACATACATACACTACAGTCACACACACACAGCCTACATACATACACTACAGTCACACACACAGACACAGACTACATACATACACTACAGTCACACACACACAGACACAGCCTACATACATACACTACAGTCACACACACACAGACACAGCCTACATACACACACTACAGTCACACACACAGACACAGCCTACATACATACACTACAGTCACACACACAGACACAGTCTACATACACACACTACAGTCACACACACACAGACACAGCCTATATACACACACTACAGTCACACACACACAGACACAGCCTACATACATACACTACAGTCACACACACACAGACACAGCCTACATACACACACTACAGTCACACACACAGACACAGCCTACATACATACACTACAGTCACACACACAGACACAGTCTACATACACACACTACAGTCACACACACAAAGACACAGCCTACATACACACACTACAGTCACACACACACAGACAGCCTACATACACACACACAGACACAGCCTACATACACACACTACAGTCACACACACAAAGACACAGCCTACATACATACACTACAGTCACACACACAAAGACACCCTACATACATACACTACAGTCACACACAGACACAGCCTACATACACACACTACAGTCACACACACAGACACAGCCTACATACACACACTACAGTCACACACACACACAGACACAGCCTACATACATACACTACAGTCACACACACACAGACACAGACTACATACATACACTACAGTCACACACACACAGACACAGACTACATACATACACTACAGTCACACACACACAGACACAGCCTACATACACACACTAGTCACACACACAGACACAGACTACATACATACACTACAGTCACACAGACACAGACTACATACATACACTAAAGTCACACACACAGACACAGCCTACATACACACACTAGTCACACACACAGACACAGACTACATACACACACTACAGTCACACACACACAGACACAGCCTACATACACACACTACAGTCACACACACAAAGACACAGCCTACATACATACACTACAGTCACACACACAGACACAGCCTACATACATACACTACAGTCACACACACACAGACACAACCTACATACACACACTACAGTCACACACACAAAGACAGCCTACATACATACACTACAGTCACACACACAGACACAGCCTACATACATACACTACAGTCACACACACAGACACAGCCTACATACATACACTACAGTCACACACACAGACACAGCCTACATACATACACTACAGTCACACACACAGACACAACCTACATACATACACTACAGTCACACACACAGACACAGCCTACATAAACACACTACAGTCACACACACAGACACAGCCTACATACATACACTACAGTCACACACACAAAGACACAGCCTACATACATACACTAGTCACACACACACAGCCTACATACATACACTACAGTCACACACACACAGCCTACATACACACACTACAGTCACAGCCTACATACACACACTACAGTCACACACACAGACACAGCCTACATACATACACTACAGTCACACACACACAGACACAGCCTACATACATACACTAGTCACACACACACAGCCTACATACATACACTACAGTCACACACACAGACACAGACTACATACATACACTACAGTCACACACACACAGACACAGCCTACATACATACACTACAGTCACACACACAAAGACAGCCTACATACATACACTACAGTCACACACACAAAGACAGCCTACATACATACACTACAGTCACACACACACAGACACAGCCTACATACACACACTACAGTCACACACACAGACACAGCCTACATACATACACTACAGTCACACACACACAGACACAGCCTACATACACACACTACAGTCACACACACAAAGACACAGCCTACATACACACACTACAGTCACACACACACAGACACAGCCTACATACATACACTACAGTCACACACACACAGACACAGCCTACATACACACACTACAGTCACACACACAGACACAGCCTACATACATACACTACAGTCACACACACAGACACAGCCTACATACACACACTACAGTCACACACACAAAGACACAGCCTACATACACACACTACAGTCACACACACACAGACACAGCCTACATACACACACACAGACACAGCCTACATACACACACTACAGTCACACACACAAAGACACAGCCTACATACATACACTACAGTCACACACACAAAGACACCCTACATACATACACTACAGTCACACACAGACACAGCCTACATACACACACTACAGTCACACACACAGACACAGCCTACATACACACACTACAGTCACACACAACCACACACACATATACCACAGATACACAATCACGCAGTCACACACACACTCACACATACCACAGAGACACAATCACACACAGTCACACACACACTCACACACACATACCACAGAGACACAAACACACACACACTCACACAGACACACAGATTGCACATTTCTTCATTTCAAGTCACAACAGCACAGCCAAATAGACGTCACAGAGTCACACATACATACACACAGCACAAACCACACCACACACCACACCACACTACACCACACTACACCACACCACACCACACTACACCACGCCACACCACACTACACCACACCACGCCATACCCCACCCCACCACACACACCACATTACACCACGCTACACGACAGCACACTACACCACACCAAACCCCACCCCACCCACCACACTACACCACACCACACAACACTACACCACACCACACTACACCACATCACACTACACCACACTACACGACACCCACACCACACTACACCACACCACATCACTACACCACTCATATCACTCCACCACATCATTACACTACACCACATCACTACACCACTACACTACACCACATCACTACACCACACCACATCACTACACCACACCACATCACTACACTACACCACACCATATCACCACACCACATCACACCACATCACCACACAACATCACCACACCACATCACTACCCCACACCACATCACTACACTACACCACATCACTACACTACACCACATCACTACCCCACACCACACCACACCACATCACTACACCATACCACATCACTACCCCAACCACACCACACCACATCACTACACCACACCACATCACTACCCCACACCACACCACACCACATCACTACCCCACACCACATCACTACACCACACCACATCACTACACCACACCACATCACTACACCACACCACATCACTACCCCACACCACACCACATCACTACCCCACACCACATCACTACCCCACACATCACTACCCCACACCACATCACTACACCACACCACATCACTACACCACACCACATCACTACCCCACACCACATCACTACACCACACCACATCACTACACCACACCACATCACTACCCCACACCACACCACATCACTACCCCACACCACATCACTACCCCACACATCACTACCCCACACCACATCACTACACCACACCACATCACATCACTACCCCACACCACATCACATCACTACCCCACACCACATCACATCACTACCCCACACCACATCACTACACTACACCACATCACTACACCATACCACATCACTACCCCACACCACACCACATCACCACACCACATCACTACCCCACACCACATCACTACCCCACACCACACCACACCACATCACCACACCACACCACATCACTAC
>OZ024752.1:211025-213525 GCA_964016885.1 Eledone cirrhosa
ATTTAAGTATATAAGAAAATCAAATATATCATTCCAGCTTCTTATTGTTCTCTCGCTACCAAAGAAATTTTGTCTGAATACTTCTACAGTAGAGTTTCTGAGATTCGATAAAGAAAGGGGAAAAAAAATTGTTTTAATCGAAAATCAGTACAGGTTTGAATCTAATCGAAGGTGATAGGCTTGGCAGTTTCAATCATAGCTCTCCTTATCATTGGCTCATATCTCATCTTTACTTGATTAAATTTGTGGTCATCATTTTTGTAGATAATAAATGTCGCCATTGTTAAACAATCTTCTAGAACCGTTGAGCAATAGGAACGTTTCAAAGGTACAAGCAACAACGTTGTTTGACTATGAAAAATAGTCTAAGTTGAGTACAGAAACCCTAGTGACGGAAAATATTTGTACAATGCCCACATTTTTTCCGTCACCAGGATTTTAATGCCCATCTTAGACTATTTTTCAAACTATTTTTCAGAGTCCTTGTGATATGATGTTCGCGAACAATTTGTGTAATTAATTTTTTGAAATAGTTGTCATACAGTAGTTAGTCTGCAGACAAATAGAATCTATATTCTATGAATAATTGTTTCTACTTTAGACACAAGACCAGCAATTTGAAGAGTAGGGGGAAAGTCGATTAAATCGACCCCAGTGCATTACGGGTGCTTTATTTATCGATGCTGTAAGGATGAAAGGCTAAGCTAACCTCGGCAGGATTTGAATACAGAACGTAAAGGGCCAAACTGTAACCTGCAAAGTATGGTGTCCGACGGTCTACCGATACTGCCAATCCACCACCCCTCCTATATTCTATAAATAATATATCATGTTATCGAGTGAGTTTAATTAATGTCTGGGATTTTCTTCAACAGTTATGTATGGATCTACACAAGAAGAGCCTTTGGTTAAGGTGTAGAACTCACGCCTGCTATCTCACTGTTGTCACTTCAGTCATACAACATTGATGCTTCTAACTTTCAAATCCAAAACGTCGTCATATTAAATGTAATAAACAGCAAAACAAAAAAAGAAAGTCGGCGCAAGTTCTCAACATTTGCATGTCAAAAACATAGTTTCTGCTTTTCATACATTTGTATAGAATGATAGATGTATTACGAAACATGTGCACTTATGTATGCTTACATTAGCGGAAAACCGCTGCTGTTAGTCAATGTGTGTGTGTGTGTGTGTGTGTGTGTGTGTGTGTGTGTGTGTGTGTGTGTGTGTGTGTGTGTGTGTGTATGTATGTGTGTGTGTGTGTGTGCGCGCGTACGTGTGTAACGGGAGTGTGATCAAGAAAAAAAAATCGCTCTCTGATTTACAGTTCCGGTGAAGCAGAAAACTGTAGATGTGTGGAGAAAAGGAAGACAGTTTGTGACATAACAATAGCCAGTACACACTGCCGGCTCAGAAAGAATACAAAGCGACGCCATGATAATATAGTAAAATTCATTCATTGGCAGTTATGTGGAAAATACGGTTTCGTAAGAGCAAGTTAGTGGTAAGAACGCCAACCAGAAGGTGTTATAGAAAATGACCTCGTCATGAATCTATGAGACTTTATGGTCCAATGTGACTATGAAAGTGAATATCACAAATCTGATATTGTGGGATCAACAAATTTAACCAACAATGTTTGATTCTGGATGCAGTTTGTCCCACAGAAATAAGCTTTGTGACAAAGAATTGAAGATTGAGATATATGAACCACTAGCATGGGAGATAAAACATTTGTGGGCAATGAAAATCTTTGAGGTGGTCCCAGTTGTAGTCGGGGAGCTTGGTACTGTGAACACCAGAATTGAAAACTATTTATAAACAAATTGGGCCCAACATTAGAGTGGGGCTCTCGCAGAAAACAACACTCCTTGGAACTGCTTAGAGTACTTAGAAAAGTGTTTGACAATTAAAGGTGCCACCTCAGTCCACTGGTTGTGGACAGCTGGCACCCGTATGACATTACCAGCAATAGATACTGAGCTACAAGCAGAAGATAATATTAATGGTTTCTTATATAGGCACAAGGCCAGCCATTTTGGGGGAGGGGAAAGTCGATTAAATCGACCCCAGTGCGTGACCAGTACTTTATTTTATCGACCTCGTGAGGATGAAAGGCAAAGTTAACCTTGGCGGGATTTGAACTCAGATCATAAATTTTATGCTGCAAAGCATGGCGTCTATGCCCTCTACCGATACTACCAATACACCGTCCCATTTTCTAAGAGCTGGCAGTAAATTAGAATGATTGGGGGCATTCCGTTAAGAAACGATACAAGAACTGTGAGAAAGGGCTGATGAAAGAGAGCATGTTGAGACGTGTCTTACGTAAAGACATTATTTTGGGCGGTGAATTAGCAGTATCGGTAAAGGGTTGGACGCCATGCTTTCTAGCATAGTTACGTCCCATTACGGTCTGAGTTCAAATCCCGTCGAGGTTAACTTTGCCTTTCATCCTTACGGGGTCGATAAAATAATATGAAGAGCTAGAGGTGTGAAG
>OZ024752.1:218525-228525 GCA_964016885.1 Eledone cirrhosa
CATATACATATAAACATATACATATATATAAACATATACATATAAACATATACATATATATAAACATATACATATATATAAACATATACATATATCTATAAACATATACATATATATAAACATATACATATATCTATAAACATATACATATATATAAACATATACATATATATAAACATATACATATATATATATATATATACATATAGAATATATATATATATATATATACATATAGAATATATATATATATAAACATATACATATATATATATATAAACATATACATATATATATATATAAACATATACAATATATATATATAAACATATACATATATATATAAACATATACAATATATATATATATATATATATATATATATATATATATATATATATATAATGTAGGAGGTGAGTTTTATTGTAGTACAATAAAGCAATGCAGATATCGGATAAGAAGCACTCTACAGTTTGTAGGACTGGAGTATACATAATATATAAGAACAAAAGATGGTTAAAAGAGTTCCATGTATTTTATTATGCGCATTTAAAAAACAAATATCATCATGCAATAATATTTGTGTTTTAATCAGATAAAACAGGAAGACATGATATGAAGATTAAAAAACACTTGTGGATAGTGCAGTTTTAAATCAACATATGTTGATTTAAAACTGCACTATCCACAAGTGTTTTTTAGCCTTCATATCATGTCTTCCTGTTTTATCTGATGAAAACACAAATATTATTGCATGATGATATTTGTTTTTTAAATGCGCATAATAAAATACATGGAACTCTTTTAACCATCTTTTGTTCTTATATATTATATATATATATATATATACTATATATATATATATATACTATATATATATATATATATATACTATATATATATATATATGAATGTATGTATGAGTGTGTGTGCACCACCTTTCTCGTGTTACTTTCATTACAATTTGATCATTCGAAAGACGAAACTTTTAATTATTTGAAGAAGTGATTCTCTTTTTAGGTGTTAAAAAAATCGTTATATATATAACACACACACACACACACACACACACACACACACACATATATATTTAGGTTTGAAGGTTCACCACTGGATAGAGCTGGTCAAATCCGTATGGTCAATCTTAATGTAATAATATGGAGAGTACTCAACGTAAAGCAGTTCAACCGTCTTCGTTTTTGTAGTTGGTGGTGCTAGTACGGAGTTAAATATTATAATAAAATGACAGGAGGCTATATATATATATATATGTATATATATATATATATATATATATATATATATATATATATATATATATATAAAAATAAAAAAAATACGAAAGAGAATACAGACTGTCAGAACATGTTTATACAATAAGCACCTACGTACGTTTTGCCCGAAAAGGGCTTCTCAAAGGCATACAAAGCTAGAGAGTGTTCAATACAGAACCCAGAAGGGGTTTTTAAGATGATAACCACATCGAAGTTCATGTTCAACTCAAACAGACATGGCTGTAACTAGCCATAATAGTATCAAACATTATATAGGGGCCACCTCTGGCTCGTTCAAAACTAGATTTCGAACGCATCTCCACTCTTTTAGAAACAGGAAGCTAAGGTAAATGCACCAGCTTATGGCAACTAACTATATGTATCGCTTATCCCTTAAACCTTCTACTCTCTCACGATACTAAAATATTCTATATATATATATATATATATATATATATATATATATATTGAATCCTCTGTGTGTGTAATTAGAAATTAGGTGGCGTAAAGAAAGGATACACATGCAGGCATGTATGTATATACAGTTGTCCCCCGGTATTCGCGGGGCTTACGTTCCTAGAGAACCGCGAAGAGTGAAAAACAGAGAATATTGGATGTGGTCTATAAAAATGTCTATAAACGTCAAAATATAACGTAAAAGTATAATTTAAAAAAAGTGGGAGCGTCTTATGCGAAGGGGCGTCTAATAGACCGGTATATTGTTATAAATAATTTGGCGTTAAAAAAGCGATAAAAAAATAGCGGAAGATATTTACGATTCCGCGAACATCCGCTAGTTTCCACGAACAATTATCAGTTCTCAAGAAAATTCCGCGAATTCCGAGGGGACACTATATATAATCGGTATAAATCGAAGTTGTAGACGCAGTATAGCATATATACATAAATATAGATGTATATATATATATATATATACATGGTGGCTGCCAACTCGTTTTCGAGTACGGCCACTACCTTATGTCCATGTAGGAGAACCCCTACCGATGCGCTGAACGAGTGTGACTTTTTAGTCCAGCCAGCTACTTGAAAACTCTGGTACAAACACTACACTTGTGACAATTATTGACACATAGTGTTGGGCCCATGGTACCATGTGATGACAAGTGCAGAGAGATCTCCAGATATAAAGCAATGCCTGTGCCATGAAGCTTTTATAGTGAGCAAAGGCATTGCACAAAGCCAGTCCCACTCTCTTAACCAAGATGATATTTACCAAAAAGAAGAACAAGTCAACATCATTGGATACCATCAGGGTTGCAGGTGTTATATCAGAGTTTTCCTTCTCCAAGAATTCTGCCTTGACAAAGGCTAAGGGGTCATCTCTCCCGGTGATTTTGGATGGCCATTGACTCTTAAGAGCTCCTTTGCCCTTTGACAGGTTTTGTTTTTAGTTCTGCAGGATGTCCAAAGTCACCCTCCTCACCAAGAAACCTTAGAGAGAGAGAGAGAGAGAGAGAGAGAGAGAGAGAGAGAGAGAGAGAGAGAGAGAGAGAGAGAGAGAGAGAGAGAGAGAATGAATGGATCTTCCGTCGGTTTGAACGATCTGTATACCAATTGTTTGATCAATTAGACTACCTACACAATATATCATTACGTAGACGAGTGAGTGTTCCACAAAGCCGTGTAAATCAAACAACTGGAATTCTCGTCGCTGAACCGACGGAGGTCCAACAACATATATATATATTTCTTCACTGGCGTTCTGTGACATGATATAGTTGTGCCTAGACACGTTAATGTCATGATTTTGACTTGTTTCTCGCATGTTTCCTAACTAGGCGCGTGGCCAGGTAATATCATTAAATGGTGTATATCGAGCCAACGAGGAAAGCCTCTCTGTGTTCGTTCGATTGGCTACAAATAGAAGCCAAATCTCCCGCAGATCACACTCTACTGTACACACTAGATAATATAGATCTGGACATAAAGAAGAATCGGGATCGTCAAAGCTAGAGGATCCTTGATTATAGATTTGCTCGACCAAGGCCGACCTGGAGTTAAACAATACATGAATACACATACATGCACATTCACAGATACACGCGCACGCATACATACACACATACACACAGACACTCACACACAAACCTTTCTTCAACTCGACTCTAATATACTACATCTATTACTATAACCTTTATAGATACGATAGAGTGATTATTTTAATGTTCAGTTGACCCTTGCTTGTGTAGTTCGAAATCTAATTTTGTGTAGTAAGTTTACATTTTGTTTCAAATACTACATGTACTTACATGGTTAAAAGACTTAAAGCGCTATGAAAATGTTAAAAATACTCAATACAAATGATTCATCGTCTCAGAGAATATCAATCATTGGATCATGGTTCATGCCTCAAAATATTGCGTAGTTCTAAAATGTCCTATATATAAACACTTCTGTTATTACGCCAAAATGTCACCCGATCATTGTTTTAAAAATCTAATTCGTATAAATAAAGTTATTTCCATTTTGTCAGTTTTAATAGAGAAAAATCTGTAGCATACAAGCCATGACTGTCCTCTCTTTTAATGTAACAGGCATTGCATCGTCTCTTTTTAAATCTTTTGTTATTTTCAACTGAGAGGTCGCGATTTGAGGGAATTTGGTTGTTATTTCTGCGAATTGTCACAAGCTTTATAACATCGAACGAAATCCCTTCTGATATTTTAATTTGGCTCTTTGCGTTTTGAGTTCAAATCCTGAAGTCAGTTTTGTCTTTTATCTTTCCAAAGCCGTGAAATACAATAACGGCCAAAGGTAACAAACAAGCGGGATTATTAGAGCGTCAGATGGAATATCTTGCGGCATTTTGTTTCTTGCTCCATTTCTTTGCAATTCTAATCCGAGCCATCTCCTACACTTAATCCACCACTTTGTTTGGGACACAGCATTGGCTGAATGGTTAAGCAGTTCTTATCGAAATCATTAGGTTCCGGGTTCGATCGCACTGCGTTGTATCTAAGGTAAATGACATTTACGATTCATGTCTTGCGAGGGAAATTGGGTAGACGGAAACTGTTTGGAAGCCCGTCAAGCTGAATCACTCTGAGAATTAATTTAAAGGTATATGTGTCCGTGGAATTTTTAGTCATTTACACGTTAATTTCTTGAGGAGGCTGTTTCATTGATCGAAGTACTAGAACACTCATCGTCGAAACAGACTGAGTTCCATTTTGTATTAGTAATAACACAATTTTAATGTTGTGGACTGTCTACATTTTATACACTTATATTTGCATCAAATTAATATACCTTCATATCTCTCTCCCGCTCACTATCTATCTACGTATTCCTCACCGGACAACCGGCGTGGGCCCCGTTTGTGAGGCGAGCCTTCCCACGACTCGTCTCGCTGACCGAGCTGCAGTCCTGGGTCAAGCAAAGACCGAGGAAAATGGGCGACTGGCACATCGAATGTGCTCAGGCGCTCACAGCCCTCTGGCAGGCGGACCCGGCGATCAGTGAAGACTCCACTTCGTCATTCTATAGAGGGTTGATTCGCAGCAAGTGCGACGACGCGCTCAGAGAAACTCTAGGCGTAGAGGAAGACAAACTGGTCAGTCTGTTCGGTAGGACCTTCCGCCCGGGACCGATGGACAACTTCCAAAAGTCCCTGGCCTGGCAGTCTACCGAGGAGCTCTACCAGTTCAAGACAAGCTCTACAGACATGGGTGCCTGGGCAGGGACCCTTCGAAAAAGATCTGTCCGAGATGCGTGCGAGACGAAGAAACCGTCGCGCACGCATTCGTAAACACCCGGGCGTTACCGACCTGTGGGGCTATGTAGAACGATTATTGTCGCGGGTGGGACCAATCCGGTTGATCACCGAGTCCATTGTCATGATCAAACCGCCACCCTCCTTCAAAAACAAAGGAGAGGCGGTTTTTCTTTGTGTGATAGCTATGGCGAAAGAGGTTGTATGGTGGACGAGGTTAAAAGGGCTGAGGTCAGACACCTTTCTCTCCGGCCAACAACTGATTCTTTTTTTCAAATACCACTTTGGAAGCAGAATCAGGATGGAGAGAGAGGTGCTGTACCCCTGCAAGTTTTATGAAAGGTGGGTGAAAGTGGCGAGAATGGCCCGAGTGAATGGGACTTCTCTCTATATCAGCCTGTAGGTTGAGGAAAAAGAGGAGGAGAGGAAAGGAGTACAAACTCTTCGTACTCCTGGAGATGAGGGTTGCACATTTTTTCGGGGGTATGTGTTACCCATATGAAATGTCTCCCCCTATTGGGGAAAATCGATTAATTTTTAAATTGCATTTGTGATAGTATTTTACACGTTTTTATTGTATGTAAACTTCCTCCTTTGTATTTGTCCCCTTCTTTTGTGCCCATGTGGGTAATAAAGAAACATATCTATCTATCTATCTATCTATATATCTATCTATTCCCGAGAATCACATTAAGGATACACGTGTCTGTGGAATGCTAAGCCATTTACACGTTAATTTAATGAGTTGGCTGTTTCGTTGATCAAACAACTGGAACACTCATCGTTTATATCGACGAATGTCCATTCAATTCTACTTGGTTTGATACCACAACTTGGCCCTTAGGTGTCTTTAACAGAGTACACTGTCAAATACATTTGGTTTGGGGATACCTTTTTCCTTCCTCTCCCCCACCAGTCGCAGGACTGCACAATCTTTTCTCTTGACTAACCGATAAAAGAAAAACAAAAAAAACTATAGCGATATCTTCTTTGACTCGGGGCAAAATGGATGCTTAAAATAACGGTGGATGATATCTAGAAGACTGTATATGATATCTGTTATCCGGGATTACATTGTCCAATATGTCCTTCTTTAAAATATAGTCGCCACATTGCAAACAATCATAATAATAATTGATAACCATGAATAGATCGAGTAAAGTACTTCTGGGGGCAGGGAGACAAATGGGTAGAGACGCGACCAAATTTAATTTGTGTAAATAAAGTGACTCCCATATTGTGGTCGTTTTAGACTGTAGGGTGTAATTTGAGGAAATTTGGTTGTTATTTTTGGCAGCCCAAGTGATCAAGAAGAAGCCTCCTCGTTGTTTTCGTTAACTCATCATATTTTATATGCTAAAGAAATGCATGTAATGTCCTTTAACACCTGAGGGAGTCAAAGGGGCGCCGTATGGACATACGGCGTTTCTAAGGCATTTTAAAATCCGGCGGAAACCAATCCTCTCCGGGTCTAAATACAGCAGATTCCTTCCAGAGAAGAATAGAGAGAGAGAGATTGAGAGAAAGGAAGTGAGAAAGAGATATAGAGGAAGAATCAACCCCAGTACTAGACTGGTATTTTTTTATCGACCTCAAATGGATGAAAGGCAAAGTTGACCTCGGCTAGATTTGAACTACACAACGTTCTAGCGTCTTTGCCAATACGCTGCGTATGCTATATATATATATATATATATGCTATATATATATATATATATAAAGACTTGTGCCGTATGCTATATATATATATATATATATATATAAAGACTTGTGCCGTATGAAAAAAAAAAAATGAAAATCAATCAATATTTCTAATGCTATATTTTCGATGACTGTGTCTGATGAATATTTGAATATTTGAAGTCGAGATGTAATACAATGATAATAATAATAATGTTAATGTTAATGGTGATGATGATGATGATGAAGAAAATGATGAAATAAAATTGCTGGAGATTACTTAATACTGATTTATAGCCTTCTTAAGACGGCTTGTCAGACCAAACACACACACACACACACACACACACACACACACACACACTCACAGACAGACATACACACACACAGAAATCTATCATCATTCTTTTTTATGTATATTTCTTTTCATTTGTTCTTTTCTTTTCTTTCTATCTTTTTTGTCTTTTTTTCTTTCTTTTTTTGCCCATATCTTTGGCAAGTGGTTTTGATCTGAAATGAAATGATGTGTTGAAACAAATATTTGTTTCGCAAGCGTCATCTTTGGCAATCATTAACACACACACACACACACACCCTCCTCCACACACACAGACAGACACCCCACACACACAAAGTACATACACACACGCACATAAAGACACACGCAGACAAACACACATACACACACAAAGACAGACAGACAGACACACAAATACACAAATACACACAGACACACACATACCCAGACACCAATACACAAACACATTATTACCAACACCTCAAGAGTGGTGAGATGGGAGAATCGTTTGAACTTCAAACAAAATGGTTTGTGGCATTTAGTTGTGATCCTTTATGTTCTGAATTCAAATATTGCGAAGGTTAACTTTACCTTTCATCCTCCTGGGGTCGATTAAAGAAAGTACCAGCCAAATACTCGGGTCAATATAATCGACTTTAACCCCCCCCCCCAATCAAAATTGCTGGCTTTGTGATAAAACTCGAAAGGATTGGACTTCCATCGGTTTCGACGAGTGTTCCAGTTGTTAGATCAACACAACAGCCAACTCATGAAATTGACGTTTAAGTCCTTGGACATTCCACAGACACGTGTACTGTTAATGTAATTCTCAGGGAGATCCAGCATGATAGTGTGTGTGACAATGCTGACTCTTTGAATTACAGGTACTGTCCATCCGGCTGGATTCCAAACAATTTCCGTTCACCAAATTTCTCTCACAAGGAATGGTTCGACCCTAAACCATGGTGAATGACAATTACCCGAGATGCCACAGAGTGGGATCGGACCCGGGACCTAATGGTTGCGAAGTGAACTCCTTAAACATTCGGCCATGCTGCATTCACGATAATAATTAACCCTTTAGCATTTACATTACTCTATATTTACTATTGTATTTTCACAGTAAAGGCTTTATCTCATATAATATCTCACATAATATCGAATCTATGGGATTTTGATATTATTTATTTTGAGAACAATACCTTAACACAAGTATGAGTGGCTAGTTAAGGCTAGTTTAAACAGAAAGAGAATTCTAGCCGGATATGGCCGGTTTAAATGCTAGAGAGTTAACACAGACTCTCAGCCTCACACACATTATATTTAACACCCGCATGGGTGGTGGATTGGCAGTATCGGCAGAGAGTCGGACGAAATAATGTGCGGCGTTTAATTATTGTTCTTTTTCGAGGTTAACTTTGTCTAAAGACACAACACTCCGCGGTGAATCGAACTTATAACCTTAGGATAGTTAGTCAAATACCTTAACCACTAAACAATGTGCTGTCCTTAATAGATACGATTATACATAATGATTGCTTCACCTTATCAGATGAAAGCCTTCTCGGATATTAGTAGAATTCTTAGACAGTCACATAACATGATTTGCGGTATTTTATGTGACACTTTACGGTCTATTTTCAATTTCCGTCGAAGTCAATTTTGCCTTTCATCCATCCGGGGACGATAAGATACCAGTCAATTACTGGGGTTAATTTAATCAAATTTCCCTTCCCCCAAATTACTGACCTTATGTTTTAATTAGAATATGTAACCTTTATTAGCGGATTTTGTGCCTAAAGTAGAAACAATTATTAGCGGATTCCGCTTAAAGCTAGATGCTCCCTCAGCTCATCCAAGCTCTGTCGAACTCTCACATTCACATTACACATCCATCAAAGCATACTTGATTCATTTCTCGCCAGCTTAGGCATATCCTCTGCCCATGTTTCCCTACCTTGCAATATTGCACTTCGCACAAAGGTGTCATACAGCCATCCTTTCGTTCGTAGGGAGAAACCTTTTGTTGTCAACAGAGGGAGTAGCTCTCTAGTCTTCTTCCATCTTATCGTCAATCTATCTAATTTGCTCTCAGTGCACCCTTCCCCACTGCTAATAAGATTACGTAGATAGCAGAAACTATTAATTAATTCTATAGATCATTCATGTGGTTGGAAAAGGATTTTATCACTGACACTTTTACTATCAATTACCCTGAGCATCTATTACACACGAAGTTTTCCTTTCCTGTTAGCCTGCCTATTATCCGACTACACCTCTTGTGTACCCAAGATTTGCATATAATATCATATAAACTGAGAATATTACAGAAGTTAGTGAAGGACCTGGAGTTTCGTACCAATTAATTTGGCAGGCTAATGATAATAATAATTGAGAGGAAACGTGGAGACGGAGAAAGGGGGACATTTAGGACGACTATATTTCAAATTAAACATTTTACCAATGCCTCTTAAGCCAACCACACACACACATCTATATATCTAAAACAGAGAATGTCTGTCTGTCTGTCTGCTCACTATAACTGGAGAACCACCCAACCGATTGTTTTCAAACTTTACACATGTAATACTTATGGTCCTGTGAGTGTTTTGAGCATTAAGCGATTTAGCGATCTCTCTCTATAATTCTTAGTCTTTCTTTTTAGATAGATACATAGATATAACGTTGCACCCTTATAATATCTGTCTGTATGTCTGGCTGTCTGCATTACGACATTATGACGCTGTGTGTGTGTGTGTATATATGTATATATAGTGTGTAACGTTTTTCGAAATATTTACTTCTGCGTTCACAGATTGATTTTTTTAGTTTCAGAAGATCCTGTTAAGGGTGAAAGCAGCGATTCTTTGCTTAAACTTTAATCTGTTATTTTAATATATATATATATATATATATATATATATATATATATATATATATATATATATTTATTAAAATAACAGATTAAAGTTTAAGCAAAGAATCGGTGCTTTCACCCTTAACGGGATCTTCTGA
>OZ024752.1:233525-241025 GCA_964016885.1 Eledone cirrhosa
ACACACATACTCACATACCATACAAGCGTCTTAACCTTCGTTGCAAATGGGATGCTGAAAACATCAGCTGGGTACTTTGACACATCCGCAACAGTTTTACTACTTACCAACCTCCCCGCCAACCTTACCGACCTACATATATACCTAGCTACCAGCCTATTTAGATATCAATCTCCTTACACACCTACCTACCTAATCTAAAACTTAGATACGTTTGTACATATGTATATATCATAGCTTCCTACTGCCTACCTATACACATACATACCTGCATACACAACACACACATTTATATATATAAATAATATTATGAAGACTCTTTACGATATAACTAAACTCTACTACCCCAAGTATCGAGTACTCTGTTGAGAAATGGTCAAACCAGTTTCAAACTGAATCCATCCTGATTTATATATATTATCCGCCGAGGTTGACTTTGCCTTTCATCCTTACGGGGTCGATAAAATAAAGTACCAGTAATGCACTGGGTATTTGCTGGCCTTGTGTCTAAAGTAGAAACAATTATATGTATATATTTTCTTTCTCTCTCTCTATATATATATGCAGTATATTCATATATATATATATATATATGTGTGTGTGTGTGTGTGTGTGGGTGGGGGTGTTGGGTGGGGTGGTCATTGTCAGTCGACACATTTTCCCAGTTACCAGTACATCATGCGGCAAATAACAACCACATCTCCTTTAAAGCACGCCTTGTCTTACTGCCCGCAGGTACGAGCCCCACGAGGTGGAGTAACTGTTTCAGCGCGTCTCCCTCACCATCCTCCGGGGCAATGTATTCTCTATCCTGTCGGCAGGAACCAAGAGGCTGAGGGTTAGATAGTTGGAGGCGGATGATACTAGTTCGTAGGCACACACATACTCACATACTCATTCCTCAGCATATTAACCTTTATAAAATACTAAGGAACAGATACCTAAAACCTTCTAACAGCTAGTAATGATTCAGCAGAAAATATCTATTAAACAAAGCTAGTTTGTTACTTCAAATGTTTACAGTATCTTTCTTTATTAATGGACAAATTGTAATGAAAATTTGTAGTAAATTAGACTTCAATTTTTAATTGCAATCATAATACTGATTTGTACTTTTCAAGGATGTGTTTGTTGTAAATGCGGTTTCACGTATTGCAGGGCGCTATGAGTTAAAAAATATGGAAGGTCATATTAGATAATGTAAACCTATATTCCTTTAAAACAGGGTTTCCCAAACTTTTTCTAACACGGAACCCGTTTTGGTTCAGAAACTTTGGGAGGAACACCAAAGTCTAATACTGTTATATTGTCGTAATATAAATATACTCCACTACACTTTTCACAGAACCACAGACACCTCTTTGCGAAACTTATTTTGGGAACCACTGCTTTAAAAGAATAGCTCTGTCCATTTTACATCCAAGTCTGTTGGATTGTTTTGATCATCATAGGACTGTTTGATGTAAGTTGAGCTGGGGCTAAACAATATCAATAGCAAAAACATCCTTATACTGACTTAATAAATTACAACTACATAATTGTAACAAGGTCACTGCATATTTGTTTAAAAGGCACGTGGTTTAGTAGTTAGGGTGACTGTGCCAATTCTAATATATAATTAACTATTTACATCTTCAAAACGCCACTGATGAATTTTATTTAATTTAACTTAAAGTTAAAAGCTTCGACGTACAGGTTTTTGTTTATGTAAAATAATCTAACTAGTTTGGCAGATAAGCCAATGGAGATGGAAAAAGTAGACAGCATTGCCCATGGGATTCGAACTCACATCTGCCTTAAACCAGCTGCACCAAAGCGATGCTCAGAAATTTTTCCGTTATTTAAGCTGTTTGAGCGAGTATAAAATTTATTGAATTTTATTTAAAGATAAAAGCTGTCCAATATTCCCAAATTGTTAGACTATTTTTCATAGTAAAAAAAAAACTTTAAAAAAACGTACGCTGAAGCTTTCAACTTGAAGTTAAATACAATAAAATTCATTCCTGCTCGACGATTCTAGAATAAATCGTTTGACGACTGATGAACGTTTTGATAACTGGCAGTAGTCTGCACGAAAGACAGTTGATTCCATAATAACTATTTTGTAAGGGGTTATATTTCTCAAATCGTTATATATTTGTTGGCTTGCATGTTATCAAGTGAATAAAGGAGAGGGAAATGGCAAGGATTGTTAAGCAATGAATGAAAGGGTGATGGGAAGACGGTGACAGATTCTACAACTAAGTCAGTGTGGTATTTCGGTTGCACCCCACGGACAAAATGGCAAAAACATTGTAGCGGACAATAGCCAGCGACATCCGCAACAACAGCCATCCCACCTCGTGGATTTCCTCAAACAGCCTGCTTCATGTTTGCTTATGACGAAAAACAAAACGGTTTATTTAAGGGAATTTTAGAACTGCACAAATCTTTGGAGGCAGATACCATGACCCAGAGTTTGATATTCTCTAAGTCTAAGAATCATTTGTTATGGCTATTTAAAATATTTTATGAGCGTTTCAAGCCATTATTTACTATGTAAACACACATAGTATTTGACATAAAATATAAACTTACAGCACAAAATTAGATTTAGAACATCACAAGCAGGGGTCACCTACACATTGATATAGTCATTGTCGTAAATAAAAGGTAAATATTGAAAAGGATGATAGATGTTTTTTACTATAATCCTTCTCGATGGCCACACTAGCCTGATTAACGCATTATCAATAATGAATCACTTTATTTCATTCCTAAGAACTTTTTATTATCTTCTGTATAAATAGTATATCATACTTTGTTCTATTATGCAGCTTCTCTATATTTCAATGTTATACTAAACTAGTACACGGTCAGTGAATTAAATCATAAGAAAATAAAAAGGAGGAAAAAATGTTACAAAAGATTTCTTTTGTCTTTTCATTGATTTTCTTTTAACGTAAACCAATCATACGTGAACGAGGACTAAATACTACTCCTGATGAACTTTGTAGATAACTGTCTCCTCGTCATGAACATGTTTGTTTGCAGAATATTAGACCGTGAAATAGGACATGTACTACATGACATGTTCACTGCATAATTAATCCTACACCGATTTATACAATATATGCAGCCTCATACTTATTTATATGTATGTATGTTAGAACTCAATGTGGCCTTACGCTTTTTTGCCCATAGCTGTATTTGACAGCATTTAACTGTTTTAAAGTCTGTTCTAGCGATGAGTTTTCTCATTTTTATATGAATATATATATATATATATATATATATATCGATCCCATTGTGTTGCAATTCTGATTACGCCTTGTAACACTATGTATGTGACCCCCCCCCCCCATATATATATATATATATATATATATATATATACATATATATATATATATACACACACACATTGTATGTATTCAATATTTTATACATTCGCATAAAATAAAATTTAATTTCCGTCTTTATTTTCGCAATATTTTCTTTCCTTTTCTTTTACTGTAGTATAGAATTTATGGCAGCCGAGATAAATAATACGGTTATGTTTAGTTTATAAATTGGACTTCATAGCAGCGGATATTGTATCTGTCTAACATGAAAATAGCCATTTAATCTATTATATATTGAATTCCATGCATTAAATTAGCTTTCTATATAATGAATTAGATATTTTTATATTTAACTTTACGGACATATGGTTAGAATGTCTAAGGAAAGATTCGTTGGACAGATTTTACGGGCAAAGCCAACTGGCAGGAAACCTCGACGTAGACGCCGAACAAGATGGCTGGATAAGAACGGCGAAGAAGAAGAATAAAAAAACACTAAAAATAAAAATGCAAAAACAATAAAATATCTAGAAAAATCTCACCTACCTGTCAGGTGTTCCATGTGTATCAGTTATCTGATGTCTGAAAAGTTAGAGCAAAATATGTTTAGATGACTCCACACCTTGGTTTAGCAGAAAATATTTTAAAACGGGTTTGTTAATCAAGATATTTACAGTATCTTTACCAATAGACAGACCACTGTGGAAATTTGCATTAAACTAAAGTAAAGGCTGTTATTTTTAATGTGATGCAGTCATATTGCTGTTTTCTACCTTTTAATGATGTTTTTTTCTAATGTGGTTTCATGTGGTACAGGACTTCGAGAGTTAATTATCATAATTGTTCCTACTTTTGGTACAAGGCCAGCAATTTGAGAGTGAAGGTGAAAATCGATTAGATGGACCTCAGTACTTTACTCGTGTTTATTTTATCGACATCGAAAGGATGAAAGGTAAGGCTAACCTCGGCAAAACATAAAGGGCCGTAACTGGTATCCGACGCTCTACCAATTCTGCTAATCCAGGTCAACTTAATAATAATTGTTTCTACTTTTTGGCACAAGGCCAGCAATTATTCCAGTGTATTACTGGTACTTTATTTTATCGACCCCGTAAGGATGAAAGGCAAAGTTAACCTCGGCGGGATTTGAACTCAGTCCGTAAAGGGACGTAACTGTGCTGCAAAGCATGGCGTCCGACCCTCTACCGATACTGCCAATCCACTAATACTAATGGTTTCTGATTTACGCTCAAGGTCAACAATTTTGGGGGAGGGGAAAAACGATTATATTTTGTACCACATTCCGAAATTCGTCATCGCTTCTGGATTTTATTCTTCCATCAGCTCCTACTTTTAAAAGCACCTCCGTTGATTTGGTCACCTGTTGTGACTCATCGGACAAGCAGTCAGACCCGATGGCGTAAACAGCGCAAACGCGAATTAGCACGATCAAGTCGGATGCTGGGCGAATATCTGCTCCTCCTATATATAGTGTCTGCCGTTGGAATCGTGACTGGTTGCCAGTATCTATGTTGAACTTATTTGATTTGCCGTGTGTTGGTAGCCCCTGTTGGCAACGTTGTGGATACACTGGTTAAAGCTAGATCAATCCAGCCTGGCTGAACGCCGACACAATTGCTGGACCTCCGTCCGTTACGACAACGATTGCTCCAACCTTTCAAACAACGGATCTACGTGTTCTTGAAATTAACGTGCAATTTGGTCAGTTTGAGTCAACGTGACATAATATGTGACAAAGTTGACCATTTGAAATACAAGTACGATATTTATTTTTTAGCAGCTGGGTGCAAAGCAGAAACGTGTTGTAAAATATCTTGCTCAAGGACAAAATACGCCGACAAGAACTGAACATCGAGATCACCATGCCGCGTGTTTCCTTGCTGGCACAAATACAAGTAGACGTACTTATAAATTTAAACGCACACAAACACATTCTCCCCCCCCCCCCCTCTCTCTCTCTCTCTATATATATATATATATACCTATATTTCTCTTGAATATCACAGTAACTCCAAAAACGGCACTGAACAATGTATTTCAAAAGAAGCAGACGATATTTCTAACATGTCAAATCACTATATCAAAACATTCTTTTTTCATTCAATATTGTGTGTATTGTCTGTATACATACATGTATGTAGACAAGAAAGTATGTGTGTGTGGCTATATATATATAGAGAGAGAGAGAGAGAGAGAGAGAGAGAGAGAGAGAGAGAGAGAGAGAGAGAGAGAGAGAGAGAGAGAGAGAGAGAGAGAGAGAGAGAGAGAGAGAGAGAGATGTATGAATGTACTTATGTGCGTTTGTTATTTTGAATATCATAAGATGTTTTCGACTGTTCACGAAACTGGAAATAGCGTCAGTGAATACCATACCGGAAATAGGACAGGTAGTTCTTTAATACATACACACACACATGTGTATATATATATGTATACACACATACACACTTCTCTCGTCGCGAACGACAGATGAGGATTCAGCAAGGATATATATATATATATCTGTCTCTCTCTCTGTGTGGTGTGTGGTGTGTGGTGTGTGGTGTGTGGTGTGTGTGTGTGTGTGTGTAGGTCTGATGTGGCATATACTCTAGTAAGCAGTGGTAAATACATATGGCTCATGTATAGGTTATCGCGATATACATATAACATACGTGATGTACTTAGAAATAATTGTTTCTACTTTTGGCACAAGGCCAGCAATTACCCAGTGCATTATTGGTACTTTATTTTATTGACCCCGTATGGATGAAAGGCAAAGTCAACCTCGGCGGGATTTGAACTCAGATCGTAAAGGGAGGTAACTATGCTGGAAAGCATGGCGTCCGACCCTCTATCGATACTGCCAATCCACCGCCCTTGCCAGAAATAATGGGTTCTGATTTAGGCACAAGACCAACAATTGTGGAGGGAGGAACATGTCGGTTAAATCTACCCCAGTGCATTACTGGTACTGTAGTTTATCGACTCCGAAGGGATGAAAGACAAAGCTAACCTCTGCGGGATTTCAACCCAGGACGTAAAGTACCGTAGCCATATGCTAGAAAGAACGTTGTCGAACGCTCTAGCGACATCGTCAATTCCCGTCTCGCCTAGTATACTTAGAAATAACATAAGAGAATAAAACAACTGGAGCGAGAATAACTAATAAAGCTAGTTCAGTGCTATTGAGTCGCTCCTTTGTCCCTGATCGGGAGAGGAAATAGTGACAGCTGCTTCAAAATCGAACGTACTGGCCCATATAGAACCACCCACCATCCTACTCTGCGTGGGCCTGTTATATATTGACAAATATTAACACACACAAACATATACACACGAGCATATACATACAACACACTCACATACAAACAAATACACTTACATACGAACAGACATACACAGAACACACTTCTTTGAGTCATTTCCTCAAAAATGTATACCAATTTATATAGGCTTGAATTAACAAATGATGTGTGTATATGTATATGTGTAACGCACATACGTATGTATATATACGTAGATAAGTAGATAAGTATGAATGTATATATCTCTATATCTATATATATATACATACATACACAGATACATATATGTAATCATAGATAAATATGTTTGTACAAATAAACACATATTTTTGTGTAGAGTGAGGAGTGGCGGGCGTATAGTAGAGGAAAGATGGGGAGAGTGAAGGGAATATATACTCATATATATATATATATATATATATACTCATATATATATATATATATATATATATATATAGATTTTGAGTTTATGTTGGTTGTATACCAACACCTCAGATATAATTCCAGTTCCTCAGTGAAATAACAACCCAACCAGGAACTGGGCATATCAGAGTATTGACAATATTATACACCTCAACAACATATGTACTTGTCTATACCATACTAATTCAAACTGCCTGAAGAGATCACAGCCAAAGATGGCTGTCACTGAAATATATATAGCCGTAATAAACGAAGCTAAATTTTAATCATTTGACTTTTTATTTAACTTTATTTTATATATATATATATATATATATATATATATACACACATACACATATATATAACCAGTACTGGCATTGATAAATATGCTGGGTCCGTCAACTCCTTATAAAAAAAAAAATAAAAAAAAAATAAAAAGAAAAAGAAAGTTATATATATATAAA
>OZ024752.1:243525-246025 GCA_964016885.1 Eledone cirrhosa
GAGGGCCAATTAAAAAGTAATGCCTTTTGTTTTATTGCAAGAAAAATAAAGA
This sequence comes from Eledone cirrhosa, assembly GCA_964016885.1. Classification (NCBI taxonomy): domain Eukaryota; kingdom Metazoa; phylum Mollusca; class Cephalopoda; order Octopoda; family Eledonidae; genus Eledone; species Eledone cirrhosa. The sequence continues at coordinate 243,578 of OZ024752.1, forward strand.
ACAAAACCAAATGTATCATACATCAAAATGAAGCTGTACATCAGAGGATCACATTCCTACTTCTCAACATAGTCAGCACCTCTTCTGATAGCAACATTCCACCTTGAGGGCCTGTAACCCACCTTCGTAAAACTGTGCTGGCTGCTCATGAAGCTAATTCTTTACAGCAGTTTTCACTTCCTCATCATTTCCATAGTGGTGGCCACTCAAGGCTTCTTTCATGGGACCGAAGAGGTCGTAGTTTGATAGTGCCAAACCAGGTGGGTATCGAGGGTGCAACAGCGTTGTCCACCCGAATGAGGTGATTTTCTCCTTTGTCCTGATGCTTGTGTGAGGTCTGGCTTTGTCATGTTGGAGAGGAACTTTATTTGTCTCCAAGTCAGGTTTTAATTGTTGAATACTTGCTTTTAGTCTTTTTAGTGTTTCACTATATGCTTCAGAGTTAATTATTTCTCCTCTTGGCAAGAAATCAATAAGAATCACTTCTTGAGTATCTCAAAAGACAGTCGCCATGATTTTTTCCGGCTGACTTTTGTGCCGTGAATTTGGGGTTTTTGGAGACGTCATTCCATCGACTGGCTTTTTGACTCGGGTTCACCTTTATAAACATTTCTTAGTCTCTTGTGAAGGAGTATCTCCTTCAGCAATACGGAATTCAATTACTGTTCTTTGCTTCTGACGGATTTCCAAGGAAGCAACCATTTTGAAATCAACTCAACCATTCATATAAATCCGTAATAAAAAATTAGGTATTTTAGTTTGAAGATATGTGCCTTTATCTTGAAAAATGAGCCTGCTATGATAAAAAAAAGGCATTAGTTGTGTGTGTGTGTGTGTGTGTGTGTGTGTGTGTGTGTGTGTGTGTGTGTGTGTGTGTGTGTGTGTGCGCGTGTGCGTGTGCGTGTGCGCGTTTCATCAGGAATTCTATTCCTGATGATCTCATACGAATGAAACAGTTCTAGTACCGTAGAAGCAATTTCTATATTAAAAAAGTTGTTTCTACTGTTGGCACAAGGCCAGCAATTATACCAGTACATTACTGGTACTTTATTTTATCGACCCCGAAAGGATAAAAGGCAAATTTAACCTCGGCGGGATTACACACACACACACACACATATATATATATCAACTTTCGTCAAATCGGACCGAGGAAACAATGTTTCCGTTGGTCTTTCCAATTGCTAATACTATCTATCGGTCGCAACTCCAGGTAGAAGGAGCCGCGTGAAATAAAGTGTCTTTCTCAAGGAAATAACGCATTGCCCGGTCCAAGAATCGAACTCACAACCTCACGATTGCGAATCCAATTCCCTTACCACTCAGCCATGTATGTATATATACATACATACATATACACACATACATATATATATACAGATGAAAATTTCATATACACAATTGAAAACATTCAAATGTAATTAAGACGTGAAACCTATTTGAGATTCCATCTCGATTTATTATAGTTCTCTTTATCTCTTTCTTATATCATATATCAGTTTTCTTTGCTCGTGTAGACAGAATTTATTTATTCATCTATTTATTTATTTGTTTTAATCCTGCACTATCTCTATATTTCTTTCTCATTTTATGATGTTATTCTTTTAATTAAAGTATGTTGAATAGAGTGATGTAGAGTTTCTTTTACTCTTTTGTCTTTAAACAACAACTTATTCTTTTATTAACTGTATTTCTTTTTACAATTCTCCGTCTCTTCTGAAACATACCACCGTCAGATATTACACAGATCTCTCTATAATAATTATAAAGAAAAATCAGATAGGAGGTGGAAGGAAACTGGAATATGTTTTAATCATTGAAGTAATTTATTAAAGTTATTTATGAAGCCGGTCAATGCCGGTTAGTTGCTGCTAGTTAACGATAAAACGTAATTTTTATGTTGTTATTTAAGATTTTTGCAATAAATTTAATTTCTTTATTTGATTTGATAATATAACTCAAAATTTTGAACGATGTAAATAATAATAATAATGAATACTAATACTAATAAAGCTGACTGCTAGCTGTCGATAAATCAACGTAATGTAAACAATGGAAGTTTAAAAGGTTGTCGTATATTTTCATAAACTTGAATCAAGGATATATTCTTATTTAATATTTCACACTTTATTCATGTTTTTTTTTCTATAAAAACAGTAGTTGGCCAAATGGATAGGATAGTGGATGTTTATTTGAGAGGTTGGTGGTTCATATAATGTCAACAACACCATGATGTGACCTTGGTTAAGGCATTTAAACCTCAAATGGCTTACTCTATCTGCAAAATTGGTAAGCACTTAAGTGAATCAATGAAGGAGACGTTACTGGGTTGCTCAAACTTCTAGAAATGATAGCGAAGTCTCCCCAAACCACATCCAGCTGTTTCTTTTATAAAATATCCAAAGAAGTACATAAAAAGAACAAGACGGGATGATCATAGCTTGAATA
>OZ024752.1:251818-254318 GCA_964016885.1 Eledone cirrhosa
GCCGTAACTCTTTGCTGAATCTGGCAATCCACCGCCTTTATATACCAAAAATAATTGTTAAAATAATGTCTTCGTGTGACATCTACTGTCTTAAGAGAAGAAATAATAAAAAGAAGAAAAACGGAAAGGAAAAGAAAGGAGCCGATTATAAGAGGAAACAATCGGACCGACGAAACAATGTTTCCATTGGTCTTTTCATTGCTGGTACTGTTATATTTGCTGGTTATAACTCCTGGCAGAAAAAAAGGGAGTCAATTGTTTGATCGGGGTAACAAAACAATGTCGTTCAATTGATCTTTCCATTCATTGTTGATACTATCTGTTCTGAGAGAGAGCGAGTGTGTTTGTGTGTGTGTGAGAGGGAGAGAGAGAGTGTGTGTGTGAGGGGGGAGGGTTGTGTGTGTGTTTGTGATGTGAGGGTGGGGGTTGTGTGTGTGAGAGAGAGAGAGTGTGTGTGAGTGAGAGAGTGTATGTGTGTGGGAGAGAGAGCAAAAATGCGTATGTGTGTGTGAGAGCATGTATGTGTGTGTGTGTGTATATGTGCGTGAGAGAGACAGAGAGAGAGAGATAGTGTGTGTGTGGAAGAGAGAGAGCGAGAAATATGTATGTGTTGGTGTGTGAGAGAGAGCTTGTATGTATGTGTGAGCGTGTATGTATGTGTGTGTGTGAGAGAGAGAGTGTGTATGAGGGAGAGATCTATCAGTTAGGTTTCCTCAATACTGTAAAAAACCTAGCAATCCTAAATGTAGTCACTACTCCTCAAGTTCTCTTTATTGTTTATTCTAGATTGTTCTAGAGAGTAAATAATATATTGGGCAAATGCAATATTTTGAATTCATTACCTCATAGTCATGCTGTACTGTGGATATAACAATTGTGTATGAGCGTGTGTGTATGTGTGTGTGTGTGTGTGTGTGTATGTGTGTGCTTGTGTGTGTGTGTGCTTGTTTGTGTGTGTGTGTGTGTGTGTGTTTGTTTGAGCGTGTGCATGTGTATGTGTGTATGTGTGTGTGTGTATGAGCGTGTGTATGTGTATGTGTGTATGTGTGTGTATATATGTGTGTGTGTGTGTGTGTGTATGAGCGTGTGTTTGTGTGTGTGTGTGTGTATGTGTGTGTATATGTGTGTGTGTGTGTGTGTGTGTGTATGAGCGTGTGTTTGTGTGTGTGTGTGTGTGTGTGTGTGTGAGCGTGTGTGTGTGTGTGTGTCTATGTGTGTGTGCCAGTTATTCCTTCATGTCTGCAATGCTAGTGTGATGAATTGATATCGGTTTATGAACATTTTGGAGGTAGATAAATAAAGTCTTGACTACTATAGTAGTTACTATTACTAACTGTAACTCCTAACTACATAGTTACTATTACTAACTATAAGTCCTAACTACTATAATAGTTACTATTACTAACTGTAACTCCTAACTACATAGTTACTATTACTAACTATAAGTCCTAACTACTATAATAGTTACTATTACTAACTGTAACTCCTAACTACATAGTTACTATTACTAACTATAAGTCCTAACTACTATAATAGTTACTATTACTAACTGTAACTCCTAACTACATAGTTACTATTACTAACTATACCTCTTAACTATTATTGTAGTTACTATTTTTCCTAACTTTTATTGTATTTCCTATTACTAACTGTACCGCCTCTTATTGTAATTACTTTAAGTCCAAACTACCATAATATTATTAACTATAAGTCCTAACTATTATAGCCATCACAATATAGCCCATACATATTATTACACCAACTGCTAGTAAGAATTATTTTTTAATAATTACTACCACTAAGCGTAACTAATGACTATTGTCAAGAGCATCACATTATTGCTAGCTATTATAGTCATTACAACTAATTTATCTGCAGACATACCTAAGTCTAGGTCATTTACAGATCTATCAATGTCCTGGTCATTTATTTGCAGCCGTAGCTATGTCTGGTCATTTATCCAGAGACGTAGCTATGTCAAGGTCATTTATCCAGAGACGTAGCTATGTCTGGTCATTTATCCAGAGACGTAGCTATGTCTAGTCATTTATCCAGAGACGTAGCTATGTCTGGTCATTTATTTGCAGACGTAGCTATGTCTGGTCATTTATCCAGAGACGTAGCTATGTCAAGGACATTTATCTCTAAACATATCTATGTCCACTCATGTATATGTTCAGAGTTTTGAATTGTTTTCCTATTTGTGGAAAGATAGAACATTTTGATAGGGGTGGGAGGGGTCTTCTTTCCGTAAGAGAGGACATGGGATTTTGTTGTGTTGAATGACACGTTATTGTCAATGGCCTAGTTGTATATGGCATCTAGATCTTCAGATAAGAAGATGCATGACCTATTAGGTTAGCGTGTGTAACTCATGATCATTTCACTGCCGTCAGCATAGCTGCTGAGTATGGCCGATTATATATTTTTATCTGTGTCTGATAACATTATGAGGAACAGAAGGGGTCTCAGAACTAAGAGGTACCTCTACCACAGGGGT
>OZ024752.1:256818-261818 GCA_964016885.1 Eledone cirrhosa
TCACACTACCACCACTATCACCACCACCACACCGCCAGCACCACCACCACACTACCTCCACTATCACCACTACCACTACCACACCACCCACAGCACCACCACCAGCACACCAGCACCACCACTACAACATTCATTATGGCCACCGCCTCTACCATCATTACCTAGAACCACAACACCATCATTAACATTATCTCCATCACCAACGCCCCACCGTCTACACCACCATCACTAACACAGCCTTGTTAGCAAACATCTGTCTTGACACATATTCTGCCCTGCCCCCGGGGTATTATATCTATGAAGATATATCTACAGTGTAACGGGATACCTTATCACACCTTATATAGTGTAATGATGTGGTTGATGGGAGACATTCAGGTGACGTTTCAAATAACATTTAAAGGTAACAATATATTTCTAAGCCTGTGTCTGTTGTTTGCCTAGGCAGCAGGTTGAGCCGTTAGAACGTCAGATTGCCTAGGCAGCAGGTAGAGCCGTTAGAACGTCAGATTGCCTAGGCAGCAGGTAGAACCGTTAGAACGTCAGATTGCCTAGGCAGCAGGTAGAACCGTTAGAACGTCAGATTGCCTAGGCAGCAGGTAGAGCCGTTAGAACGTCAGATTGCCTAGGCAGCAGGTAGAGCCGTTAGAACGTCAGATTGCCTAGGCAGCAGGTAGAGCCGTTAGAACGTCAGATAGAATGTTTTGCAGTATTCGTTTTGGCTCTCTGTTCTCTGAGTTCAAATCCCGTTCAGGTCAACTTTGCCTTTCATCTACTCAAAATCGATAAAAAAAAGCCACGAGTCAAGTACTAGGATCGATTCTTCCTCTATATCTCTTTCTCACTTATATTTTTCTCTATAACTATCATTTTCTGAAAGAAATTTGCTGTATTCAGACGTGGAGAGGAGATGAGCTCCGCCAGGTTTCGAAAAGTGCTCTAGAAACACCGTATGTCAATACGGATCCCCTACGATTCCCTGAAGTGTTACGAGACCATGCATGCATTGTTTTCCTATGTTTGTATATATATATATATATATATAAAGTAATTCCGTCGGAAAGGTCCAGGAAAAAAGAGTGCTCTATGTAGGTTACAGAGCTTATTAGACACCAAGATTTTTTCATTCTGATGACTGAAAGCAAATTTTGTTTGCTTTCAAGAAATCACTGGTAAATGAAATAATTATCTTATGTTGTTTATTACATAACTATATATATATATATATATATATATATATATAAAACATATTTTGAGAAGGTGCGTTGTCTCTTTAAGCAAGACACTTTATTTAATGTTGCTCCAGTTCATTTAGCTGGTCTGAAAGGGCCAAAGTAGCTCTAACTGAAAGGGCCAGACTTGTCAAATATTGTCACGCAGAATAATTATCTTAATGGCACACATGCCTGTGGAATGCTTAGGCACTTGCTCGTAAATTTCACGAGCAGGATATTCCGTTTTCGAACAACTGGAACACTCATCGTTGAAACAATATTTTATTATATAGGGTGTTGGGGTGTTGGGTCGGTAGTTGGACAGCATGATGTGTGATATAGATTTACGGTCCTTTTCGTTTCGAGTTCAAATCCCGCGAGGCTGGCTTGCCTTTTATCCTTACGGAATCGATAAAATAAAGAACCAGTAACGCACTGGGGTCGATTTAATCGACTTTCCCCTCTCCCCAAAATTATTGGCCTCGTGCCTAAATCAGAAACCATTATGTAAGATGGTGAGTTGGCAGAATGGTTAGGGAATTTAGTTTCAACTCTTTACGTTCTGAGTTCAAATACGGCCGAGCTCAGATTTGCCTTTCATCCTTCCCAGATCGATAAAACAAAAACCCAAATCAAGTACGGGGGGTCAATATAATTGACTTTACCCCACCCAGTCACCCAGTCAAAGTTATGGCCGAGTACCTATGTTAGGAACCATTATATACACACATACACACAAACACATACACACGCACACAATCACACACTCGGTCAAACACACAATCACATACACACGCGTATACACACACACATACACACTCCATTGGATTGGCAGTATCGGTAGAGGGTCGGACGCCATGCTTTGACGCATTGAGTTACAGCCCATGCCATTCTGAGTTCAAATCCCGCCGAGGTTAACTTTGCCTTCATCCTTACGGGGTCGATAAAATAAAGTACCAGTCACGCACTGGGGTCGATTTAATTACAAATTGCTGGCCTTGCGCCTATATAAGAAACCATTATTATCATTATCACCAGCATATACCCATCCACCGCTTCACCGTCATTGTCGTCGCCGTCGTCGCCGTCGTCACCATCGTCGTCGTCGTCGTTAGTTGTATTCGAAGATCAGCTTTCGGGAAAGCCATATATGATTTGAAGGTGATGTTGACACCTCTATATGTGTATATAGAAGTGTGGATGTGAGTGAAGGTGTTTGTCTTTACGTATGTACGGCCTCCCTCACTCCTCTCTCCGTCCTCTTATTTTTTTATGTATATATATGTGTGTGTGTGTGTATGTATACACACTCACACACACACATACACACATGTATATATATATATGTATGTATGTATATGTAGGTGTATGTGTGTATAGGCTGTGCCCTACTAAAGCTTTCTGTCTCTCTTGAGGGTTTTTTTCTTAAGAAAGGAATATGTTGGTGTTTGTGGCAGAGGCTGCTTGTCAGTGTGTGACAGGTGGGTTCTGATGCGTTAAAAAGATAACATTACAATCTAGATTACCTGTAAAAGACGCACACAATGTAAAAAGTCGTAATGTTACATATGGTGTTACATAGGCGCATGCGTACAAATGCATGCGCACATGAGTTCGCACGCGCACAGAGATACGTCAACCCCCTAAATGTATTGGATAGCATGTTCGTGTGTGTGCATGTATGTATGTGTGTATATCTATATATATATATGCGTGTGTGTGGGGTGGGTGGGTGGGTAGAGCCTGTAAAGGTAAGATACAAAGATGTGGAAGTGTATATATAATTATTTGTGAGTAGATATATATATTTATTTATATATATGATCATACTTAAAATACCAACAGTAAAAAAAAAAAAGGATTATCTGGTTTGCTCTCCACTATTCTCTTAATGTAATGACTAACGTAGGTAAGAAGTTCTTAGATCTAATTGATAAATATGTTCCCCTCCTACAACACAGATACAGTAAAATATTCAATCGGATTTCCAAAAGATATCTTATTCCTGCGAGCCATCTACGAGATTAACAATTACAGCGACGTGAATCCAAGTTGTTATTGTGGTATTTAGGAGAAATTCTCCTTGCAACATAATGTAATATAAAATCTATCATATTTGAGGCAGAGATTACACATTCCATCACAGATAATTCTGAAGTTAGTTAAAAATATGCTTTAAACAATGATTCTACTTGCATCACCACTCCTTTAGATACCCTATTCTGAGAACAAGCATGGCCCTGTCATAACGTGTCTGTCAATTAAATGATAAAGGTGTCCCACATAAAATTACTTGGAAGATACTTGAGTGGTCCAGACCTTATACCAACGATACTGAGAAGTTATCTCTGCTTCAGTGAATAATTTAGTATCTTACACGGTTTGTCCTTTGTAAATAGATATCTGAACTCTAAGAATGAGATTTTTAAAGGATGCCTACACCTCAGAAGCCAATTGTTTTCAAATTGGAAAAACTCAATAAATTCATCAGATCTTCAACCACCTTAACATTATTTTCTATACTTTGTACACAACTATTTCTGTTTTCCACACTTACATGCCACCCATCTCATACTCTTATACATCACGATTCCCACACTTAAATACAAATCTCTATAGTATATACCACTACATAGCACTTCATACCTCCTATATTGAACATGCCACCACACTTAAATACAAACTTCTGTACAATATACATACATATCGAACACATAGACACAATCTGGGGAGATGGCCATAACTGGACTTTGAAACCTAAAGTAACCCTTTCTTGCTCTATGTAGGAACATAAATAAATGATTAACACACACACACACACATATATATATAACGAAGGAAGTGTAGTAAGGAACCAGGTGGACCATAACCCACCAGAGTACTCGATACTTTGGGTAGTAGAGTGGGTAATAGGAAAAGAGTCAGGACCCCGACGACAGAGCCCAAGCCGTTTCGACGGCTATTTCTGGTCCAGAAATAGCCGTCGAAACGGCTTGAACTCTGCCGTCGGGGTCCTGACTATTTTCCTATATATATATATATATATTTATATAGACGTAGAACACTGGAAGGTAATATCCGTAGTGGTAGAACACTCAGTTCATGGGACAAGTTTGGTAGAAGTACTAACAACAGTTAGTTCACCATATGGTGAACTAACTGTTGTGTCTAGGACATTAACAACACTTATGTATCTACCTGAATGTTCTGAAGACTAGGATTTTAATCACCTGTTTATATATATATATATATATATATATATATATATATATATATACAAAGTGTTAAAACAATCAAATCTTAGTTTAATACATTTATTTGCTGACAATTGTTTCTTCCAGAGGGATGTCTGGAATCATCGGAGCATAGGCAATGTCTAAACGGGTGATTAAAATCCTAGTCTTTAGAACATTCAGGTAGATACATAAGTGTTGTTAGTGTATAAGTACAAGTATATATATACTTGAGTGGGCCATGGTGTCCAAATCCTGATATGAAAAACTTCGCCAGGTGGTGCTATTAAGTTAGACATGACCTGGGTCAATACTGGCCGAAAACTATCAAAGTATATATAAGTAGATTATACAGTAGTTATTTTGTTGAATATTGGGAGGTGGCATCAATATGATGTTTTGTTATGTCAACAAGTAAAAATAAAATAGTCTTAACGTGTGTGTGTGTGTGTGTGTGTAAATATATCTATCTATCTATCTATCAAGTAATGGTGTCGAGCACCTCGCAAATCGGGGAGGTCGGCACCTTACTGGAGGAATACGAAAAGTTCAC
>OZ024752.1:266818-291818 GCA_964016885.1 Eledone cirrhosa
TGTATGTATGTATGTATGTATGTATGTATGTATGTATGTATGTATGTATGTATGTATGTATGTATGTATGTATGTGTGTATGTATGTATGTATGTGTGTATGTATGTGTGTATATATGTATGTATGTATACGTGTGTGTATACTCTTTTAGTCTTTTACATGTTCCAGCCGACTGCTGAGGCTCCATTTTATGCATGTATGTATGTGTATTTGTGTATGTATGCATATTTGTGTGTGTGTGTGTGTGTGTGTATAGTATGTATGCATGTATGTAAGTATGCGTGTGTGTATGTATGTATGCGTGTGTGTATGTATGCATGTATGTATGTATGCGTGTATGCGTGTGTGCGTGTGTGTGTGTGTGTGTGTACGCGCGTTTGTTTATTAAATGTCAATTATATCAGTTCTCTCGACACCAACCACGAAGAGTACCTCATCATACTTCTGGCAACATATCCACTACACATCATACCATTATCTTTACCAAACCCCATCAACATAACCTCTACACATCATACCAATATCTTTACCAAACCCCATCAACATATCCACTACACATCATACCATTATCTTTACCAAACCCCATCAACATATCCTCTACACATCATACCATTATCTTTACCAAACCCCATCAACACATCCACTACACATCATACCATTATCTTTACCAAACCCCATCAACATATCCTCTACACATCATACCAATATCTTTACCAAACCCCATCAACATATCCTCTACACATCATACCAATATCTTTACCAAAACCCATCAACATATCCACTACACATCATACCAATATCTTTACCAAACCACATCAACATAACCTCTACACATCATACCAATATCTTTACCAAACCACATCAACATAACCTCTACACATCATACCAATATCTTTACCAAACCACATCAACATAACCTCTACACATCATACCAATATCTTTACCAAACCACATCAACATAACCTCTACACATCATACCAAACCACATCAACATAACCTCTACACATCATACCAACATCTTTACCAAACTACATCAACCATCGTTCTAACAAAAAAACACAAACTCCCAAAGGTACAAACGTAAACCATGGTTTATATTAAAGACATTATAGAACTGCACACATCTTAGAGGCAGGTGCCATAACCCAGTGTTTGATATTCTCTGAGTGAGAAATATTTGTAACGACTATTTTTACTGTTTTTTTTTTAAATTATAAACATTTGTTACATCGATTTCATTGATGTCAGTGGTTGATGCTACAGAATGATCTTACAAAATACATGTGGTGGAACTCACAAAGTTGGCTTTAAAACCATTGATAATTATATAAATATGAAAAAGAAAGATAAAAACAAAATTAAGTAATGAGAAAAAGGGAAAGGAGTAAAGAAGGGCAGATCTCACTGTATGGGAAAGTAGAAGAAACAATTATAAATGCCAAAAATGAGAGGAAAAGGAGAGAAAAAACAAGGACTCTTTGGCCACAGAAGAAAGGGAGAGTGAAGAAGAAAGGATGATGGGCTCTGGGCCTAGAGCAAGGCGTTGTGTGGGTTGCGCCTCGCGGACAAAGCTGCAAAGGCATTTCCCCGGATAATGGCCAGTGATACCCACTGCAACAGCCACCCCACCTCGCCAGACTCCTTCCTGAGATGTGCTGCTGAGGTTCCGAGTTTGCGAAGGAAATCGGCAATACGGGGTCCGAGGACGTCTGAGGTCTCGACGGTGACCAATGCGAAGTGGGAGCGGCCGGAGAAGCTTCGGTATTTGTTTGTCTTCCCCTCCTTTTCATTACGTGCCGGAGAAGGTCTCACAACATGTGACGTCACAGATGAGGGACTTACCTCCTTCGAATAGGAAGAGGGTAATTTCGTCGGGGTGCTTGCCAACTTCGCCGTCGAGGCCTGCTGGCTCCAGTTGTGATGGGAAGCCAGCTGCATCCCAGTTTTAAGTGTTTACCATCATTTACTATGTAAACACATGTATTTGACACAAATATAAACTTACTGCACACAATTAGATTTAGAAGTGTACAATATTAGATTTAGAAGTGTAGAATTAGGAGTGAACCGCATGAAAAATAATCTCTGTCGTAAACGAAAAAGACAAAGAAGAAGAAGAAAAAAAGAGAGAACGAATCAAACACGAAGAATGTCTTTTTAGTTTATCCCCTGAGTGAAAGTGTGACGTCATAAAACATAGAACTAAAGTGTGTTGTCGTTGATAGCAGGAATTGCTCAGATGAACAAACTATCAAATGATCACAGACGACATTTAAAGATGTTTACATCAAGTAGAATATAGACATTTACTTACAAACACAACTATATACATATAATAATATTTCTACTTTTGGCACAAGGCCAGCAATTACCTCAGTGTATTACTGGTGACTATACATATAATAATGTTTCTACTTTTGGCATAAGGCCAGCAATTATCCCAGTGCATTACTGGTACTTTATTTTATCGACCCTGTAAGGATAAAAGGCAAAGTTAACCTCGGCGGGATTTGAACTCAGACCGTAAACGGCCGTAACTCTATGCTGCAAAGCATGGTGTCCGACTCTCTACTGATACTGCCAATCCACTGCCCTATACACATATAATTGTTTCTACTTTTGGCACAAGGCCAGCAATTTCCCCAATGTATTACAGGTACTTTATTTTATCGACCCTGTAAGGATGAAAGACAAAGTTGACTTCGGCGGGATTTGAACTCAGACCATAAAGGGGCGTAACTCTATGCTGCAAAGCATGGCGCCCGACCCACTACCAATACTGCCAATCCACCACCCTATACATATATAATGCTGTGTCATTTTCATTGTTTTTATTACTTTTTTCTTGCATTATATACATTTTCTTGTTTTTTTTGGTTCCTTTCTTTCAATATCCTTTCTTTTATTCCTGCCTTTCTAGTTTTCTTGACCATTGTTTTTTTCATTTGATGTAAACAAGACGTACTTTCGGGTCTCAAATAATAGGGAGGAATAAGCGTGGGGTTGGAAAATCGGTAATTTTTCTAGGTTGACTTCGTTGATTATTTTTTAAAACCAAAATTTCGCTGGAGATAGATTAGCAAACTTTAATAATCAGAAGGAGGGCGGTCTGAAATATTAATTAGAGTGGGGTCGGTCGATTATTTGAGACCTCAGAGTACTTCATTGATATAAACGTACTACACAGTGTTTATTTTAAGTAAATTTTAGAACTACCAAATATTTGAGGCAGGAACCATGACAGTGTTTGATATTTTCTGAGTATGAGGAGCATGTGTAAAGTCTATTTTTCAGAAACATTTTAAGGGTGTTTCAATGTTTTTTAACCATTAAAAAAAAAAAACAGCAGGAAGACACCTAGTATTCATGACCTACGTGGGCCCGGCTCCCTTAGAGTTTTAGGAAGAATCCAGGGCCAAAACACTTGCTTGGTGTGAGTTCTTCCTGTGAAGAAGAAGAATTTCTGCCTACACATAAGCACGTGTAGTATTTGACACAAAATGTAAACTTACTGCACAAAATTAAATTTAGAACTGAACACAATTAAATTTGCAGGTGTTAATTGCAAACCTGCCAACCTCTAAAGAACCAAAAGGGGAGTACCATGAAAAAAAGTGCCCCCAGACAGGAAGAAATGAGGCAAAAAGGGGAGATTTTATATAATGAAAACTATACCCATTTTCACAAGAGAAGACATCTCTCACCCACCCCAAAGTGGGTGGGAGATCTCTCTGTCCGACGGGGAGAGTTGACAGGTCTGCAATTACATGTTAAAATTATCACTGGTTCTGTGCATTTCTTACATTAACACATCTTAGAAAAGCTAAGAAGAGTATCATTGAAAAAGACAATCTAACACTATAAAGGTTTAAGGTTAGGTTTTATAGTTAGCCATTAGGGTTAGTTCAGAGTTTAGATTACACGTTTCTGTTGGTCATTAATCAGATAATGGTAGAATTGTTAGAGTGTCGGAACCAACGCTTTGAAGTATTTCTTCCGATTCTTTACATTCTGAGTTCAAATCCCATCGAGGTCAACTTTGCTTTTCATCATTCGGGGATCGATAAAATACAATAACAACCATGTGGTGTGGTTGATTTAATCATCTTATCTCTTCTCCTAAATTGCAGGCCTTATGCTTAAATTAGAAATTATTAAACAGTTAATGAGAAACGACGTCCATTAAGTGCTTAGACTCATTCAAACTTGCGAGGTCGATGCAATTGATGTTCGGTTTTAATTTTTACAGGAATTGCATCTCTGCTGATTTTGATTCTGTGGGGAAACAAAATAAACAGAAATTGAATTCCTCAAGTTTACAGCCATTGGTTTATAGAATAATTGGATAGAGTATTTAATGATGGAACTGGAAAGAAGATTCAGTAGGAACGGCGTGTGGTGGAAAAGGGAAGTATCGTGCGGAGTTGGACAGAGGTGGAAAACAGCTTGCTAGTTCAGGAGAGATAAAGCTGTCGTGGTATTGATAGAAGAATCAGGGAGAAGAAACAGCTACCTTTGATCTAGTGGTCATAGTGTGTTAGTGGTGTGTGATTGAAGGATATTCATTTGGATATGATCTAGGATGTTTGTGTGTTTGTATGTGTAACGACCGTAGCAAATACGTGAACAGAATTATAATGAGGAACTTAGGTTTATAAAGGGTCGACAAAAATATTTCCTGAAGTGAAAGGCTAAGCTTTAGGATGCTTACAGATATTTCACAGCTGTTATCGGGCCTTAAAGAACGTCTATTATTTCATGGTTTACAGCATAGAGTTGCGGCCCTTTATGATCCGAGTTCAAATCCCGCCATGGTTAACTTTGCCTTTCATCCTTACGGGGTCGATAAAATAAAGTACCAGTAATACACTGAGATAATTGCTGGCCTTGTGCCAAAAGTAGAAACAATTATTTCAGATACTATCGATCTAAGTGACAAGGCAGCCAAGAATTCCCAGGAAGGATGAATGTGATTATATATAATATCGGTAGGGGGTCGGACGCCATGCTTTGCAGCATAGAGTTACGGCGCTTTGAGTTCAAATCTCGCCGAGGTTAACTTTACCTTTCATCCTTACGGGATTGATAAAATAAAGCACCAGTAATGCGCTGGATAATTGCTGGCCTTGTGTCAAAAGTAGAAACAATTATGTATAAAATTTGTTTTTATTAGTCAATACGGGTCACAATTGAGAATTGCTAGATATTGTAACGATTACTCACTAGCAGCTATTCTGACACCAAAGATAAGAGTTCTTTCTCTTGCTTTCATTAGAATTCCAGTAGTATTTAATGTCGTATAAAACGTTCGTGATTGTTTGTGAGACATTTAGTTTGAAGGGAAGGTCAAATAGGTTATTTTAGTCCAAATCCTGGGAAGAAATGGCTGACCGTAGTGTCTGGTGTAGGACCTGGACGGGGGGGGGGGATGCGCAACAGAACAAAGGGGGTGATGAGAAGTGAGAGCTAAAGTGAATATGACACAAGACTAGCCAGCTTCAATGAGCAGGAGCTAGTTATGTAGTGGTAGAAAATGCAGAAAGAGGAGACGGCACATTTGTAGATCAGAGGCTGCAGTGTATCTGTTAAGTGGCCTTTTTCTGAATGCTGTCTAGAATGTCCTTTTCATTACCCTCAGAGCTAATCCCTACTCAAATCAAATCAAACTCTTCAATCTGTATCGATCACTATCATTCTCCCAAGGATTTACCCTGATTTTAGGAAAGTACTACCTCTCTAATCCCTACCAACTATCGACCTATCGTTCTCACTTGGAACATTTCAGTCTTAAACTTCCAACAAGAATTTGAGCCCCTCTCCCTCCGCAACGGCCACCAATACAGCTTACATTGGGCCCGTCGTCAGGAGAGGAGGGAGGCACGGGCTGGAACTACCGTCTTACGTTTCAATAACGCACATTTAGATTTGTAAAACATAGGGTGATATGCTTATTCTGGAACTACGCCTTAGAATTATTGTGAATTAGGGTGTCCACTCAGAATGTTCGGAAGTCCCCAGGAGCACCAAAACCTGGTGACGGGCCTGGTTCCAAATATAATAGATCATCCAGGGTCACATCATCCTTATATATCATTTTCTTTTTAAGATAGTAGGGTGTGATTTTTTTTTTAATAATAAAGAATTTTATATTTAGTCAAACATACAGAAAAAGGAAGCATTGGAAAGGATTATAAATGCCATAAATGAAAGGCAAAGGGGAGAAATGTAAGGGCTATGGGGCTTGGTTTGGTCATTGTTTCCAGCTAGTTGAGAAACGCATAAAGGTTTTATAAAAACACAGCTTATATGATAGAAACTAAACGAGAACAGTCTCATTTCCTTCTTTCTAGATACTACGAAGAGGGTAGAGGAAGTGTGTACATATATATATTCCAATTAATACTGACATTGTCTGAGTAAGCTATATAGTAACCAAACAACCCACTCCTCTGGTACTTTCACACTAGTCAGTCTATTAGTAGAATGTACATGTCACTGAAGAAGTAAACAGATTGCATCGACACTAACAACTTCTTAGTTGTAGTGGTCTGAGTTGGTTCTTCACTGAAAGACGACTCTGATATGAGTCACTTATCCGTCGTCTCTCTCTCTCTCTCTCTATATATATATATATCTTTCTCTCACTCATTCTCTCTCATTACCTTTCATTTTCTCTCGCTCTCCTCTCAAGAGGTTTCTGGTCAGTGTGTTTGAAATGTATGTCTGTATGTATATGTGTGTTTGTGTGTGTGTGTGTATGTTTGCCTGTGTCAGTGTGTATATATGTAATGTATGTCTATTTATATATCTATAAATCTACCTATATATATATATATATATATATATATATATATATATATATATAGTTTTGCGAGGTTTTTTATATGAAATCGTGTGTCGAAACAGATATTGTTATATTTGGGGAGGGTCATATTTGCGTAATATTGCCAGAATTAATAACAGAACACACTCACTGTTTGGTTGGTTTTCGCTTCTCGCTGTCTTTTATATATATATATCTGCGATCTAACTTATATATATATATCTGCGATCTAACTTAGATCGCAGATATATATATATAAAAGACAGCGAGAAGCGAAAACCAACCAAACAGTGAGTGTGTTCTGTTATTAATTCTGGCAATATTACGCAAATATGACCCTCCCCAAATATAACTATATATATATATATATATATATATATATATATATGGGGGGGGGGGGGCAGGATATACCTTTGTCGCATTTAGTCACGTACCTGGCTGGTGACAAGCCCTTCTGTTAGTATTTGGCACAAAATGTAAACTTACTGCGTAAAATTAGATTGAGAACTACACAAAATTAAATTTAAAATTGCACAAGCAGGTGTCAAATACACGTTAAAATAATAAGTGTCTTCCATTCATGCCCACCACTATAATGTCTAATCACTGGAATGGCACACTACACACTTCCACCATTCCTTTTTTTTCCTTAGAAAGGAAAATCTCTGGAATTCCTTTCCAGCCTAGGTTTTCGTTAGAGCAATGGTTCCCAAAGTGGGTTCCGCAAAAAGATGTCTTTGGTTCCCTGACGGTAGAGGAGTATATTTATATTACGACCATATAACAGTATTAGACTTTGGGGTTCCCACAAATGTTTCTGAACCAAAAAGGGTTCCGCTTTTCAAAAGGTTTGGGAAACCATGCCTTAAAGACATTGTGTTACAGGTGTTCACAATGAACATCAATGGCTAATATTGTTTTGAATCATACGTTGCCTACACTGATTGTTATTCTAATTGTTGTTACTGTTTAGCTCCAAATCAACACTGATGCGGCAGTTAACGTTAAAGCCTGTTCTCTGAGGCTCATCAGTCCGGAGCCTATCCTGGTTTCCTTGGTGTTAAGCGACTGAGAATACTAGAATTCTCTTTGGACAAGCCACCAGTCTGTCGCAGAGGTTAACCCCAGCTACTGCAGCTACGACTGCTGGTACTCATTTCTTTTCAGTTGAGTAAACTAGAACAGCGTGAAATGAAGTGTCTTGCTCAGACAAAACGCGCCACTCGGTTCAGGAATCGAATCTACAATCTCGTGATCATAAGACGAAATCCCTAACCAATAGGACGCACCCCTTCGCTCGAACCGACACGTTTATGATCATATGCAGTGTAGCAATGATCATACTATCTATTTTGTGTGTGTGCGGTTGGGGGTGGATTTGGAGATACAACGTATCCTGGAATATATTGTCCAATGAAACCTTCCTTCATTTAAAAAGAAAAGATTATGGTATAATTTAAAGGAAGTTTGGCTGTTATTACTAAGAGCTCAAACACTAACGTAGAAAGCCATTCGCTGGCTTGTTAAAGCTATAGGTGTTGTTCTTTATATATTGTCAGTGTTTTACTTGTTGTTCATTGACTCTATAATAATATGGACGTCATTCTATTGTGAGATGTAGCTTCTCTTTTGGCACTATTAATGATTCGCTACTTCCGTTTTTGTTGTTTCTACTCTGGTCAAAGCATTTCATTGTTGTTATTGATGGTGCTAGCAGTTTTTTTGTGAATGTTATTTCTTTGTTAGCTTTATTTTGTTCCATTTTGATCTTTTGGCAGGTCTCACTATATAGTGGAAGTAGTTCTGAATTTACATGTCCGTAAAACTAAGATTAATACTTCTAAAAATATGAAAATATCGATGCGTTAATTCATCACATGAATATATATATATATATAATATATATATATATATATATATATATAACAAAGAAAGTGTGGCAAGGAACCAGGTGGACCATAACGCACCAGAGTACTCGATTCTTGGGGTAGTAGAGTGGGTAATAGGAAAAGAGTCAGGACCCCGACGGCTGAGCTCCGGCCGTTTCGACAGCTAGCGTTCAGATCTAGCCGTCGAAACGGCCGGAGCTCAGCCGTCGGGGTCCTGACTCTTTTCCTATATATATATATATATATATATATATATATATATATATTTATATATATATATAACTGCGTTTGTGTGTTTATAAAACAATGAAAACAAAACAAAAGTCAGAGATAGGTAGTTAAATCGTTCATTGTATTACGATCGTTTCAGTGGGTCGTTTGATCGTGGAAGATCGATGTATCGACTACCATCGTAGTGGTTACATCACTACCTGTTTTTAGTCTCGAAATCCCTGTTCGATCGACCGTCTTCTTCAGGCTTAAACATACAGGCGTGTGTGTGTGTGTGTGTGTGTGTGTGTCTGTGTCTGTGTCTGTGTCTGTGTCTGTGTGTGTGTGTGTGTGTGTGTGTGTGTGATAATAGCTGTCATCTCTACCGCAGTTTACTTAACGCTACAATAATAACAAAATATTAACAATAATAACAAAAACAACCCATCGTTATTGTTGTTGTTGTTACTGTTGTTCTCCGAGGATGGATGGGTGCATAGGAAGATATACATAAATAGATAGCTAAAGACAGACAGACAGACAGACAGACAGACAGATAGATAGATAGATAGATAGATAGATAAATTTCTATTTATTTGCCACGAGGGCACAAAAGAAGGGGACAAATACACAGTGGGGGAGTTTACATAAATCGAGTAAAGAAAAAGGAATAACAATAATAATATAATAATAAAAAGTCCTCAAAAGGGAGGGGGCGTGTTCGGGATTGCACATACCCCCGAAAAGTGTGCAACCCTTTTCGCGAGGGAAGCCCAGAGAGGAGGTGCTCCCCCTTTCCTCTTCACTTCTTCACCTACAGAACAATGTAGAGAGAAGGCCCATTTACACGAGCCATTCTCGCTTCTTTCACCCACCTTTCATAAAACTGTCTGGGGCCAAGCACTTCTCTCTCCATCCTGATCCTTCTTCCGAAGTGGTATCGGAAGAAGTAAACCAGGTGATGGCCGGAGAGAAAGTCACCCGACCTCAGACCTTTCAGGCGCGTCCACCACACAACCTCTTTCATCATGGCTATTACGCACAGAAATACCGCCTCTGCTTCGTTTCTAAAGGGAGGCGGCGGCTTGATGTTCACCACAGACTCGGCGGTTAATCGAATCGGCGCCACACGCGACAGCAGTTGTTCGACGTAGCCCCACAGATCGGCAACGCCCGGGCAGTGTACCAGTGCATGCGCAACGGTTTCCTCGTCGCGCACGCAACTGGGACAGATCTTTTTCGCTGGATCCCTGCCCGGGCGCCCGTGTCTGTAGAGCTTTTCTCGAACGGGCAGAGCACCCCGGTAACACTGCCAGGCTAGGGACCTCTGGAAGTTGTCCATGGGTCCCGGGCCGAAAGTTCTACCGAACAGGCTGGCCAGTTCGTCCTCCTCCATGCCTAGCGACTCTCCAAGGGTGTCGTCGCCCCTGCTAGCCACCAGCCCTCTATAGAATGTCGAGGTGGATTCTCCACTGACAGTCGGGTCCGCTTGCCAGATAGCCGTGAGCGCCTGGGCACACTCGGTGTGCCAGTTGCCCAGTTTTCTCGGTCTTTGCTTCACCCAGGATTGCAGCTCGGTGAGCGAGACGAGCTGTGGGAAGGCTCGCCTCACAAACGGGGCCCACACCGGCTGACCGGTGAGGAATACCTGTAGATGCCGTAGCCTCAATGCGTGCCTACGCATCAACAGCCACGGCATACCCAGCCCTCCTTTCGAAGGGTGCTGGCAGCAGATGGATCTCCTCACCATGGGAGGCCGCTTCTTCCAGAGGAACTGGAAGAGCATGCGTTCCATGATGGTGATCTTTTCCTTGGGGCAAGGCACGACGGTCAGGCGGTAGCAGATGACGGACGCTATGTAAGCGTTCGTCACCTCCGCCCGACCTTTCAGTGATAGTTTGCACTTGGCCCACTTCTGGGTCAGCGCAAACACCCTGCTCGTCACCTCGCCCCAATTCTTCTCCACCTGGAGGTCCGGTCCGAACCAGACCCCGAGCAGCTTCACCGGGCCCTCCGTCCACCGCCCGACGACACTGTCTAACGGCATCGGTTTGCCCCTCCACGTTCCGAGTTGCAAACCGACTGACTTGTCCCGGTTCAGCCTAGCCCCCGTCAGCCTTTCGTATTCCTCCAGTAGGGTGGCGATCGCCCCGATTTCCGAGGCGTCCGCCACCATTACTGTTACGTCGTCGGCATAGGCCGAGACCGCTTTGTGCAATCCCGGTTCCAGGGGTATGCCCCGCAGCAACTCCAACTTCCGCAGCAGTGGCTCGAGAGTCAATACGTACAGAAGGGAGGAGAGGGGGCACCCCTGTCTGATGGACCGGGTGATTTGAAACGGCTCCGAGAGGTAGCCGTTTACTTTAATCCTAGAGTAGATGTTGCCACTGTGCATGGCAGAAATCCAGCCCCTGAAAACGGGTCCGAAGCCCGCATCCAGGTAACCATGGTCGACCCTATCGAACGCCTTAGATTGATCCAAGTTGATCAGGGCCCCACCAAAGCCGGGTTCGTTGCCAACCCTCTCTATGATGTATCGCATGAGGTGGAGGTTGTCGTGAATGGACCTGGACGGGATAGCGCATGTCTGCGCGTCTCCCACCAGACCACCCACCACAAGCGCCAACCTCTTCGCCAACACCTTGGCCAAAATCTGTAACTCTGCATTCAGCAGAGTTATGGGCCTAAAGTTACTTAAGTCGTCCCCCTTGCTCTCGTCCTTCCTCACTAGCGTGACCACGCCCTTGGTCACAGAACAGGGAATTCTCCCGTTCTGTTGCCAGTTGCAATAGACAGCCTCGAGGAGTTCGGAGAACAAGACCGGCATAGCTAAATAAAGTTCGTATGGTAGACCATCGAGACCCGGAGATTTGCGTCTGCTGCATTGGCTGAGCGCTTCCCCGATTTCAGTGGCTGTGATTGGCCTTTCGCAGCACTCCGCTTCGCCGCTCGAAAGACGCGGTAGACCGTCGAGGTATGGACCGAAGTCCACATCCCCGTCCGGCCCCCCGCCCCCTCCGAACAGTCGAGCAAAGTGCCTTTGAAAGGCCTCGCACATCCGCTCAGGTTCAAGGATCACCCGTCCATCCTGGTCTCGCAAAGACCGAATGGTGGATTTAATCCCACTCTTGGCTTCTGTCACGCGGGCCCAGCTAACAGCTTTGGTCCCCTCGTTTCCTAAAGCACGTATTTTACTTCGGACAACGCAGCCTTCGTGCTTCGCGTCAAAGAACTGGCTCAACGCCGTTCTCGCCGCTAACACTCTGGCTACGTCTCCGCTCCTAATCGCCTCTTCTAGTTTATCTGTTAACTCCCTTTCCTTCCTATTTCTATTCGCCGCTAGTTCCTTACTGTAACCTATCGAACTTACTCTAATCTCTCTCTTTAGAGATACCCACCACCTACTGTTGACAATCGCTCCCGTCAACCGCATCTTAACTAAGCTACTAATCCGGTTCCTGTAATCTTTCTTTGCCGGCAAGGACAAGTTCATCTTCCAGTAACCGGGACCCTGTCTATGCGTTCTATCAAGGTTGACCACGCAGGTCACTAATTTGTGATCTGAATAGCCAACCATGATCAATTCTGGACAACTAAATACGTCCCTATCCTTACTCCTAACCAAAAACCTATCTAGGTACGATCTAGATTGTCCACTGCGGTTTGCCCAGGTCGGCGCAGTTGGACAATCTAGTCGAAATCTATCGACCAGGTCGAATCGATCGAGTAACCCCTTGAGGCTGCTACACCCCCCTCTATCGGGACATGCCCCTGCATAGTCCCAACGCGCATCTAGGATTCCATTCCAGTCCCCCACTAAAAGCAGGGAACGCGACGTTCCTAGAAAAGTCTCCAGACGCAGTAAGAAGTCGGCTCTTTCAGCCCCGAAGGGGGCATAAAGACCGACCAGTCTGAAAGCCCCGCCTTCACCGCCTCCGACGTCCAGCACCAGTATTCGACCCCCCGGGTCCGAGTGAACAATCTGTACGTCGAGAGCCAGACGTTTATCCAGCAGTACGGCAACTCCCCCCCCCCCCCGCCTCCGGGTTGACAGAGAGATGCGTGCATCTCAAAGTCATCGAAGGCGGGAGCCAGCTGTCGCACGCTGCTGATCCGACTCTCGCAAACAACCATCACATCTATACTTCGTGACCTGAGGTCACTTAGTAGCTTTGCTTGCTTCCAAGCTGAGCCCAGGCCACGCGCGTTCAAACAGCCAACTCTCAATTGATCTATTTTGGTGTTGAAAGTGAAGAAAGAAAAGCACTTACCTCTCCGGGTTGTGTAATTTCCATGGCGTCAGGTGTGTTGGGTGGAGGGATGTTTTGTGGTGGTGTGGGGGTGCCCGAGTGTGGTTGGGTTGGGGTGTTTGGAGTTGTGTCAGGGAGAGGGGAGGTTATGGGGAAATCTTTCAAGAGGACGCGATTTAACGGTTTTAAACAGGGGTGGGGGGGGGGGGGGGGCTCACGTCCTGTCTAAATTGTTCTTTTAAGGAACGATAAAGGTCCAGAGGGACCTTTATCATTTTTAAATGGGTGAAGTTCTCTGTTGAGATAAAGTTTGGCCCTTCGGTCTGCACCAAAGGGCTATTGTTTATTAATTTAAACAGTTTTTTGTTTTCTTTATTTATATATGTGTATTGCAATGTCTTTTTTTGTGATGCTGTCAATGTTTCGGAGAGGGGAGGCGCAGATTTATTTTTGTTTGTTGAGGGTGGGGTGTTTTTTATTGGAGTTGGTGTTTGTGTGTGGGTTATTTGTGGTGTGCTGGGTGTGTGCTTTCTTTTTTTTCTTTTAACTTGTCTGAAGGCTTCTCCTCCTTCTTCTTCAGAAGTTGGGGGAAACTCTTCAGCGCTAGGTGGGAGGGACGTCGTGTCTGGTTTTTTTTTTGCGGGAGGGGTAGATTTGTTGCTGTTTTTTTTATTATTTGTTTGGAATGCGTTTTGTGGTGGTGGTGGTGCTGTTTGTGTCGTGCTTGTGGTTGGTAATGGTGGTGATGGTGTTTGTGTTGGTGTTGGTGTTGGTGATGATTTTTGTGTCGAGCTTGTGTTTGCTGCTGGTGGTGGTGATGTGCTTGGTGGTGTTTGTATTTTGTTTGCTGTGTGTGGTATTAGTGTATTTTTGGAGGTGGGTGGTGTTGGTGTACTGTTTGTGGTGGGTGTGGGCAATAGTCCTTTTTGGGGGACACGTTTCGGGCAGTTTAGCCTTAATGTGTCCCCTTTCCATGCATAAATAGCATGCTGGTCTTCTCCCCTCTACAATTATATCTATTGGGGTGAGCTCATCCAGCCAGATGCGATCCGGGATTTGTGCTATTCTTTCGGGCCTCATTTGGACTAGTAGGTCGAGGCCCATTCCCAGGAACGCATCTCCGGATGCCTTCCCCATTGACAGCACTGTGTCCTCGCCCATGTCTATGACGCCAGCAATAGCCCACCAGAAGTCCATTGTGGGCAGCATTGTTTGTATTTTTACTCTGTGTTCTTCTACCCATGTAGGAGGGATAGAAGCTGTATGTTGTCGATGAGAGTGGGCTTATGGAAAGCTTCTCCGCCGTTTCCTTGTCTTTTGTTAGGACCGAAATGCTGCCATAGAGTCGGTCCTTTCGTATGAAGAGAATATTCTTCATATAGTCTTTTAGGACCAACTCTATCTCCATTTGGCTGGGCTGTGCTGGCTTTCTTGTTTCGTTTAGGATTGTTCTGAAGAGAACTGTGTTCTCTGTTCTCGCTTTCTTGAATTCTGGGGGGGGAGAGTTAATGGAAAACATTCCATTTTCCCCCAAAACAATGTGTTTCTTTGCTTCGGCCATTTTATCTCTGGCGGCCGTTAGGTCAATTGGTGTGTATGTAATGGATTGTTTTGTTTTCTGGGCGAAAGTTGCCCTGTTGTTATTTGTATTATTTTCTGTTTGTTTGTTTTCCGTTTGCTCATTTTCCTTAACATTTGTTTTTTCATTTTCTTTGTTTGTTTCGTTGTCTAATTTTGTTGTAATTATTTTTTGTTCTTCAGACTTGGGGGGCGTGGCAGAGCTAATGGCAGACATGTCTGCCATCTTTTCCGCCATGCTGCCAAGAACGAAATTTTTCGGCAAAATTAGATATTTATTTTACCCCCTAAAAAGGGGGTAAATGCAAAAATGTTTCCCTAAATAACAGGGGTTAGTGTTCCAAATGTGTTGCACTGAAAAATTTATCCGGTACTTACAATAGTAAGGGTAAATCCCGATGGAATAGCGGAGCCGATGTGAAGCGTGTCTTACTCTATCAAGATAGATAGATAGATAGATTTCTTTATTTGCCACAAGGGCGCACAAGAAAAGGGGACAATACAAAGACATGCCGGGGATTTTACATACAGTCGTGTAAAAAATATAAAAACAAACAATTACAACAATCGAAATCCCCAATAGGGAGGAAGCGCCACAAATGGGTTGTTTAATACCCCGTCGATAGAACAACCCTCAACTCCAGGAGCGTGTTGTGCAAGTGTTCCTTTCTTCCTTTTGCTCTCTTCTTTAACCTACAGGCGGCTTATATACAGAGAAGGCCCAATCACTCGGGACATTTTTTCCACATTCACCCACCTTTCAGTAAATTTACTGGGGTGTAGTGCCTCTCTCTCTCTCCACCCTGATTCTCCTTCTAAAGTGATACTTAAAGAAGGGAATCAATTGTTGTCCAGAGAGAAAGGCATCTGTCCTCAGTCCTCTCAATCTCGTCCACCATATAACCTCTTTCACCATAGCCACCGTACAGAGGAAAACCGCCTCTCTTTCGTTTTTAAAAGAGGCTGGCGGTTTGATCCTTACTATGGATAGATAGGTAGGTAGGTAGGTAGGTAGATAGATAGATAGATAGGTAATTAGGAATATAGATGAACAAGTTGGCAGGTATATAGGTAGGTAGGTAGGTAGGTAGGTAAGTAGATATATAGACGTTATTGTTGTTTACTGATGGTATTATTGTTGTTATTACTGTTGTATATAGATCGATATGTGTGGGTGGTTACCCTGCATGGTTGCTAACCGTTGTTGGTTTATTTTGTCAAGACTTATCGTACTTTCTTTTGTTTCTGTAAGCAAAACACAGATACATGCTCCCAATCAACAACACACACATATGCACACACACATTTCTGGTTCTGAGACCAACCAAGGGGTGTCTCATGATAATGGATGATATATATATATATATATATATATATTTAAAGGTTAAACAAGGTTCAATGAATAAATCAAAGAATGAGTTCTACAATAGATTGGAAGCACTCAACAGTAATGGTTTTCCGGAGTTATTAATATTAATTCAAAATATTAACAAAAATAGAAATTCGTGTGATCAAGTATATTTTATTATACATATTTCAGAGGTACTGAGCTAACTTCAACAGTACGTCCTCATCAGATAAAATAAGATGATGCATGACATACCCTGACATACCATGACTGAATCTTAACCATCTACTAATTCAGGGTATGTCATGCATCATCTTATTTTATCTGATGAGGACGTACTGTTGAAGTTAGCTCAGTACCTCTGAAATATGTATAATAAAATATACTTGATCACACGAATGTCTATTTTTGTTAATATTTTGAATTAATGTATATATATATATATAATAAAAGTATGATTTCCTACATGTAAATAATACACATAGAGATTGGGATCTGAAACCGCGGTAAAGGCACATTTAGTAAGTACAGTGAATTTTTTTAAATTTATTCTTTATTTGCTTTCCCTTGATTTTATATATATATATATATATATATATATATATATATATATATATATAGGTGTGTGTGTGTGTGTGTGTGTGTGTGTGTGTGTGTGTGTGTGTGTGTGTGTGTGTTATACCGAAAACACGACTGCGTACTAGTTTGATGCTTTATATTTAAGATCTTGCATATTCCTAATAAGTTCTTTATGTTTAATTTGGAACAGTATCATTCTTAAAACTATTAGCCAGTTATTGTTTCGAAGCTTTCATATATATATATATATATATATAATATATTTAGAAACACACAGATACATGCGGACACACACATATATACATGAATGCATCCGCACCCAACTGTGAGTTAAGGGTGCCAACTTCACCGATGTTGCTCAATGAATGACTGGGACAGACCAATCCAGTTGAACTAGACTGAACCAGTATCAGAGTTAAAAATACATTATGAAGAGAGAAGAAACATTTAGATATAATTAGTAATAAAATGTATCATACCTAAACTGCTTCTAGATTCCTCGTCTACGTAGTTTCGTGGCATAAACAAAAACAATATATCATAAAGACATATACTCCTTGCGAGGTCTGCCGACTTATCAAGAGGATACCTCATTTTACTAGTCTCAAGAACGCGTCTACACGACGTGAGAAAGAATCCCAAAAGGCGGAGGGGGAGATAGTCACGCGATATAACGGTCGAGAAACAGAGCTAAGCCTCTTATAACCCGGAAGAAAATACCACATACCATATATATATATATTTATATATATATACATACATACTATATATATACGTATATACATACTATGTATATATGAACATATTATACATTTTATATATATATATATACATACTATACACGGTGGATTGGCAGTATCGGTAGAGAGTCGGGCGCCATGAGTTCAAATCCCGCCGAGGTTTACTTTGCCTTTCATCGTTACGGGGTCGATAAAATAAAGTACCAGTGATGCACTGGGTTATTGCTGGCCTTGTGCCTAAAGTAGAAACAGTTATGTATATATATATATATATATATATATATATATATATATATATATATATATATATAGTATGTTACGCATTCCACGTCTTTTCTTAAATTAAGGTGAACGTTTAGGGAATAAATTCAAGTAAAAGAGTTAATATTGTACAAATAATTCCAATGATGTATATCTTCTAGGTTGGTTTTGATATTGTTATTTTGATTTGGTGCACGCTGTGTATGTATGCGTGTCGATATATATATATATATATATACATATACAAGCACATACTCATACACACGCACGCACATATATAATGTACATATATATGTACGTGTGTATATATATATATATATATATATACATATACAAGCACATACTCATACACACGCACGCACATATATAATGTACATATATATGTACGTGTGTATATATATATATATATATATATATATATACATACATACATATATATCTATGTATGTATGTATGTATATATGTTTAATTTACACACACACACATATATATATATATATATATATATATATATATATATATATATATATATATATATATATATATATATATATATATATGTTTGAGGACAGCCTGCTCTTTCAATTCAATTAAAATATCGAAATCTTATTTTGAATCTTCTTCACTTCAATTAAGATATCAGAATCATTATAAAACGGTAATGCTATTAAAACCCATCTTATTCTTGAAAACGTTTATTATTTAAGTAATCTCTTATGAGAAACTTCAAACGTTCGCTCATTATTTTAGTGTCTTCATTGCTCTTATTTTAATGATATCGCAAGATATGTTCTTCCATAATATCTTTCCATGACGCATTTCTCTCCTTAGGTTGTCCACTAACTGCATGAAGAATCCCATTCCTAACTTATCTCTCCATCTTTTACCTCCTCTAATTTTTACCAAAAGGTTTTGGAGGGAAGCTCCAAAACTTGAGAAATCCATCTCAACTCTACGCATCTCCTTCATCGTCTTCTGAGGCAATATATTCTCCATCCTGTCGGCCGGGACCGAGAGGCCCAGAGGGTAATATAGTTTGAGTGGAGGATACTGGTTCGTACGTCACACGTAATCACACATACGTTATTTCGAATGTGTAGTTGTATTAATATATTTAACTACAACATCCAAACTTATCCTGTGACTTCAAGTAGGCTCTCACAACTCATATCCTCTCTAAATTACCAATAAAAGATATATATTCTGTGTTCAATTGACAGTTGTTAGAACGTGAAATAGAATGCTATGCGATATTCGTTCTGTCCCTCCACTCTCTGAGTTCAAATCTCACCGAGGTCAACTTTGCCTTTCATCCATTCGAGGTCGATAAAAACGTACCAGTCTAGTACTTGAGTCAAACTTTCTCTCTGTCTTTTTCTCACGTCCATTCCCTCACTCTCTATCTTTCTCTGGAAGAAATCTGTTGTAGTCAAGCCTGGAGATGAATACTCTCCGCCAGGCTTAAAGAATGTCCTAGAAACACCGTATGTCGGTGTCCCTAAGACTCCATGAAGAGTTACGGAACCATACATAATTTGTTCATCATTTAAAATTTTCTAAAGAACATTTCCTGTCTGAATAATTTTCATTCTTGTTTTATCATCCAGTGTCCACAGTAGAACTGGTTAGATGGATTTGCATTAAAACATTTCCTTTCCATATATGTTTATCTAAACCAATAGTTTCCTAATTGTTTCTTATATTGAGGCATCACTACTTAGTCTGCAATTCTTTCCCATTACGTAAAATAGTGAAGAATACACACATACACACACATATATATATATATATGTATATATGTATACACACACACACACATATATATATAAATTTCGTATTCCCAAAGAAATACGGTTTTAGGAAGCTGTAGCAAACACCGGGGGCCAGCAACCTCTGGTGATGTCCAGCAGAAGCAAGGGGGACAACCGTCTATACATTTCAGGCTTAACTGGCCTTCGTCAGGACGATCCCTCCCACCCTTGCGACTGCTGGACTAGAAGACAGGCGAGAATATATACTTTTCTCGTCTGTGTAAATGATTAATCTCATTTGCATATGAAGCTGCATAAGTTGGCTCAACTTATAATAATAGAAAAGAAATAAGATTTCGCTTCAAGCATAGCTTTATACAATATGTATAGTAATTTCGTATCTCCAAAGAAATACATATTGTATAAAGCTATGCTTGAAGCGAAATTTTATTTCTTTTCTATTATAAGTTGAGCCAACTTATGCAGCTTCATATGCAAATGAGATTAATCACCTCATTTACACAGATGAGATGCTATATATTCTCGGCTGTCTTCTAATCCAGCAGTCGCAAGCGGTGGGAGGGATCGTCCTGACGAAGGCCAGTTAAGCCTGAAAAGCATAGACGGTTGTCCCCCTTGCTTCTGCTGGACATCAATAGAGGGCGCTAGCCCCCCCCCCCCCCCCCCCCCCGGTGTTTGCATAGCTACGGCTTCCTAAAACCGTATTTTTTTGGATATACGCAATCTCTATACATGTTGTATAAAGCTATACTTGAAGCGAAATCTTATTTCTTTTATACACACACACACATATATATATATATATATATATATATATATATATAGAGAGAGAGAGAGAGAGAGAGAGAGAGAGAGAGAGAGAGAGAGAGAGATCCAGTCTTCGTCTCAACAAGAAATATGAACAAACCTGCCTCATCTTTAGCTTTTAATTGTAATACTCAACATTTGAGAAGATGGATTTCACTGATACATCGAAACCGATTATCTTTTATATACATGATAAAACTTTAAAAAAAAAGAATTGTCCCTCTCATTTTTTCAATAATATCCCTTTGACGAATCAAAGAAGAAAAAGAGAAAAACAGATCCTTAAATATATTGTCAGTGCTATTTCCAATTCCACCTCTCTCTCTCTCTCTCTCTCTCTCTCTCTCTCTGTGTATATATATATATATATATATATATATATATATATATATATATATATATATATATATTATTAGACAGTGATAATTTATTTCACAGAATATATAATAATCCAACTTGTCTCTCAATAGCTCTGTCAGTCATTTTAATACTTTAATACTCTGTTTATTCCCAAGATATCTTATCAGCCCGTTCGATCACCCCGTTCGACCACCTCGTTCAGAAATCAATAACCTAAACAATCCTTTTGAGTTATAAGGACCCATTAGTTGAACGAGTGTCATAACTGACTTTTGCGTAGGATGTTGATGACTTGTACCAGTAATTACACTTTTGAATATTGTAAGCCACTGAGAGCGAAATGTGTTGTTGATGGAAATAAGCCAGTATTTATTGCTGACTCCTTAGTAGATTCTCTTCTACTCTATTCATTCTGCCGTTCATGGTTCCATTGTTTTATTAAGGGGACGGAAAATAAAACATTTCAGCAAACATTTTTTATTTATTACTATATATATATATATATATAGTACAAAATAATACCATATATCCCATATATATACACACACATATGTGTGTGTGAGTAATCTAGTTATCAGTTAAAAGAGGTAAACATTGGAAGAGAGAAAATTCGGAAGTTTTCTCTTGTTCTTTAGGAACACTACACATTCATCAACAAGAATAGCCGCACCTAATCTACTCCTAAATTGTATCTCAACTGTAAAACTTCCGCGTGATGAAATTTCTGTAACAGAAAAAAAACAAAGTGTGGGCTGATAGTAGCGATAATAGAGAAAGGTCTAATACGATGTACAATACTGATTGGAAGACTAAGCTTTCTGTTAACTCTTAATGTCTCTCATCTTGCCATTCTGAGTTCAAATCGCGCCCAGGTTAACTTTGCCCTTCATTCTTACGGGGTTGATAAAATAAAGTACCAGTAATGCACTGGGCTTGTGCCAAAAGTAGAAACAATCATGTAAAACAACATTAACAAGACATTCTTGGTAAATAGTATGATTGCATCATAATAAAAATGAAAGCCTTTATTTTAGTTTACTGCAAGTTTTCTTATCAATCTGTCTATAAGTAAAAGGTACTACAAATATTAGAATTAACAAACCTCTTTTTATATATTTTTTACAAAGTCATTACAAGCTAAGAGTTAAAGAAATTGGAGATCATGTCATGTTGAAAAATTGAACACCAGAAACCATGTGAAGCTTATACCAGTAGAAATTTCAACAGATAACCTATAATATGGATGTTTGGGAAGATCAATCATGTAATAAAAGTATGAATGAGGACAACGAGGTGTCTCCAGAGAATGAACCTGGCCAGGAATTGTCTAAACTATAACATAGGCTATGTAGGTCTACAAAAATAAATATCATGTTCATAGGTTAAGATAATTGTTTCTACTTTTCGCACAAGGCCAGCAATTAATCAGTGCATTACTGGTACTTTATTTTATCGACCCCGTAAGGATGAAAGGCAAATTTAACCTTGGCGGGATTTGAATTCAGTATGGCAAGGGCCGTAACTCTATGCGTCAAAGCATGTCGTCCGACCCTCTACCGATACTGCCAATCCACCGCCCGTCATAGGTTAAGATAATGCTATTTTATTATAACTAGGTATATGCTTGAAGTTTGTTAATTGCTGGTTGTTCTGGGAGCAATACCGATTGCGTAAAGGAGTAGTGGTCGCTGCAGATATATAAAAACGACGTAATATAACGGCTATAGCTTGATGAGATCCGTCACCTCTGTATTAGTAATTAAGTAATTTATATAGGTTTGGTTATTGTTATGCACGAGGGTGCATTTTGAGTATACTTCCGAAGGACGTGATTAGTTTTTTGTTACTATTTTCTAGAGTGGTATGTATATGTGTTACGGTGGGTTTAACTGTATGGACGGTATTTGATGTATAGTCAGTATTGTGGACAGCGTTGTTTATTTTTGTGACTTTACAGTTATGCTGGCAAATACGCACGCACGCACACACACACACACACACACACACACACACACACACACACACACACACACACACACACACACACACACACACACACACACACATATATAACTATAATTGTTTCTACTTTTGGCACAAGGCCAGCAATTACCCAGTGCATTACTGGTACTTTATTTTATCGACCGCGTAAGGATGAAAGGCAAAGTTAACCTCGGCGGGATTTACATGTGACTTCCGTGTTTTCTGTTCCCCTTTTCCCACGTGTTTCTCCCCCCTTTTCTCTCTCTCTCTCTCTCTCTCTCTCTCTCTCTCACTCTCTCTCTCTCTCTCTCTCTCTCTATATATATATATATATATATATATATATATATATATAGGGGAAAGATATAAAATTCAAACAGTAGCGTAGCAGGTTTTCCATTACTTACATGCTTAACTTTATCATGTGACCCAGCCTGAGGATTGCGTGATAGGGCCACCAGTTTGATGAGAGGGGCTTGGTTATTCCATCGAATAAGGCTTCTCTGGGTAAAGAACTACAGCTTTACTTGGGTAAACACGTTACCGTATGTTTATATGGTTGGATTCGAATATGTTACCTTACCCGACTCATTTTATCAATCAGTAAGTAAATATATGTGTCACTTTATGGTTGTGTGTGTGTATGTGACTGGAGGAGTATGTGTGCGTATGTGTATCTGTATGCAGATGCATGGATGTGACTATGTATACGTATTCGTGTGCATGTATGTATGCGTGTGTAAGGGAGAAAGAGAAAAAGGAAGAAAGAGAAAGCGAATGAGTACGCAGATAGCAGGTGTAAACAGATTGTGCTGAAGAGGGGGATGAGACAGAATTAGAGAGAGAGAGAGAGAGAGAGAGAGAGAGAGAGAGAGAGAGAGAGAGAGAGAGAGAGAGAGAGCGGTAAATTGTTGTCCATAGAATGCAAGAGAAAGGAATGAGAGATAAATAAATAAATAAATAAATAATTAAATATATACATATATATATATAGAGAGAGAGAGAAAGAGAGAGAGAGCGAGAGAGGGGGTGATAGATAGATAGATATTTACACACACTTATATTATATATATATATATATATATATATATATATATATATATATATAGAGAGAGAGAGAGAGAGAGAGAGAGAGAGAGAGAGAGAGATAGAGTGATAGAATAGATAGATGGCGGGATGAATGGACAGACAGACAAAAGAGTGGGGTAGTGAAAGAGAAAGAGATATAGCAATGAAATGTAGGAGGTAGAGGCAGGGGTGGGGTAAAATAAGACGATCTGCAACTGTTTGTTGGTGTTCTCGCATTAGGTTTGTAGCAGTTGTAATAACAACTCGACATTTTGTTGTGAAGCTATTCAAGTAGAAGTGAAGGCTTTCTTCAAGTAAAGGATGCGTGTTTGGTACTAGACAGCTTACTGCCTTTGTATCTTTGGTGGAGCAGGGGAGAGTGAAAGGGAGAGAATGGGGCGGGAAAAGATTGAGATGCTGGACAGACAATAAGAGGGATGACGAGCCTGATGTATATATGTGTATATGTATATACATGTGTGGGTGTGGGTGTGCGTGCGTGTGTGTGTGTAAAATGTAAACAGGGGTAACAAAACAAACAGCATAGTACAATGAAGAAATTAGTTTTACGCTTAATAAAGTAGGAAAATAGTCTTAACGTTTCGGACAATAGTCCTTCATCAGAAAATAGGAGAAATTGAAGAAGCAATAGAAAGATAGAGGAGAGTGAGCAGCGGCAGAAACGAAAAGAATATTTCTTTGAGAAAAAGCAGGTTTATTCAGGTCGCCAGTTATTATATATATATATATATATATATATATATATTTCGTTTTTGAATTTGTTTAGCAAGATTCTTTATCTGAAAACGTGTGTTGAAACCGATATTGTTATGCTTTGGGAGGGTCATGTTGCCAATGAAAGACAAGATGGCGTAGGACAGAACAAAGGAGAGGCACAAAAACAAAGAAAAGAATCCCCAGTCACTGAAGAGGTCACAGAATGTGTGACGAAAGAACTTTGACAATATATGAACAATCGTCTGGTTGTGGAACCAACCAACGGGAAATTTATAAATTCCTAAATTTATAAATTTAATTTATAATAAATTGAAGTGAAAGCAACTGGTGCGTGCATTTCTTATTGGCAACATGACTCCCCCAAAGCATAACAATATATAAATATATATATATATATATATATATCCTGTTGTGCGCGCACCCCACAACTCTCTACTTCCTCCGCACCATTCCAAGGATTCTACACCGCTGGTCTCACCACTCCAGTCATCCACCCTGTTATATTCGGATTTTTCACCATCTCTTCCTATACTCCGCGGGAAAACATTCGGAACGCACACACACACACACAAACACTTACACTATTTTCGCACA
>OZ024752.1:301818-309318 GCA_964016885.1 Eledone cirrhosa
CATCCACCTCAACTATGGGTTAAATAGCCTCATCAACCTGCAATTGGCCAATCATGGTGAGTACGACTACAGCCCTGAAGACATAACCAAAACCAAAGAGAAAGCGGTGGAGGTCAACTAGCGAGGGGGTTTCTCTAATAGGAGTGAGAAGACCATGTAATGGATATGATTGAAGGAACTCAAGTCACAAGCGATATGATTTTAAAAAAGAACCTAGGTAAAAGGGTGTCACAATATCTCATATGCATGGTTTGCTATGCATGGACCTGTAACTCCTGGTGGGGTCGTAGGGACGCCGTAGTGGCATACAGCGTTTCTTGACCATTTTAAGTCTGGCGGAGCCCACCCCTCTCCAAGTCTGAATACAGCAGATTTCTTCCAAAGAAGGATAGGAAGTGAGAGAAAGGAAGTTTGAAACAGATAGAGAGAAAGAATCGACCCCAGTACTAAACTGATAGATTTTTATCGACCTCGAATGGATGAAAAGCAAAGTTGAACTTGGAGGGATTTGAACTCAAACATTGTATGTATATATATATATATATGTGTGTGTGTGTGTGTGTGTGTGTGTGTGTGTGTGTGTGTGTGTGTGTGTGTGTGTGTGTGTGTGTGTGTGTGTGTGAGTAAGGGAGTCGTAGAGGCGCAGTAGCAACATACGGCGTTTTATTAGACATTTTTAAAACCTGACGGAGCCCATCTCCTCTCCAGCTCTGAATACAGTCGATTACTTCCAGCGAAGGATAAAGAGAGTGATAGAGAGGAAAATTCGACTCCAGTACTAGACTGGGACTTTTTTAACAACTTCGGCGGGCTTTGAACTCGGAGAACAGAGAGATGGAACGAATACTTTAACCCTTTAATGTACAAACCGGCCAAAATCGGCCAAAACCGGCCAGAATTATCTACCTTTTTCTGTTGAAACTGGCTGTAACTGGTCACTCAAACTGATGTTAAGGTATTGTTCTCAAAATAAATACTTTCAAAATCTCATAGATTCGATATTATGTGAGATATGTGAGGTAAAGCCCTTACCATGAAAATATAATAGTATATATAGAGTAATGTGAATGCTAAAGTGTTAAAGTATCTAATGACTGCCAATTTGCCTATATATATGTATATATATATACGCTCATATACACACACACACATATACATATATATATATACACAAACATTAATACACACAATCTCATGAGTGTATACATGCAAACACATATTTGAAAAAAAAGCATAAGCATACAAATCTCACACGCATATGACACACACACAGCTACATATACACACATACACAGATACATATACATACATACACAGATACACACACATGCATGTGCCTACACATAGGTTCCCCCAGATATATACAGTGCAGTTTTCCAATGTATTTCCTATAATTCTTTAGGAGGATTTGAATGGCAACAATTAGAGCTGTTTAAATCTTTGTGTATTAAGTTTATGCATAAAACATCCTACATATATATGTGTTTGTTTGAGCGTGCATAAATGCATATATACATGCATACATTTATGCATATACGATTTATATATATATATATATATCTGTGTGTGTATACACATATGTATGTATATGTATATATATATATATGTGTGTATATATATATGTATGTGTGTGTATATATATATATATATATAATATATATATATATATATATATATATATATATATATATATATATATATATATATATATATATAATGCATGGTTTATTCTACCACTGAGCACAATCTTCATGACAAAAAAGAAGAAAATAAACTTAATATTGCAGAATATTTTGGAAAATAAATCAATAAATTTAATCTTATTTATAATTCTTCGTCAAAATAATAAAATTATAATCAACTGAATTCATTTTTTTTTCTTTTCCTCAACAAAATAAATTCAAGCTTTGGTTTGACATATCTATAAGACTGAAAGAACCATAAAACGCAGGCATAAGCCTCTTTGAAAACAGACTATATTACATTAAAATACCAAGAAATGTTTATATTGCAGTTACACACACACACACATACACAGAGATACACACACACGCACACACACACATATATATATGTGTGTCTGATGGTAGCTAAGATGCTTCCATAGGCGGTATGTATATATATATATATATATATTAAATTCACAATTGTGTATTTGATTGGTCCAGCCATGTTTCTTTGGTGAATAAATTGTGAAAGATATAAGTCAAAAGCTAATATGTTGACATTATAAAAAATGCATTCTTCTGAAGCACAAAAAAACAATATTAATTTATATATAGAGCCTCAGATTTTCCAGGTACCATTCCGCTGTTGTCGAAGTCCAACCATTCTTTTTATGACGAGCTGCATTATTGTTATTGCTATTGTTATAATGGTTATTAATATTAACCCGTTCATTACCATATTTCTACTGAAAGACATTGCGTGTGCTTTTCAAATAATTTTGAAAATAATCAAGAATTTGGATGGTTTAATAATATAATTAAATTTCTCGTTATAAATCTAGTATTTGGAACCTAACTTAAAAGTTCTTACATAAAATAACGATATAAGCTTTTTTAAAATAAATATAAACAGTTTAAATATATCAACAGTTCTTAAATTTTTTTTTTATCAAGAATCAGGAGCGGTTTCAGGAGTTAAGACAGACAGGGAGAATCAATAGAACGTCTGGCAAACTAACTTGCAGTATTTACTTATGGTCGTTTTACGTTATGACACTCAGTTCAGCTTTGCTTTTAACCCTTTCAAGGGGGTCAATTAACAAGTTCCAGTGTGCTACTGGTTCGGAAGTATGATGACTGTCACGTCGCTAACGAGTATAAGCCTCTGTGGTTTTGTACCCAGGGTATATTTTAAGGAAACTTTAGAACTGTACAAATCGTTGAGATAGATACCATTACTCAGTGTTTGATATATTCTGAGTCTCAGAAAGATATGTAATGGTTATTTTTTTATTTTTTATAAATGTTTTAAGTCTTTTAACCATTTACCATGTAATCACATGTAGTATTTCATTACAAAATGTAAACCTACTGCACAAAATTACGAGGGTCGCTGAAACGTTCATGGGCTAAAAGGTTAATGGGCTAAAACGTTGAAATGAATGCATATAAGATTTCACAGCTCTAGAATCACTCAAACAGAGTCAGACTATGAACTCTTCACCCCACCCTCGTAGCCCACCCACAAATGGGATATATACACACACATATGCCGTCGGAGTCATACTTGTTCCTATTACCCACTCTACTACCCTAAGTATTGAGTACTTTGATGCGTTATGGTCCATCTGGTTCTTTACCACATTTCCTTCGTTATATATATATATATATATATATATATACAGGCAGAGATATTGTCTACATGTGTATACGTGAATTTACAACTATATACTATATCTATACAACATGTCTATATAATATTTCCTCTTATTTCCAGGTACATCACCAGACGAGCCACAAACATCACAAGACACAAATCCGGATTTTTTTTACATAAAATTTAGTTTTTTTTTTTTTTAGTTTTTTTTTTTTTTTTTTTAGTTTTTTTTAAAATAAACAAGCGATGCCTGGAGATGGTATTGATGTTTTCTAGAATAATCGTCAAAATGTTTATACTGTCTCTCCTATTGACAGTATTCTTCCTTTCAGGTGAGATATCAAACAGAACTTCATATCTTTAAACGTATTTCAGAAAAAAAAAAATGATAACATTAATAACGAAATATGCATTCTTCTTGTTCGCCTTTTATCCGTTGCAGGCTATGTTATATAAATTGTAGTTTGTGGGTGAGTGAGTGTGTGTGTGGGGTGGGGGTGGGTGTCTGTGTGTGGGGGGGGGGAGTGTGTGTGTGTACGTGTTTCCACATGCATATATACATGTATGTACACACACACTCACACACACATATATAGGGTATATATAAATATATGCACATGTTTATTAGAATGCTGCTGAAGTGTGTATACATTTTTTGGGACAACCTGTGTATATATATATATATATGTAGTATATACTTATATATATATAATCCGTCAAAGTTTCATTATAGAACCTACCCCCTTCTTATATATATATATATATATATATATATATATATATATAAGAATACCAAAGGCTTTCAGTTATAAATTCCTAAAACCTATGGTTTTCCTTTTAAATACATGTTAATGCTCTGTGATGTCGGTTATTTTCCAATCTTTCGGATCTTACCTCCTGGATCTTGCGTTAGATTTATTTGATCTCTATGATTAATAACCATAACAACACATTGAGCTTCTCAGCATCTTGTTTAGTCAAAACTGGATATCTTCATATATATATATATATGTGTGTGTGTGTGTGTGCACAAATATACGTACGTATACATATATATATATACGCATACACACACACACACGTGTGTGTGTGCGTGTGTGTGCAGTAAAGTATAGTTTCTTATATATGTCAAAATGAAAAGAAGCATTATCTCATTTAAAAGAAAAAAATCAATGCGTATATTGAAGTTCGATTCGGTTGTTCAGTTTCGAAGAAGCTTCAAAGTCTCTTTTATAACACACACACACAGACACACACACACACAGACACACACACACACACACACACACACACACACACACACACACACACACACACACACATATATATATATTTATATATAAACATTTACATATATGTACATATGGAAATATGCATACGCACGCACATACACACACCCACATGTATGTATGTATGTATGTATGTATGTATGTATGTATGTATGTATGTATCTATGTATGCATGTATATATATATATATATATATATATATATATATATATATATATATATATATATATATATATAATCAGGGAGTGTAAACACAGAAAATATCCTAAAAAATATATAAAAAATATAGATTCCAAAAAATTCACTGTACTTACTATATGTGCCCTTACCGCGGTTTCAGATACCAAACAAATAGATAATCCAAGCGGACAACCATTGAGAAAGAGATCATCGTCAGAAGGCTTTTTTCTCTCGTAGAATATAAAATTCCCGAGTTCAAATTACAAACTGGCGCCATACAAAACTGCCTCAGAATGAGAGTAAATGAATGATGAAACAATTTTGCTCTGGCTTGTTAATTTATCAACTTGTCATTGAACCACATTAGCATACGGTCGGACTATACTTATATCCTTGTGTGTATTAATTACATGTAGGAACATATACCTTTAAATATATATATATATATATATATATATATATATATATATATATATATATAGAGAGAGAGAGAGAGAGAGAGAGAGAGAGAGAGAGAGAGAGAGAGAGAGAGAGAGAGAGAGAGAGAGAGAACCGTTGAGCGATAGGAAGCTTGAATTCATAAGTTATAAGTATCAACGTTTATTTCTCTTTTACTACGAAATATATTCTTATAAGATGAATATAGAAACCCTGGAGACGGAAAACAATATACAGCGCCGCCTGTAGGACTCGAATCCACACCTGCAATATACTGTTTGGCTGTACTAACCATTATTCTAAAGAAACAGTTGACAAATTGTTCCGTTATATGAAGTTTGTGGAATACTCACCCACTTATATGTTAATTTCATGAGCAGTTTGTTCCGTTGACGGAACAAGTGGAGTCTTCATCGTCGAAACCGATGGAGGTCCATTGTATTCCATTTTCATTATAAAACGCATTAAGAAACCCCTGCACGTCATTCTGTATATTACTGGTGAAAAACATGTTATTCTATGTAGACG
The DNA here is from genome assembly GCA_964016885.1 of Eledone cirrhosa. Classification (NCBI taxonomy): domain Eukaryota; kingdom Metazoa; phylum Mollusca; class Cephalopoda; order Octopoda; family Eledonidae; genus Eledone; species Eledone cirrhosa. The sequence continues at coordinate 307,578 of OZ024752.1, forward strand.
CTTATAAAAACCTCCCCAAAACAATTAAAGTGATTAAACTCCAAGCTGTTTCCATAGTCTTGTATAATCATGGTTTAATTGTTTCACTCCTAAGACAAACTATGTCCTACCCACACCTCCGCCTCTAAAACAATCTAGCGTCTATATTTTTTCTATGTTGATTGCAAATTTGTATGGATATATGTAGGTTTGTTAACTTTGCCTTTCATCCTTACGGGGTCGATAAAAAAAAGTGTCAGTAATGTACTGGGTAATTGCTGGCCTTGTGCCAAAAGTAGAAACAATATATGTAGGTTTGTTACCGGGATTTTAACTGCAATTAGAGTCGCAGGGATGCCGCCCTAACACACGACGTGTCTCGGGAATTTTAAAACTGGCGAAGTCCACCCTACTCTTAGAGAACCCAGTCCTGGCAGAACCCAGCCCTGGTGAAGCCCACGTATTTCTAGGTCGGAATACAACCGATTTCTCACACACGCATATATATATTTATGTATATATATGTGTGTGTGTGTGGGTGTATCCTGGCTTCAATCGGGGGTAACCACAGTGAGTAAGGTATTCAATACATAGTAGAGTATAAATATTTAACATAGAAATGGCTTCTACAGGACTAGAACTGTTTCATTCGAAGGAAATCATCAGGAAATTCCTTTCCTGATGATTTCCTTCATATATATATATATATATATATATATATATATATATATATATATATATATATATACACACATTCATATATATATATATATATATAGAGAGAGAGAGAGAGAGAAAGAGAGAGAGAGATAGAATTGACCACAGTACTGGACCAGTATTTTATTCAGCAGTCTGAATGAAAAGCAAAGTAACCGAGGCCTTTTTAATATGGCGCCCTCACGACTCTTCCGATTCGCTACCTTGTGTTACATGTACAATATCTGAATAATTTCTTCCAATTTCTATTTACTATTCTTACAGAATGTATTAATGTATCTTTGCGATAGTCTTTTCAATGGCAACACCAACGTCTACAATCGCCACCATTTTACCTTCATTCATACATTTCACCATCACATGTAACATATTCAACGGAGAAAGAACAATGGCAATGTCTTCAACGGCTCTATTGTATGGTCATAGGCCATGGCGTGCAAATGGATTTTCAGTAAATTGTTAATACAATGGAACTTTGGTTCACGAACGCCTCGCATCATGAACAAATCTGTTCACGAGCAATCCCCTCCCCACGAACATAGAATGTCTCGGTTCATGAACGGTGTCTCGAGTAACGAACACACAAGCCGGCAACAACGGTTGGCAAAAAGCTTGGAGTATCGGCGGAAAAGCGTCAATTGGTGTGTAGTTAGTTACTATAATGATATCTATCCGTCTTTCACTGTATTTCTCTCTCAACATTTCGTATGATAAGATAGTTTCGGTTTACGAACATTTCGGATGACGAACAGCCCTCAGGAATGAATTAAGTTTCGTGAACAGAGATTCCACTGTATTTGTAAAATATCCGAAATTTGTCACTTTATAACTGTAGTTAGAAATTATATTCTGTAGTGCTTATAAGTCAATAATCAATATTCTTTAGTAAATATTACTCTTTCATTTTCATAATGAAAATAATGCAGAGGTCCACGTTTTCTTACGTACGTATTCGGTAATTCGTATTTATGTAATAGACAAAGACAGGGTTGTGTGGTTAAGGAGTTCGATTCGCAACTACGTGGTTTCGATTTCAGTCGGTAAG
>OZ024752.1:314318-356818 GCA_964016885.1 Eledone cirrhosa
GTGATAAAAAGAGATCAAATGCCACTTTGTTTTTTGTTTGCTTTCTCTTCCTACGTTCTGTTTTTTTAATGCTACCAAGTCGATATGGTAAGCGCCTATGACATAATAGAATCAATTTAATCGCTAACACCTCTACTCCACGTGTCTGTGGCTATGTGCCAACGTCAGGTAGTTGATTTAACAGAGTTGTTAGAACGTTGGATATTTCTTCCAATCTCTACGTTACGAGTTCAATTCCCACCCAGGTCCACTTTCAGGGTCGATAAAGAAAGTACCAGCACCATGTTACTGCAGGCCTCTTTCCTTCCGGCTCTCACATCCTGGATGTTTTCTCCGAGTCAAAGTTTAACTTTTAATTTACACTGCGTACGGCTATGGGCTGGAATATCATCGAAGGTACTGTGTTGGGTTGTTTCAATCATGGCTCCACCTGTCACTGATTTATATACTGTCACTGCTTAACTGAATTATTGGCCGGTCATTATTTTGGATTGGATTGGCAGTATCGGTAGAGGGTCGGATGCCATGCTTTCCAGCATAGTTACGTCCCTTTACGGTCTGAGTTCAAATCCCGCCGAGGTTAACTTTGCCTTTCATCCTTACGGGGTCGATAAAATAAAGTACCAGTAATGCACTGGGTAATTGCTGGCCTTGTGCCAAAAGTAGAAACAATTATTTTGTAGAGAATATATACTGTTGTATCAAATAAATCCCAAGACTTATGTCGGTGGGAGTTCGTATCATTTGTGTCAGAAATGAAGTTTTCTCTTTTCACACATCGATAGATATTACTGTTGTTGTTGGACCTCCGTCATTTTCAACAAAGAGTATTCCAGTTGTTCGATTAACCGAACAGATTGCTCATGAATTAACTTAGTATACCACAGGGTACTATACCTAAACAGTGTGACACCAGTGGCTGAGTATTCCACAGGCTACAAAGCCCAAACGGTGTGACACAAATGGCTGAGTATTCCGCAGGTTACTAAGCTCAGTGGGGAGGGTGGGCAGTAATATTTCTGCAAATGATACCCCGAAATATATAAAATACATCAAAATGTTTCCTTTCTCTTCCTCAACTATTATTTTGGCAGTACTGGTAGAGGGTATGACGCCATGATTTGCAGCATAGAGTTACGCCCCTTTGTGGTCTGAGTTCAAATTCTACCGAGGTTAACTTTGCCTTTCATCCTTACGGGGTCGATAAAATAAAGTACCAGTAATGTACTGGGATAATTGCTGGCCTTATGCCAAAAGTGGAAACAATTATTTACACGTTCTGTTTCTCTGAAGTGAAAAACGTCAGGTGGATGTTGCCTCATGGTCCCAGCAGACAGTATTGCAAAGTCCTTACCCTCGGAAAATACCGAGGGAGATGCCGTAAAGAAAGGGAGTCTAAAGATTTCGAGGGAAGAAGTTTACGTGGGAGAGAATTGAAATGTTTATGTGTTACAGGATAAATACATTGGGAGGAGTGAGATTGTATAAAAAGTAATTATAAGAGTGATGACTAAAGGATAAGGAGAGGGGCTGGGGTAATGATCAAGGGAAATCAGTGTTAACGGAGGAGGGACGATCAAAGTAAAGGCAATATATAAGGAATGCTAGTAGATATGAAAAATATTGAGGCAGTAGGCACAAGGAGAAAATCTTACAAACCTCCTACTTAACCACACATAAGAATATATATATGTGTGTGTATATCATTTATTTTGTTTGACCTGTTTAGCTTGACTTGTTTTTTGGCTTAGGTGGTTAATGCCTTCTTGACCACTTTTCAGTTTGTATGGCGTTTTAACATATTGTTTAGCTCTAGTTTTTCTTAACTATTGGAGCGCTTGCCAGCATTTCTACGATTTTGCGATTCGTTTGGCTTTTTCTACCAGCCGAAATACGATTCTCGGTGAATTTATATTTATATATAGTGAAAGAATGAAGAGTAACATGGTTGGCTGTACAACAAGGGGCTTTATTTCAAGTATTAACAATTGTTTCATTGATCAGGTGAGTCTAGAGGCCGATAATCGCTCAAAGTTGCGTCACTCGATCTCCATTACATTGGTGGATTGGCAGTATCGGTAGAGGGTCGGACGCCATGCTTTGACGTATAGAGTTACGGCCCTTGCCATTCTGAGTTCAAATCACGCCGAGGTTAACTTTGCCTTTCATCCTTACGGGGTCGATAAAATAAAGTACCAGTAATGCACTGAGTAATTGCTGGCCTTGTGCCAAAAGTAGAAACAATTATTTACCTCTGATCAAATCCTCAGAATTCATAAAGAGAGAGGAGAGATTGGTGAATTAGTTAGAAGCCAAAGAGTAAAGGCATGTGCTCAATGTACAATATGCAGTGGAAGGCAGCTAGGTGGCTGGGTTCATGCAGAGGTTAGGTGCACAGAGCTGGAAAAATTCATTAGTTAAGCAAAACAAGACCACAAATTTCACAAGGAAGACATTATTAAAAGAATTGTCAACATATTTTAGTTTGATGTAAGGAATGTAGAGAATAATAATAATAATAATATTAATAATGATAATATTATTATCATTATTCTCTACATTCCTTGCATCAAACTAAAATATGTTGACAATTCTTTTAATAATGTCTTCCTTGTGAAATTTGTGGTCTTGTTTTGCTTAACTAATGAATATATATATATATATATATATATATATATATATTGTTAGGTTGCAATACATGCGTCCGTAGGCGGTATGCCGATTGAGCACTCGATGCATGGACGGAGCAGAGTATATTACTATAGATAACGAGGAATCAGAGATGCATCAAAACACAATTTATTAACTTATTACATATGTTTCTCCGACGATCAGCTCAGGGCAGGATCTATTATAGATCGAACCTGACTCTGCATTCGCAAGGTCCTCAGATATGTTTATCGTTTTCAAGGCATTTCATCCGAGTGGGATGAACTCTTGCGAATGTAGAGTCAGGTTCGATCTATAATAGATCCTGCCTTAGGCTGAACATCGGAGAAACATATGCAATAACTTATAAATTGTGTTTTGATGCATCACTGATTCCTCGATATTTATAGTATATATATACTTGGGGAGGGTCATATTAGTGTAATATTGCCAGAATTAATAACAGAACACACTCACTGTTCGGTTGGTTTTCGCTTCTGTGTCTTTTATATCGGTTAATTTAATTTATTCGGTCCTCAATGTTACCATTGACTGACCAACGGTCAAAAATACAGATACAATATAGACACAAACACATATATATAGTCTAACAAAGTTCTTTCGTTGCACATCTGCAACATCGTCAGTGGTGCTATTATGTTTCCTCCCGTTGTATTGTATGCCTACGCCATCTTTATTTAGTCTGTTTATTCATGGCCGTTATATATATATATATATATATATATATATATATACTAGCTGACCCGTCCGGCTGGCGCTCGGCTAGGTATACCTGCCCCCTTCCCCTCACTCCACTGCAAAGATACCACACACCGTCCTGTCTTGCTTTGTCCTTCCGACTCTCTCTCTCTCTCTCTCGCTCTCTCTCTCTGAATAAGGAGGTTATCCTTTTGAAATAAACATACATACGACGCTCATCTCTATGTTGATATATGATATAAATAATGGGATTGATGAGTTAATATCTGTATACAACAACTACAACGGTACGCGATGGGGCCCACCCACAGCTCCGGCGGACAGAATGGAGAAGGCGTTTCCCCGGAGGACGGCAAGGGAGACGCGCTGGAAAAGCCACTTCAACTCGCGGGTCTCACACCTGCGGCTGGCAGCTCAGCACCAATGGTGGTGAGTAAGGAGGTAGCCCTGGGGCTGAAGACACCAGAAGTCTCCACTGCCAGGGGTACGACCGCAAACCTGTCGGAGACCGACCGGTATTTGAGGAGTTTGGCCCCCTCAGCCCGACCTGCAGCAGAACCTGGGTATATATTGATATATTGAAGGTAGATACGGAAAGTAAAAGAGTGTTGTCATATATAGAGTGAAGAGAGACAGAGAGTAAAGCAGTTAAATTATAGGGAGGGTGAAAGAGGGAGAGAGAGAGAGACGACGCTCAACTTTATAATAGTTGAGAGTGAAGAGTGACAGAGAGAGTAAAGCAGTTAAATTATAGAGGGGGGGGGTGATCTATTATAGAGAGAGGGAAGAGCGATGGAGAGAGTAAAGCTAAGAAACTATAGGGAGGTGTGTAGCATACATACATAATACATACACACGACACTCAGCTTTATAATATTATATATATATATATATATATATATATGTAGGAGGTGAGTTTTATTGTAGTACAATAAAGTAATGCAGATATTGGATAAGAAGCACTCTACAGTTTGTAGGACTGGAGTATACATAATATATAAGAACAAAAGATGGTTAAAAAAGTTCCATGTATTTTATTATGCGCATTTCAAAAACAAATATCATCATGCAATAATATTTGTGTTTTCATCAGATAAAACAGGAAGACATGATATGAAGGCTAAAAACACTTGTGGATAGTGCAGTTTTAAATCAACATATGTTGATTTAAAACTGCACTATCCACAAGTGTTTTTTAACCTTCATATCATGTCTTCCTGTTTTATCTGATGAAAACACAAATATTATTGCATGATGATATTTGTTTTTGAACTGCGCATAATAAAATACATGGAACTTTTTTAACCATCTTTTGTTCTTATATATTATATATATAAATGAAAATAGAAAATAGAGAAATTAAAGTAAGCAAAAAGCCGACAATAATTCAGACATATAAGTGACTATTACATCAAGATGAAAAATGTTTAACGTAAGATATGGGATAAATAATTCAATCTTAATTCAACATCGGTGGCGTGGAGAGGGGAGGCTGGTATGCATGGGTGACTGCTGGTCTTCCACAAAACAAACCTTGCCCAGGCTTGTGCCTCAGAGGGAAACTTTCTAGGTGCAAAACCATGGTAATTCATGGACGAGTGGGGCCACCATATATATAAACCAAACTTAAATATTCAAACTTACAATTCTGCGACAAGTAATCCCTAATTTCATCCCATAATTTCTCTTCAAAATATGAAAATAATGGTTTCTTATATAGACATAAGGCCAGCAATTTTGAGGGCGGGGAAAGTCGATTAAATCAAAACCAGTGCGTGACTGGTACTTTATTTTATTGATCCCATAAGGGTGAAAGGCAAAGTTAACCTCGGTGGGATTTGAACTCAGATCATAAAGGGCCATAACTCTATGCTGCAAAGCATGACGTCCGACCCTCTGCCGATACTACCAAACCACTGCCCTTCAAAATATGAAAATAACGATTCGCTGGCAAAGACGAGATTGAGACTGACCTTGACAAGATTTAGGATAGCGATGATGAATGTGGGGATGATGTTCACGATGTTGAGAAGGGCAAATTCGAAGTGGGGGTGGTGCCTATAAATTAATTAAGTTTAGTTTTGTTTACGTGACATTAGCTCACTATGAAATCGCTATTGTCACTTTGAAGTGAAATAGCCCCACTTTGAAATTATATGTACTCACAAGATGAACATCCTATGGAGTTGTACAGCATAAGGCCAACTAAGCCTACATTGACGGGCGCTCCAACGACATGATAGCTCTGGGGTCCCTATCATTAAAACACCAGAGAAACTTCCAACAATGTTGTACATCATATAAGGCCAGCTAAACCTTACATAGGCGTGAGCTGTAATAACAACTCAATTACATGGCTACATTAAATCAGTAAATCCAATTTGCCAGAATGGTTCTGTGCTGCCAACTTATACAATTAATTAATTATAAATATATCAACAGCGGATTTCGATAACTTGAAACGTATCACTGTACATCATGTGCTCTTAGCTTTGATGTATTATTATATGGTAATGATTACACTACCAGATATGTAAACTCTGTTTATTAATCTGTACATGGATGTACAAAAGGGGAGAAGGAGTACTCAACACAGATAGTAGAGTATAGTTATTCCTCCAACGTTGAGGATACAATCTGTGGTTAGTCCGAGTTTCTCGCTACATAGACACACTCAAACACACAGACTTTGATTACCTGTACAGGCAGTATTTATTAGAATGCTGTTGAAGTGTGTATATATATGTATATGTATGTCCCGTCTAACCCATGCTAGCGTGGAAGAACGGACGTAAAACGGTGATGATGATGATGATGATGATATATATATATATAAGCGTGGAAGATGGACGTTAAACAATGATGATGATGATGATATATATGTATACATATATATATATATGACCAAATGTTTAACAAGGTTCATTGATTAATCAATGAATAAAGTTTTACAATAGATTAGAAGCACTCAACAGAGAGGTTTTCTGGAGTTATTTATATTACTTCAAAATATTAATAAATATAGATCAAATATATTTGATCACATGAATGTCTATATTTATTAATATTTTGAAGTAATATATATACATATATATATTTCTTTTTTTTTTTTTTAGAGAGAGAGAAGCATATATATATATATATATATATATATATATACATATACATATATATACACACTTCAACAGCATTCTAATAAATACTGCCTGTACAGGTAATCAAAGTCTGTGTGTTTGAGTGTGTCTATGTAGCGAGAAACTCAGACTAACCACAGATTGTATCCTCAACGTTGGAGGAATAACTATACTCTACTATCTGTGTTGAGTACTCCTTCTCCCCTTTTGTACATCCATGTACAGATTAATAAACAGAGTTTACATATCTGGTAGTGTAATCATTAGCATATAATAATACATCAAAGCTAAGAGCACATGATGTACAGTGATACGTTTCAAGTTATCGAAATCCGCTGTTGATATATTTATAATTAATTAATTGTATAAGTTGGCAGCACAGAACCATTCTGGCAAATTGGATTTACTGATTTAATGTAGCCATGTAATTGAGTTGTTATTACAGCTCACGCCTATGTAAGGTTTAGCTGGCCTTATATGATGTACAACATTGTTGGAAGTTTCTCTGGTGTTTTAATGATAGGGACCCCAGAGCTATCATGTCATTGGAGTGCCCATCTATGTAGCTTTAGCTGGTCTCCTACGATGTACAATCTCATAGGAAGTTTCTCTGGGGGTTTTAATGATAGGAGCCTCATATATATATATATATAATTGTTTCTACTTTTGGCACAAGGCAAGCAATTACCCCAATACATTACTGGTACTTTGTTTTATCGACCCCGTAAGGATGAAAGGCAAAGTTAACCTCGGCGGGATTTGAACTCAGTCCGTAAAGGTGTCCCAGCATAGCGTCAGCCTGTTGGTAGGAACACATAATAGAATAGTAGAATATATATTCTGACGAACTTGTGTATAGAATATACCTTTGTCACATTTAGTCCCTTATGTGGTTGATGACAAGCGCTTCTGTTAACACAGCAAAAATATAACTTGCAGTAACCTGTAAGTTAGCTTTAGCTTTTAGAATCAAATATCCAGTTTTAATCTCCCTATGTTCAGATAAATCTCAACTAGTTAGCATAGTTATATACCCACTTCTATCATGGTTTATTTTAAGGAAATTATAGAACTGCACAAATCTTTGAGTCAGATGCCATGACTCAGAGTTTGATATTCTCTGTGTCTGAGAAGTAATGGCTGTTTTTAATCATTTTTGTTGGTGTTTTATTTCTTTTAACTACCATCTGCCATGTAAGTCCTGGTAGTATTTGATACAAAATGTAAACTTACTGCACAAAATTAGATTTAGAACTAAACAAATCTTTAAGGCAAGATTCATAACCCAGTGTTATTTTCTGAGTCAGAGTAACATTTGTAATGGCTATTTTATGAGTGTTTTACTCCTTTTAACTATCATGTAACATGTACGTTGACTCAGGATTAACCATTAAACAAAATAAATGTGTTTAAGGACTCAAATAAAAAGCTCGTACAGGGTTTTTTTTCAGTGCCTCACTTGCGGAGCCCTACAATCTTTTAAGGGCTAAAGGCTTCTAAAGTTCTTAATGTGGCCCTGATGTAAGAATATGTAGTATTTGACACAATATGTAAACTTATTGCACAAAATTAGGTCTAGAACTATACAAGCGGGTTAAAATAATCACTGTGCATGCCTATGTAATGAATTATTAAGACAGGCTGGTTCAACTTTACCAGTCAGAACCAATGAAAGACTAGATGTTATTTAGAACTACACAAACAGAGCTCAACTGCAGGTTAAAATAATCAGTGTTTGTACCTATGTAATAAATTATTAAGAAAGACTGGTTCAACTTTACCTGTGATCATTCTGGGTTCAATAAACAAAGAACCAATGAAGGACTAGATCATATTTAGAACTACACAAGCAAGGTTCAATTGCAGGTTAAAATAATCGCTGATGTGAAACCATACTACAAATGGAACAAACATAAGAGCAAGACATGTTCCCTGATCTGTTTAAGATGGCTGTAACTTCAAATAAGCCTTGATTCGGACTGAGAAAAATATTCTAAACCATGACAGCAGAGAAAAAAACAGATGTAAAGTGATGATGAGGATTCACTCATGTTCACACCCTGTATACATATATAATAATTATAATGAGCCAGACAATTAGATATCATCTAGGATTGCTGTGTGTGTGTATGTGTGTATGTGTATAGTATGTCTTGTATGTATGATGTGTGAGAAAGTGAAGTATGAATGTATGTGTTTGAGGCGGAGTGTATGTGTACATTAGTCACAGTCATTGCACTTGTTGACCACATATACTGCCCCACAAACACACAAATTCATACTTCACTTCCTCACACATCATACATACAAACACATGATATACACACACACATACAGACAAACTTAGATTAACATTGCACTTAGTCACACCCCATACATACTTACATTTAAACAATTTAAACAAACATGGTACACACATACATATACACATACACACAAGAATAAACCACTTATTTTGAAACACATACATGTACACTAGACACACACACACAAACACACATGTATATGCACACGCACACTATATCAAGACAAACTCAAACCACAAGCGCATATATAAAAGCCATCACTAGTTTCATCGGTTCACCACACACACACACACACATATATAAAGATTCACTACATACGCATACAAGATTCACTACATACACCCACATACATTATGTGTACACTCACACATAAAAGATTCACTACATATACACATATACATTATGTGTGCGCTCACACACACAGCATTCACTACATATGCACATATACATGCACTCACACACACACTCACACATACACCTAGATTACCTGGGGACTTGACCTTCCATTTGTAGCCAGAAAACTGCACTTTTTACGCTTATTTTATAACATGATTTGACAACCAAACTACACATCTTCCTCACCCCTACACACCCTCATTCACCCCCTTTCTCTCTTCTCTCTCTCTCTCTCTTTCTATCACACTCACTAACCCACACACTTTGTTTCCCCTCTCTCTTTCTCTCCCAATCCGCTCTCTTTTTATCCTGTGTACACACACACACACATACACACACATAGACACACAGATATATATATATATATATATATATATATATGTATATATACATATATATATATATGTGTGTGTGCGTGTGTCTCTGTGTGTGTGTGTGCGTGTGTCTCTGTGTGTGTGTGTGCGTGTGTATGTGTGTATTGGTTTTCATTTCCATCTACCCATTTAGTTATCTATATGCCTATCTATCAAATCTACTTATCTGTCTAGCCATTTGCCTTCCATCGATTTATTTCTCTTTCTCTCTCTCCATATATATATATATATATATATATATATATATATATATATATATGTATTTCTCTTTCTCTCTCTCCATACATATATATATATACATATATATATATATATATATATATATATGGGACAACACCCGTCTAACCCATGCTAGCGTGGAAAGTGGACGTTAAACGAGGATGATGATGATGATGATATATATTATATATATATATATATATTATGTATAATATATGATGATGATGATGATGATGATGATGATATATGTATCTCTATCTATCTGTCTATCTATCTATTTGTCTATGAAAGGTGGGTGAAAGTGGCGAGAATGGCCCGAGTGAATGGGCCTTCTCTCTATATCAGCCTGTAGGTTGAGGAAAAGGAGGAGGAGAGGAAGGAGTACAAACTCTTCGTACTCCTGGAGATGAGAGTTGCACATTTTTTCGGGGGTATGTGTTACCCATATGTAATGTCTCCCCCTATTGGGGAAAATCACTAATTTTTAAATTACATTTGTCATAATATTTTACACGTTTTTATTGTATGTAAACTTCCTCCTTTGTATTTGTCCCCTTCTTTTGTGCCCCTGTGGCTAATAAAGAAACATATCTATTTGTCTATCTCTCCTCTATGTCTGTTTTTCTTTCTGCCTGTTTATCTATCTATCTCCCCCCTCTCTCTCTCTTCCAGTCTATCTAGTTAGATGGACTATACATCAATGACTAGTCAGATGCTAGAATAAGTTCACTTAGGCAGACATTAGCCATTATCTTGGCAATCTTATTGAAGAAATGGAAAAATATCCATGTCTTTGAAATATCCACGTCTTTGAAATATATATGACTAAAATGCCTAGTTGTGGTGGTTGACACGTCTTGCTTGCAGTTAAGACCACCACTGCCATTAGGGTCAACCTAGCAGCTGCCAATGGCAGACCTCACAGAGATGCATATTTCTATAAATAGACTAAATATATATATATATATATATATATATATATATATATATATACAATTAAGTTAAAAATGTACATCCACATATGTATACTGAAATACTAGTATGCATATGAATACACACACGTATACATATGTAGATGTACCAAGTCTTTCACTGGTCACTTTACTGTGAGTGGCCAGCTATTCTGTATGTAAACACACAGACAAACCGGTTTTTAGAGTCATACTGGTTTTTGAGGAAACACCTTTCCTCTATTCGCCAGAAAGCCAGACAAGGAATATTGAACTAGTTTCGTTGTTGTTGCAACTCATCAGCAATATTTACCTATCTACCGGCCTTTCTGGAGAATCGTAAAAGCACATATCGTTATATGCTTTTTCTATGAAAATTAGTAGTGGGCAGACTAATTTGCATAGAGTGTGAGTACGGAGAATAGAGGAAAGGTGTTTCCTCAAAAACCAGTATGACTCTAAAAACCGGTTTGTCTGTGTGTTTACATACAGAATAGCTGGCCACTCACAGTAAAGTGACCAGTGAAAGACTTGGTACATCTACATATGTATACGTGTGTGTATTCATATGCATACTAGTATTTCAGTATACATATGTGGATGTACATTTTTAACTTAATTGTTTAAGCGTTAGTCATACAAAAGTGAGTTACAAACGAAACGAAATTTAATTTCGTTTCGTTATTTGTTTTTATCGTCTCCGTTGAACCGGTACGTACTCACACTCTATGCAAATTAGTCTGCCCACTACTAATTTTCATAGAAAAAGCATATAACGATATGTGCTTTTACGATTCTCCAGAAAGGCCGGTAGATATATAAATATTGCTGATGAGTTGTAACAACAACGAAACTAGTTCAATATTCCTTGTCTGGCTTTCTGGAGAATAGAGGAAAGGTGTTTCCTCAAAAACCAGTATGACTCTAAAAACCGGTTTGTCTGTGTGTTTACATACAGAATAGCTGGCCACTCACAGTAAAGTGACCAGTGAAAGACTTGGTACATCTACATATGTATACGTGTGTGTATTCATATGCATACTAGTATTTCAGTATACATATGTGGATGTACATTTTTAACTTAATTGTTTAAGCGTCAGTCATACAAAAGTGAGTTACAAACGAAACGAAATTTAATTTCGTTTCGTTATTTGTTTTTATATATATATATATATATATATATATATATATATATGGAGGCACATGGCTTAGTGGTTAGAGCATTGACCTTGCAATCGAAAAGTTGTGAGTTCAATTCTCAGACCGGGTGATGTGTTGTTTCCTTGAGCAAGACACTTTATTTCACATTGCTCCAGTTTACTCAGCTGTAGAAATGAGATGATAGGAACTGGGGTCCATATTATTTCACTGCAAAGTGGTCGTGGAGGTGCCACGGCAAAAAAGCACCCAGCACTCACTGTATATGTGGTTGGTGTTAGGAAGGGCATCCAGCTGTAGAAATTAAGCCAGAATCAGTTCCCGTCCCACCCTTGCAAGCAGGGAAAAGTGGACGTAAAATGAAATGATATATAAACAATGTTGTGTCTGATCAAGTCAAAGCAAGAGTGTATATGAATACATATAAACATGAGAAAACTCATTGCTAGAACAGCTGTTAAAATAACTCAATGCTGTCAAAGACAGCGATGGGCAAAAATGCCTCAGAGGACAGACCATTGGCCAGTGGTCAATAGAGAGACAATCCACAAGGTAGGTGGGTGGCAGGCAGATAAAATATAGAAAAGATTGAAAGAAGAGGAAGACAAGAAGAAGAGTAATGGCGCATAGAAGCGAGTGGAAGAAGGAAATAAAAAAAGGTGATGTAGAAGACAAGTTTACACACACCTGTACCCCTGTTTAGCTGAAGCAATATATAGGCAAAAACATGAGCACAGTTGAAATGTGATTGTGATATGATTGGCTGTCATTAAATAATTAATCAACTACACAGCACTTGCTAGATAACACTCAATACAAGTTCAATACACAACAATATATATGAATATATATACAGCATCAAGATAGCTCTTAATCATTGAATACTGCCACAAAAAGGTCTCATCCAGCTCATGCCCCATATGGAAAAACACATGTTAAAACTATGATGATGATGATGTTTATTAAAAGATAAAATCACCCTTCACTCTTTCATCCCCATACTAAAATACACTATAAAATACACTACATATGAATTGATTCATGAAGAAATTGTTGGAATTTACTAAAATTATTTTATTATTAAATTTGGCTGAGGTTTACTTTGCCTTTCATCCTTACAGGGTCAATAAAATAAAGTACCAGTAATGCACTGGGATAATTGTTGGCCTTGTGCCAAAAGTAGAAACAATTATTAAAATGGTATTTGTAGCATAATATATGGTTCTTTATTAAATTATGTTGGAAGATTCTAATTTACATAGGAACCCTTTAAAATGGGTGGTTTTGTTCCATTTCTATCAGATGCAGTTTAGGACAGGATGGTATCAAAAGGATTAAATAGGAACCCTTTAGAATGAGTGGTTTTGTTTTATAAAACCAGAGACAGTTTAGGGTAGGCTGGTCAAAAAAAAAAAAAGCACCTTTAAAATATCTCAATTTTTTTCAGTTAACTCAAAAGCAGTAGTACAAGACCAACCATTTGTGGTTTCTCTTCCAGAGAGCAGTACAGAAGCACTGACATCGACAAAGTACATGTTGTCCTACTGCAAAAACCACATTACAACACTCCAACTGAATGGCAGCCTCATTTTGGAACTAAGCAACTCTATTCTCAGTTTCCGTCGTGATGTTGACTATGAGCACTGTAAACTGAAAATCCGTGTGGAGGGATCCAAACATATTTTGCTCCACTTTTTCAGACTTCAAATAGCTGATACACATGGAACACCAGACAGGTGGGTGAGATTTTTCTATATACTTTATTGTTTTAGCAGAGCTCATGGAAATTATCCAACCATCTTGCCTGGGGTAGACTCTGAGCAACTCTTTTACTTCTTTTTTTTCATCTTTCTAGGAAACTAAATAAAATTCCCAAATAGGAGAGAATCAAAGAATCAACTTAGCCCCTGATTCTATAATTCAAAGTTATATGCTTTAACCCTTTCATGACTGCATTTCTAATGAAATACACTCTATTTTAATTAATTCTTATTTAACACCATGATATAGCCCACCTGGATGTGAAACGTGCATAACATAATAAAAACCTAAATACATGTAAATGAAACTTCATAATTTTTCTTAATATATATATATATATATATGTATCTATATATATAATTTTTAAAAAAAATTTCGCTCTACATGACTGAATACAATAAATGTAATCTGAGTTTTTCGAATATTAATAATAATACTCGATTCGTTTGCAATTATGCAAGCAAGCCACATTTTTAAAGCCAAATGGGGGGCTCATTCTACTGACATGGTTTTAAAAATGAGACTTGTTTGCATAATTGCAAACGAATCGAATATTATTATTAATATTCGAAAAACTCAGATTACCTATATCATCATCATCATCATCATCATTTTACGTCCACTTTTCCCTGCTTGCATATACATACATACATATATATATATGTATGTATGTATGTGTATATGTATGTGTGTCCATGTCTATGTCATTATGAACATTCTTATTGCCCTAATCTATCCTGTGTATAACTCCATTACAGATTAAAAGTATTTGACAGCCACCCCCATGTTCAATCAGTACTACTTACACCAAAACATGGGGCCTACGGTTTCTATCCAGGTGGACAATATCGTGGTGTTAGAGACTACAATTCTACCTACAATGAACTGGAACTGAATTATTTTGGACAACCAACACGAAGTGCCCCAGGATTCAAATTATTACTGACACCCTTTGAAAGTAAATCTTTATTTACCTGTTTTTTATTACTTTTATTTTTGTTGAGTACTTTCCTGTTGGATTGGCAGTATCAGTAGAGCGTTGGACACCCTGCTTTGCAGCAGAGAGTTATATCCCTTTACGTTCTGAGTTCAAATCTCGCTGAGGTAAGCTTTGCTTTCATCCTTACGCGGTCGATAAAATAAAGCACCAGTAGGTACTGGGGTCAATTTAATCGACTTTCTCCTTCCCCAAAATTGCTGGCATTTTGCCTATAGTAGAAATCATTATTATGTTTTGTGACATTCCTTTACATTCTGAGTTCAAATCCCACCAAGGTTAGCTTTGCCTTTCATCCTTATGGGGTTGATAAAATAAAGTACCAGTAATGCCCTGGGGTTGATTTAATCAACTTACTCTTCCCTAAAAATTGCTGGCCTTGTGCCTAAATCAGAAAACATTATCATTATTATGTTTTGTGGCAAATATTTACGTCCCTTTATATTCTGAGTTCAAATCCCACCGAGGTTAGCTTTGCTTTTCACTCTTATGGGATTGATAAAATAAAGTAATAGTAATACTCTGGGGTCGATTTAGTTGACTTTTCCCTTCCCCTAAATTGTTAGCCTTGTGCCTAAATCAGAAACCATTATTGATAATATGGCATATAGTTATGTTGCTTTATGTGATGGTGTTACTGTTGGTGGTTGTGGTAGTAGAGGTTGTAGTAAGATGGGAGGAAGTGATGAATGTAGTTAGAATTTTTTAAAACTAATATATAATTTTTATTTAAATTATCAATCATTTAATGCTTGTTTTAGTGTTAGTGGCTGTCATCTGCTAAATTGAATCTTTTACAAAAAACTTAATTTCTACTTAGATTAATTTATTCAATGACAATTAATAAGGTACAGGGTGAAACATTTAATAAAATAGAGATTTACTTTCCCCAACTAGTGTTTAGTCAAAAACAGTTATATCTTAAATTTTCTAAGCCTAGGAAATTAATTGATGTTTTTATTAGGGTAGTTAATACAAATAAACAAGGGAAATACAGAGGAAAAATTATTCCTATAATAAAACCATTGTATTTAAAGAATTATTAAACAATGATAAGGATTATTAATTATCTAATAATTCAAAAAATGTATGTATGGACCAGTAAGTCCTGGGGGTGTTGTAGGAACGCCATATTGAAATATGGCGTTTCTAGGGCATTAAAAAAAAAACTGGTGGAGCCTATCTGCTCTCCGGGTCTGAATGCAGCAGATCTCTTCCAGAGAAGATAAAAAGTGAGAAAGAGATATAGAGGAAGAATCGATCCTAGTACTTGACTAGTACTTCTTTTTATCAAACTTGAATGGATGAAAGGTAAAGATGACCTCGGCGGGATTTGAACTCACAGAGTAGATAGCTGAAATGAATACCATAAAGCATTCTAACTGCCACCTAATTCAACTAAAATATATATATTGACCAGTAACTCCTGAGGGTGTCATAGGGACACCATATTGAATTATGGTGTTTCTAGGGCATTTTTTTAAAGCCTGGCAGATCCATCTGCACTCAAGGTCTG
Organism: Eledone cirrhosa; assembly: GCA_964016885.1. Taxonomy (NCBI): domain Eukaryota; kingdom Metazoa; phylum Mollusca; class Cephalopoda; order Octopoda; family Eledonidae; genus Eledone; species Eledone cirrhosa. The sequence goes on from OZ024752.1 coordinate 330,499, forward strand.
AATACAGCAGATTTCTTCCAGAGAAAGATAGAGAGTAAGAGAATGGAAATGAGAAAGAGATATAGAGGAAGAATCGACTGATACTTTTTTTTATTGACCTTGTATGTATGAAAGGCAAGGTTGATCTGGGCCGGATTTGAACTCAGAAAGAAGATAGTCTAAACAAATATCACATAACATTCTATCAGATGTTCTAATGACTCTGATAATTTCCCCTCTAATTCAAATAATTGTTTCTACTTTTGGCACAAGGCCAGCAAATACCCAGTACATTACTGGTACTTTATTTTATCGACATCGTAAGGATGAAAGGCAAAGTTAACCTCGGCGGGATTTGAACTCAGAATACAATCGTGAAATAACAAATATATGTCAGAATAAATATCCTGCCTTTATTTTCAACACCCATGGAATTTCAATGGAGTTAGCTAGTTATAATTATTGTGCCTATGTCTCATTACCCACATTGTCAAAAGTATTCTTTATGATTACTCTTGGAACTTGAATAATTCCCAACTCTCCTGCTTATTCCACACACCCCTATTATTTGGGATTCAAGAGTACCTGTCATATCATAGGTGACATTCTAGTTAGTGTTTTATAACTAAGGGAGATGACTCCAACAATATTACAATTATTTACCATTGCATGATGTGATCAAGACAACAACAATGAGTGTTAGTTGTACAGACTGTTGTCTCCAGTGTTATTTTAATATTTATTTTGTTGTGTAGTGTAATGAAGCTTTGTTATGAGGTGTGTATTGTATCATTTTATTGAAAATTAATCCTGTAGAGTATATGTTGTGTAAGTTGTTATTTTATTGGGTGTTTATTGTATAGAGTGTAATTGTATGAAGGCAATGGGCTCGTGATCATCAGACTGGGCAGTATGTTGTGTCCTTGAGTAAGATACTTTATTTCACGTTGCTCCAGTTCACTCAGCTGTTGAAATGAGTTGTGACATCACTTGGTGCCAAGCTGTACCGGCCATTGCCTTTCCCTTGGAGGCATGGTGAGGGGAGACTGGCATGCTTGTGCGACTGCTGGTCTTCCACAAACAACCTTGCCCGGACTTGTGCCTCGGAGGGGAACTTTCTAGGTACAAACCCCATGGTCATACATGGCTGAGGGTTTTTTTAATTCTTTATCCTTTATGTATTATCTATGTATAATCTATATATAATCTATGTTTTATCTATATAGTATCTGTAGCCTCTATTGTTTGTTAAATGTTTTTCCTTCTCTAGGAGAAATTGCTCGAAACAAGTGTGCTACAGGTTACTTCCATTGCTCCATCCGACATATCTGTATTGATGCGTCACTAGCATGTGACGGTTACCATAACTGTGGCAGTAAAGATGAAAGTGACGAGGGAAAATGCAGTTACTATACTGAGGCTAAGAAGTCGATATGTAAGCAATTATAATATTCTTATTTGTGTAAACATGCAGGAATGAACACATGCAAACATGCATAATCTCACATGAAAACATACAAATATACTAACATATAAGCATACGTTCATATATAACCACACTAATATATATAAACACACTCTTACACACATGCATATGTGTACATTTACACATGCACAAACGCATGTATTTACACTCACATCCTTACATACATACATATGCATTTACAAACACACAAACACACACATGGACACTCATGCACATAGATTGTATACAGATGTACATTCAGACACCATATCAGGTACAGTTTTCCTTTTAAACCCTTACTTTAACCTCAACTACAGCCACCTCCTAGTCCTCTAACTATTACCTTCTCCTAACTCTCACTGTGAGCTCCACACACACCTGTTAATGAGATATGGCCCGAGAGATTGGGTGAGACACTGTACTACTAGACCTCAGGTTTTAAGTTCACTCACATGTATCAAGTTCAGCTCCCCCCCGACTCACAGGTGTTAAGTTCAGATCCCCCACTCACATGTATCAAGTTCAGATCCCCCCCACTCACAGGTGTTAAGTTCAGATCCCCCACTCACATGTATCAAGTTCAGATCCCCCCCACTCACAGGTGTTAAGTTCAGATCCCCCACTCACATGTATCAAGTTCAGACCCTCCCCCCACTCACAAGTGTTAAGTTCAGATCCCCTCCCCACAGGTATGTAGTTCAGATCCCTTAACCTTGTCAACACATACAGAATGATGCATTAACTGGAGCATGGGTTGAATGAGTTGTCATAGTCCAATTCAGAATTTAACTGGTGCTTCTATCCTCTCCAGGAAGTAGGAAGACATCTGGCTTACATACATTGCTGCACTCTACAGAGTGCATTGAGTCCATTATATTGTAGCACCAAGGGGTGGTGAATTGGCAGTATTGGTAGAGGGTCAGACATGCTTTCCAGCATAGTTACGTCCTTTTACGATCTGAGTTCAAATCCCGCCGAGGTTAACTTTGCCTTTCATCCTTACGGGGTCGATAAAATAAAGTACCAGTAATGTACTGGGTAATTTGCTGGCCTTGTGCCAAAAGTAGAAACAATTATTAGGGCGGTGGATTGGCAGTATCGGTAGAGGGTCGAACACCATGCTTTACAACATAGAGTTATGGCCCTTTGTGGTTTGAGTTCAAATCCCGCCGAGGTTAACTTTGCCTTTCATCCTTACGGGGTCGATAAAATAACGTACCAGTAATACACTGGGATAATTGCTGGCCTTGTGCCAAAAGTAGAAACAATTATATTGTAGCACCAACATTAGAGAGGCTCTCATATCTTTGACATGACTGAAGAGTCTTCTTGACCCATTGTTTGGCAGGTTTTCTATCGCTGAATATGTCTTTGTCTGTCTGTTTCTCTGATAGGTGCTATAAGTACATTGACATAGAGAGACAGACAGACACACAGAGAGATAGATAGACTTATTTAAAATATAGTTATAAATATTATATACCACCAGGAAGATAACTTTAAAAGTTGTATATATCATGAAGAATATATTCAAAGTTGTGGACACAGCATGGTTGAATGGTTCAGGACTTTGCTTTGCCCTACTTAGGCCCCAGGTTCAATCTTACTACATGGCATCATGGGCAAATATCATTTACCACAGTCTCAAGCTGACCCATGCATTGTGAGTGAAATTGGGTTGACAGAAACTTTGGAAGCTCATCAGATGGACTGTACCTGTAATTCCCAGAGCCATCTCTGTCACACACTGTGCCCTGCCAAATCTCCCTGAGAATTACATTAAGGATACATATGTCTGTGGAATGTTCAGCCACGTACATGTTAGTATCAGGAGCTGGCTATATGGGGGGTTGCTGAAAAGTTCCTGGTTTGAGTAAAAGAAAATACAGAAGGATCAATTATGATTTTATTCAAACTATTCCCCTCTCAGATGCACACTTATTGACACGGTCGGTCCTACCTTCCCTGTAAAGGTAACAGTTCTACCCTTTCACAGTACCCTTAAAGCCAGGAACTTTTCAGCATCCCCTCGTATCATTGATCAATCAACTGGAACACTCATCGTTGAAATCGACGGAGGTCCATTCCACATACAAAGTTATTTCCATCGGGGCTTCTAAAGTAATCAATTAATTGATTTTTAGCTTTGGAAAAACTTCAAGGCAAAAAAATTAGTGCTTCTTGCTGAGATAACACACAGTAAGCAATTAAATTATGAATACATATTTTATTTAAAAAAAAAAAATTATGGATGCATATATGATATAGAAATACCATGTGGCAATTAAATTAGAGGTATAATTAAATTATGCCCATTAGAAAGTTATAAAATATTAATTTTAAAGAGCCCCAAAAAGCTGATTTGAAGTTTATTCCCATTAAATGAGATACAAAGGACATATTTACAATATTGGGGAGATAGAAAGATTTGTGTTACATTATCATTTTACATTTTTACTTGTCCCCAGCCTGTGTGCTGTGTGCCATGTTTTAAAAATCATTTGTCAGCATAAAAGACAGTATTCATGCACCTTTCAAAGATTTCCATAGACCGTCTTGAATGCTTTCAACCAAGTGATTTTGGCTAAAGGCAGCCAAGGTTCAGGTGGTGATGTTAAACCAGGCAATTATAATAAAAGGACATTTTATAACACGATGACGACAACGTCACATTTTGTATATGTGTGTGTATGTGTCTGTGAGTGAGTCTCTGTGTTTGCATGTTCATTAAATACGTTAGGCCTTAGTAACTTACATACACACACATCTTCACATAAGTATTTAATCAGATACACAGAGAATTAAACACACATATATCTACACATGTGATGACACAATGACTATTGTTTACCCCGAGCTGCTTCAAGATTGACAGATTTTCATTTCTAAATTCTATTATCATTACAGTTTTGATATTTTTTTTTTAATAAAATATAGATATTTTGAAATAATTATGAGAAAAAAAAAAATATCTTCATATTTATTGTTTACTAATCTGAATAAGAACAGCATTAACCTGAGCAACGCCAGGTCATTCAGTTAGTGTGTATATATATATATATATATATATATATATATATATATATATATATATATATATATATATATATATATATATATATATATAATGTGTGTATGTGTGTTTATAGATAGCTATAGATATCTACATATACATACACAGAAAAATCACAAAATAGTATGAAGTAACCTTTTTTTTTCCTTTTTTCAAACTATATTGCAGCGTTCTTCCAGGGACCAACTCTACTGGTGTTTGTTGTCTGTGTTGTGGCCATCATTGTCTTTCTTGGTATATCACTCATCATTTGCCTGCTGACCAGACATTTCAACAAGTGAGTTACATACACAATACATTCATTTCTTTCTTCTTCAAATAGCTTTACATCTGGATTGTCTTTTCTCCAAAAGAAGTCTTTTCTCTCTGTGTTTTTATCTTTATATACACACACACACACACATATATATATATATATATATATATCTTCTAAACACACACTTACACTCATTTATTCACAATTGCACATATATCTGTTTGTGTGTGTGTGTGCATACACTGTTGTTGTCCAAAGGAAAGCCAAGGCTGGTAGAGCTTGGTATATATACATATAACTATACATATATATATATATCATGATATCATGTATATATATATATATCATGTATATATATATATATATATATATATATCATGTATGTGTGGGTATATATATATATATCATGTATATGTGTGTATTTATATATATATATATCATGTATTCCAGTACAACCTGTCCCATGGTCGGGTCGTTGGCGACTAAACTGGCAACCCCACTAAGGTTTCTTGGTGAGGAGGGTGACTGGACATCCTGCAGGACTAAAAACAAAACCTGTCAAAGGGCAAAGGAGCTCTTAAGAGTCAATGGCCATCCAAAATCACCGGGAGAGATGACCCCTTAGCCTTTGTCAAGGCAGAATTCTAGGAGAAGGAAAACTCTGATATAACACCTGCAACCCTGATGGTATCCAATGATGTTGACTTGTTCTTCTTTTTGGTAAATATCATCTTGGTTAAGAGAGTGGGACTGGCTTTGTGCAGTGCCTTTGCTCACTATAAAAGCTTCACGGCACAGGCATTGCTTCATATCTGGAGATCTCTCTGCACTTGTCGTCACATGGTACCATGGGCCTAGCACTATGTGTCAATAATTGTCACAAGTGTAGTGTTTGTACCAGAGTTTTCAAGTCGCTGGCTGGACTAAAGTCACATTCGTTCAGCGCATTGGTAGGAGTTCTCCTACATGGATATAAAGTAGTGGCCATACTCGAAAACGAGTTGGCAGCCACCATATATCATGTATATGTGTATATATATATATATATTTCTATATATCATGTATATATATATATATATATATATATATATATATCATGTATATATATATATCATGTATATATATATATATATATATATATATATCTTCCTCCTCATCATCATCCAATAATTTTACATTGTTTGGGGGGGGGGGGGGGGGTTCTTGCATGGGAAAACTGGATCCTCTTCAAAATGGCAACTTATCACTTTTGTACCTTTGTCATCTTTTCGAGGTTCAGCAACTTGATATCAGCTTTCACCAATTTTACTAATTTTCCTTGGTCCTCCTTTACCATGTCATCCTTCCATTTGAAACTCTTAATTCCTCTTTATCCAACTACCATCATCCATATACATTACATGCGCATACAAACATCATATTGCATTGTTCATGCACACTAACATACAGTGAAGCATGATTGCTTCATTTCTTTCCAGCCCTTGCACATTTTCTTCATTCAGTGTCCATATCTTACTCTTGTGCAACATTGCACTATGCATACACAAGGATCATAAAATCTACCATTTGCTTAGAGAGAAAATTCCTTTATTGCCAGCAAAAGTAATAGCTCTCTGAAATTTTAAGCCCCTTTTCTTATTCGTGCTACTACACTTTCATAACACCCTCTTCCACTCCTAATTAGGTTACCTATGGAGCTGTTTCAGAATTGGAAAGATTTTATGTTACTGGAGCTCCAACTGGTGATTAATCCTGTGCATCTACTGCAAATAAAGTCTCCATTTTCTAAATGCCTGCCAATGAACTCACTACAACTTGTGTACCCATAGATTATAATATGCATAACTATATGGAATTCTTACCTAAACTTTTCTGCATATTGAGGAAGGCTATTTCCTTGATGGTATGATGGTCTTGTCTTCTTTTCTACTTACTAAAACCTCAGTCTTTCTTAAGTTTACTCTGAATATTTTTGATATTAGATTTTGTTTCAATGTCTAGATTTTCCACAGATTCAGTTATAAGAACAAGTTTATCAGTATATAGGAGTTTCCATGAGTAACTGTTCTTAAACGTTTGCATCAAGGTCTGGAGAACTATAATAAACAGGAGGGGTATAAGAACTGAGCCTCGATGAACACCTACCTGAACACTAAATTATTCACATAACTTAGTCTCTGATCTCTCTTTCCTGTTAGCATCCCTGTACATGGCTTGTATTGCTCTCACAAGACATTCACCTACACATAGTTTTCTTAAATGCCACAAGATTATTCACACTGCAAATCTGGTTGGTGTTAGGAAGGGCATCCAGTTGTAAAAATTCCAGCCAAAATACGTTTCCATTTGAGCAGGGTACAGTGCAGCCAACTGGCCAGACTTGTATCATAATATGGACGACACATCTAACCCACGCAAGCATGGAAAAAATAAACGCTAAATGGTGATGATGAATATGATGACGATATATATATATAGTGGATCTTTTTGTAACGAATGTCTGTGATAATGATATACAATATATATACATTTCCAAACATATTTGTGAACTTATGGCTGTTAGTGTATGCTCAATTTATTAAAAAATTTAGAAAACTAACACTTAAAAATGTTTATACTGAGTAATTGATTTCAATTCTAAAATATTCATTTTAGCTCCACATTAAAGCTCCACATTTCTAGCCTGTACTTCTAATTAGCTTAAAAGTTAAGGCCTAATAGATTTGTTTGAGGAGGGTTTCTTCTCTGAAGACTTTCTGCTGTCCAGCTCTCCTAACAGTTTCTAGCCACTAGCTCCTCTTTCCTTGGACAGTTGCTCAATTCTACCTCTAGGGATATTTCTATCTAGTGTGTTTTCCAATTACTTCCTCTTTCTTTGGGCAATGACTCAATTCTTCTTCTAGGGGTCTTTTTATCCATACAACAGCTTCAAAGTTCAACACATTTTTTGTTTGGTTAGTAATATCTCTTTTGAAATCATACGCCCAGGCTGGAGAAGGTAAACTGTCCGAGTATTGACTACTCTCTGATAAGTTTGAGGTAGAGTCTGTCGCAGTGTAGACTTCTGGAATTCTTGGTCACAGGTCCCCCTCCCTGCACATGGCTATTGGAGTGGAGTTGGCTACCCACAGGTGTGAGCCCCGCAAGGTGGAGTGGATGTTCCAGTGTGTGTCTCTTGCCATCCTCTGGGGCAATGCATTCTCCATCCTGTTGGCTAGGACCAAGAGACAGCAGGTAAGATATTTGGAGGTGGAGGATACTCATTAACACATCACACATACATACATACGTACATACATATATATATAAATACATACGTACATACAACGATGCCAAATTAATGTTTCTCTCAGCTTTTATTCTTAATTCATCTTCATCCCAGCTAGAATCATAGAATGGTGATTACTATTTCTTTCTCTATTCTTATAAATCAGTTCACTAACTATTGCATGATCCTGTAACTCCTGAGGGAGTTGTTGGGGCGCCATATTGACATACAGCATTTCTTGGGCATTTTTTAAACCTGGCAGAGTCCCTCCTTCTCCAGGTCATAATACAACAGATTTCTCCCAGTGAATAATAGAGAGTGAGAGAATGGAAGTGAAAAAGAGATATAAAGGAAGAATCTACTCCAATACTTGACTGGTACTTTTTTATTGACCTTGAAAGGATGAAAGGCGAAGTTAACCGGGATGGGATTTGAATTCAGAGAGCAAACAGCAGAAATGAATACTATAAAACATTCTATAGGATGTTCTAACGACTCTGCTAATTCACCACCTCACTAACTTTTACAGGATCATTATTCACTGAAAAGTTTTTAGTCACTCACTTTCATTCCATTTTTTAGAGGCAATTATTTTTGTGACATTTTCACTCTTATTCACTTCAAATATATTACTTTTATTTCTCAACATATCAACAGTGGTAACATTTATTGAAATACTTTCATTTTCTATTCAGTTTAAACAACTAGTAAAACCCATATTCATTTATCACTCCTAATTTCTGTCAATAACTTCAAATTTGGTTTCTTTCTTTAAGTGTCAGTTATGTAAGTATTATGGGAAAATTATTCACTGGAAAATTTTTATCTAATGATTTTCACACCCTATTTTAAAGATCATTCTTTTTGTAAAATTTTCTCTACCATTTATTTACTTCTTCACATGCCAAGAGGAAGAACATTTTTATTGAAAAATTTCCACTTTCTATTCAGTTTATAAAATAACTAAAATTCATATTCATTTGCTGCCACACATTTTTATGAAAAACCTCAAATATTTCTTTATTACTCAACACTTCCTCTTTCTTTGTTAATATTTAAAATATAATTTTCTTTGTAAAATGTTCAATGGTATTCTATTCAATTATTTTGTTGAGTTATATTAAATGTCACAGTGTTAGTCAGTTAAAAAATTAGCAAAACCATTACACAAGGTTGGACTTAATTCTTAACGTTCTGTACCACATGAAACTGCATTATCAGTTACTATAAAACAGCACTGTGACTGCATCATATTAAAAATAAAAGTCGTTACTCTAATACTGCAAATGTTCACAATGATCTGTTCAACAGTAAAAATACTATAATCATCTGAATTAACAAAACTGGTTTTTAATATTTTCTGCTAAATTATTACAGGGTGTTAAGAGTTAAAGAGTGCAATGACATTTAGATAGAAACTTTCTGTAGTCTGTAAAATTAGAAAAGAGAGAGAGAGAGAGAGACATACTTCAATTCCTAATACCTTCTGAAACTTAAGGAGGAACAAGAAGCAACAAATGGTATGGTAGAGCTGTATCATGCTCAGTGCAGTGCACAAGTATCCATTCAAACATGGATCAGATTAAAGGAAACTGAGAAACATGAAGCCAACTTAAATACTGAAGTTGTCAGCTATTCCATGAACAGACAACATGAGTCTACTGAGGAAAATTGAACAAGACTCCACCAACTAATATAAAGCCTAAGTCAGTGCTTATTCCAGTGCTTATTCCAGATTCTGTGGCATTTAAGCAGCTGAGAGTACAAGACATCCATCTTGACATGATGGCAATCCATCACATGGTTAAACCCCCAGCTATTGCTGGAACTCATTTTCAGCTGAGTATATGAGAGCAAAGTGAAATGAAGTGTTTTTGCTCAAGCTCAAGAACAAAACACAACCCAGTCCAGCATTTGAATCTGCAACACTCTTACCTATAAGCCATGAGTCTTCACTAATATAGCATCATCATTTATTGCTGTCAAGCTGATAAATGTTGCATTTTATTAGTTAGCTAAACTTAGTATTAGTGCAGTGGTTAACAGCTGAAATGGATCTCCATTAGTTATCATGACACCAGCATGAATAATATTTATGTCTGGTTAAAAAATAATGTTGTTGTTGTTGTGTTGTCATTGGATCTCTGTAGCTTCCAATAATGATCATTCCAGTTGTTTGAGCAATAGAACAGCCTGCTCGTGAATTTAACTTGCACAGGGCTGAGCATTCTACGGATATAACTTAACACAGTTCTCAAGTATATTATTCAGCACCACAGAGTGTATAACAAGGCTGGCCCATTGAAGTACACGTTCAACTAATTTTTACCAGGTACAACTCCTTTTCATAAGGTACAACTCACTTTTGTGAATATGAAATGCAGTGTCTCGTTCAAGGACACAACGTGATGTTTGGAATCAAACTCATGACCTTATAATCATTAACAAAACACCCTAACCACTAAGTCAGAGGTCATTTCTCCAAATAATATTCTTATGGAGATTACCATGATTCGTTTTCAAGAAATTGACCACGAAACAAGACATCTATTCCTTGGTTACATCAAATATCCTGCTACTACTATATATATATATATATATATATAGAGAGAGAGAGAGAGAGAGAGGGGTAAACATTGGGTGCCTCAAGAATCATTGAGATGTAGCATGAGTCTATTTGAAATTTATAGAAATATGTTGGAAACTCAAACACAAGAAACAGCTGTTAAAGCACCTGAATGCCCTCTGACACAACTGCATGTGACATAAATACATATATATATATATATATATATACATATATACACACACATACATATATACCTACAAACATACATAATGTCAACAATAGCACAAACTCTGACCCAGCTTCTTATAGTGTTCTGACGAAGGATTTTAGACCCCAAATATTAGGACAGGTAAATAATATAATAGGTGACACACCAACATCTTTCTTGTCTTCAATTTATTCTGAAATCTACTGTCCATAGCTTATAAACTTTTCAGTCTACCCTCGTACTCAGTAGTGTATTTCATACTGAAAATTATCAAAAGCACAAGCCATCGATAAGTTGTGAAGTTCATGACCTAAATTGTTACATCTGTGATACAAACACAATACTTTTCCCTTGTAGTTCAGCACACTAAGCAGTTGTTACATCATATATACTGAGAAATTACTTGTAAGCATGTAGTAGTGATTTCATTTCCCGCTGGAATGGAAGTTAATCGTGATAGACTGGCATACAGTGCCTGGAGATGTTTATCTCTTATTCACTTCATACTACAGAAACAGGAAATAACTGTATAACAAAAAAAAAACACGTGTGTACGTGTGTATGTTAGTGTGCGTGTAAATGTATAGGTTTACACACACATTATATATGCATGTTAATTTATTTATCAATCTCTTTCTCTCTCTCTCTCTCTCTCTATATATATATATATATATATATATATATATATATATATATATATATATATATATTTATATATATGCGTGTGTTTGTGAATATGCATGTATAAACATAGATTTGTGTGTACCTACATGTATGTACAAATATATAGATGTGTGTGTATGTGTGTATGTATATATGTAAGTAAGTATGTATGTATGCATGTATATGTGTAAGTATATAAATATAAGCATATTCTACACAGTTAAAATTGTAAACACAACCTACCCTGTTATAATTGTAGTGACTTCATAAATAACAGTCGCTGTTACATGTAAGTATTACTACTATAATGTGTATGTGCAATTTGCTCTTAAAGTAACTAGAAACTGACTCTCCTAGTCACTAGTGAGTCTTCTTAGCTTTTGTTGTTTTATTTAGTCTTTAGAATATCTGAGTTTTGTTAAAACTTTGACTCAGGCTAAATATTTATATTTAGCTTCTTAACCATATTTGTCTCCAATAAAAAAAAATCCAAAATATAGAGAATCTTTAAACACAGCTGTCTTGAAAAAATATATATGATGAAATCCCTTAGGGAATTAGTGTTGTATTTTTTTTTATTTTATTATTTTCTTGGTTGTTGTTCGTTTTCCTATCAATTTTATTTTATCTTCTGTGTTTTAAATTTTACCTCAATTGCAATTAAGCATCAAGATAGAGTAGCAGAGTTTGAAAAAAAATTATTAGAAAAATAAATATATTTAAATTGACACCCAAATAAAATTTCAACAAATTGAAATTAATCAAAATTTCAAGTCTTGAAATTCAATTCTATATAAAACTTCTTATACTGTGATCATAAAATCAATCCCTAAAATCTAACTTCTTGAAATTCAGTTTATAGAATTCAGTTTCTTAAATGCACTTGTCACAAAAAGCACTCAGTCCACACTGTTAAGTGGTCGTATTGGTACCATGGTAAAAAACCACTCAGTCTACACTGTTAAGTGGTCGTATTGGTACCATGGTAAAAAGCACTCAGTCTACACTGTTAAGTGGTCGTATTGGTACCATGGTAAAAAACCACTCAGTCTACACTGTTAAGTGGTCGTATTGGTACCATGGTAAAAAACCACTCAGTCTACACTGTTAAGTGGTTGTATTGGTACCATGGTAAAAAGCAATCAGTCTACACTGTTAAGTGGTCGTATTGGTACCATGGTAAAAAACCACTCAGTCTACACTGTAAAGTGGTTGTATTGGTACCATGGTAAAAAGCAATCAGTCTACACTGTAAAGTAGTCGTATTGGTACCATGGTAAAAAAGCACTCAGTCTACACTGTAAAGTGGTCGTATTGGTACCATGGTAAAAAGCAATCAGTCTACACTGTAAAGTGGTCGTATTGGTACCATGGTAAAAAACCACTCAGTCTACACTGTAAAGTGGTCGTATTGGTACCATGGTAAAAAGCAATCAGTCTACACTGTTAAGTGGTTGTATTGGTACCATGGTAAAAAACCACTCAGTCTACACTGTAAAGTGGTCGTATTGGTACCATGGTAAAAAGCAATCAGTCTACACTGTAAAGTGGTCGTATTGGTACCATGGTAAAAAGCACTCCAAAGTTTGGAAAGAAGCAGAAGGGCACCCAGGTGTCATGACCTGGATGCAGCTTGGTCCCCTTAGAGTGTAAGAAGTTAAGGTCTGAAGCACTTGCTTGAGGGTGGTTTCTTTTCTTGTAAACAAGATGATTATAGCTCCAACCAGTCTATTCACCATCAATATAACTACCCTAAATACACATACATATATATACACTATACGCACACACACACACATATATATATATATAAACAACCAAGTAGAACTGTCAAACACACAAATCTGAACGTAGCCACACCCAGAAGAAATGCAAGCAATCAATGAATACCCTATATGCAAATGATGCACTCAGAAAACAAAGCCAACAATAATCAAAACATCTAGTGCACAAGACCAGTGGATTCTAAATGGAAAGATAGTTAAAATAATTATTTTTGTTCAGAGAGTTAATGATGGATTGAACAAAGAATACATCTATGTAGTTTAAACTATGTTTAACTTTATGTACACAAAAGACATCTGTAACTGATGATCCATTGTGTAACCAGTAGTTTCACTCATGCTACACACATACACTATTCATGCTTTATTTGTTCTTCATATATATCCTTCCTATCTTTTATTATCACTTGGTTTAAATACACAAAACATCTTGAAACAATTTGATATTCTAGGTAAATTAAAGATTAATATATTGTCATCATTATCATTGAAATGAACATTAAATTATGATGATTATTATTATATATACATATATATACATTGCTAAACACTATGGCCTTATTGTAAGAATATGAATAAATCCCAATTTACATGATACTCTGTTTTAAACATTGAGTTGTTTCTTACAAGGGGATTCTTACAATCCCTATATCAGAATATCCCCCCCCCCTCTCTCTCTCTATATATATATATATATATGTGTTATATATATATATATAGTGTTATATATATATATATATAAGTGTTGTGCTTCTGAAAATGAATAATGAAAGTTTTTTCTTCTTTCATTCGTGATTCTTCAGCTCAACAAATTTACAATTTTAAGCCACTATAGACAGCCTAGCAAATGGAGAGCTGATTTTTCTTTGTAAATATAACTGCTAGAATGGTCCCTTGCCAGAGAAAATAAGGAAATTGATTTCAGATTTGTTCTAATATCTTTTATTTGCTTATTTTTCCTCATTTTATAGTTTTTAATTTGGAATTTCCAATTAATTAAACTGATATGTTTTTATAAACCAATACCAGAGTTAGGTGGAGGGAGTAAATCACTGGAAAGCCTAAGGTTGCAATCATACAATCTTAATCATATGATCAATTTTGCTATTAAAAATACATAAGACCGCAGTAAAAATTTATTCCCTGAAACCAATATTAAGCATTGCTCATCAAGGATTTCATTAAAAAATTTTTTTAAATTCACTTAAATCAACATTTTGGATCAGCATGAAATACCAGAGTTAGCTTCTTTTAGTTTCACATTCAAAGTTTCGAAAAGAGAATATAGTTGTCAGAACAAAAAGACGAACAAAAACTCATTGATTGTTTTAATGTTGTTTTATGTGTATTTATATTGAATGTGTGTGTATGTGTGTGTGTATTTGTTTTGTGGTGGGGAGAGAATAATGAAAGCTATAGTGAGTACTATTTAAAAATTTAAATATTAATACATATATTTTCACTGCTGTATATGAGAGAGTTAGTTCCTCAACAAATTAGGAAATCATACTTGAGGATGCACATTTCACTGTGTGGATTTCCAACCCATGTATGGTTGCATATATATATATATATATAAATAAACTCCCTTGGTGTTCCATCAGATCAATCTTTTGATTTCTGTTGGCCTTGTGGAATATTTACAAGGCTTTCTTGACATCTCATATGTATCATCATTACCATTTAACATCTATTTACCATGTTGTTTGTATGATCCATTTTTGGTTCTGTCTCTTTGGCTGGATGCCCTTCCTAATGCCAACCACTTTACCGCATGTAGTGGGCGCATTTTATTATGACTCTGGCGCAACATAAAGTTATGGCTCTTTATGTTCTGAGTTCAAATCCTGCCAAGATTAGTTTTGCCTTTCATCCTTACTGGGGTCGATAAAATAAAGTACCAGTAATGCACTGAGGTCGATTTAGTCGACCTTCCCCTCCCCCAAAATCGTTTGCCTTGTGCCTAGATCAGAAACCATTATTATCTTTACAATAGAAAATCAGTGTAGTAAACACCAAAGCACAAGTATATCAAAACAAGTTATTGGAAGGGATTAAGCCCCAAAAGCCCCTTAGTGCCGGAAGATTTGTGAAAGGATGAAATACACAATAGACATCAGTGAGATTTGAACACAGACTATAGAGAGCCGGAACAAATATCACAACACATTTCTTCCGATGCTCTAATGACATTGTCAAATTCACTACTTTTTGATAAGTAGCAGAAAAACCACCCTTCGGGTGGTTTTCTGCTAGCATGTGTAGTGTGTATATTGATATTATACGCAGGTATATATACATGTAGATATGATACATCAAATAAAATCGTAATTGACAATATACACAGAAATTGAGCGAAGTCTATGTTACACTGTCTTATGTAAACAGTAATCCATGATACATTAAAAAAAAGATGATATTATATATAAACTGCATTAGGAGAAAATTAGCGATGGAAATATATGCAATATTTTTATAAGTGTTATAATATAACGGGCGCTAACCGGAAGTGTTGACATTTGAAAATTTTAAAGAAGTGAATTTTAAAAGTCTTTAAATAAGCTATAAAATATATTTAATCAACAACCACGAAATTTAGCACATAAATTATATAATATTCATTCATTACTTTATGGTGGATTGGGAGTATCGGTAGAGGGTTGGACACCATGCTTTGCAGCACAGTTACGTCCCTTTACAGACTGAGTTCAAATCCCGCCGAGGTTAACTTTGCCTTTCATCTTACGGGGTCGATAAAATAAAGTACCAGTAATACACTGGAATAATTGCTGGCCTTGTGCCAAAAGTAGAAAAAATTATTTATTCAAAGTAATCCAACTTATTTTACAAACGGGGTAAAAAAAACATATTCTGGACGCAGTCCCGCACTCCTTTCTTTATTATAGTTAAGATTGCTGTTTGGCATATTGTTGTTATTGTTGTCGTTGTTATTGTTGTTGTTATTGTTGTTGTTATTGTTGTTATTGTTGTCGTTGTTATTGTTGTTGTTGTTGTTGTTATTGTTGTTGTTATTATTGTTGTCGTTGTTATTGTTGTCGTTGTTATTGTTGCTGTTGTTATTGTTGCTGTTGTTGTTGTTGTTGTTGCTGCTGTTATTGTTGTTATTGTTGTTACTGTTGTTATTGTTGTTGTTGTTGTCGTTGTTGTCGTTGTTGCTGTTGTTATTGTTGTTGTTGTTGATGTTGTTATTGTTGTTGTTGTTGTTGTTGTTGTTGTTGTTGTTATTGTTGTTGTTGTTGCTGTTGTTATTGTTGTTATTGTTGTTATTGTTGTCGTTGTTATTGTTGTTGTTGTTGTTATTGTTGTCGTTGTTGTTGTTGTTGTTATTGTTGTTGTCGTTGTTGCTGTTGTTGTTGTTGTTGTTGCTGTTGTTATTGTTGTTATTGTTGTCATTGTTATTGTTGTTGTTGTTGTTATTGTTGTTATTGCTGCTGTTGTCATTACTGCATTTGTTGTCCTTCTCAGTGTTGCTGCTGTTGCTGTTGTCGTTATTATTGCTGTTGTTGTTAATGTTGTTGCTGTTGTCGTTATTATTGCTGTTGTTGTTGCTGCTGTTGCTGTTGTCGTTATTATTGCTGTTGTTGTTGCTGCTGTTGTCGTTATTATTGTTGTTGTTGTTGCTGCTGTTGCTGTTGTCGTTATTATTGCTGTTGTTGTTGCTGCTGTTGTTGTTATCGTTATTATTGCTGTTGTTGTTGTCATTATTGCTGTTGTCACTATTGTTGTTGTTGTTGCTGGTGCTGCTGCTGTCGTTATTATTGCTGTTGTTGTTGTTATTGTTGTTGTTGTTGTCAAGAGATATAGAGACAAAAAGGAGGAAAGACATATCTTTTGGAAAACATAGCAATTTGTACAGATATAGAGAGCCAATAACATCTCTATATTTTCCTATATATTATTAGTGATTTGCCTTTCATCCTTACAGGGTCAATAAAATAAAGTACCAGTAATGCATTGGGATAATTGCTGGCCTTGTGCCAAAAGTAGAAACAATTATTAGTGTTTCTCAAAAGATGTCGTTCCTCCTGTCTCTATGTAAAGCATTTAAACTTGTATATATGTTTGTATGTATACATATAGTGTATATATATATATATACACACATATTATAAACAGTCGGGACCCGACGACTGATCTCTAGCCAAACAGCAAGAGCTCAGCCATTGGGTTTCAACTCTTTATGATATAACCATACTCTACTACCCCACGTATTGAGTACTCTGTTGAGTAATGGTCTGACTAGTTTCAAACAGATTCCACCTTGCTTTATATATATATATATATATAACAAAGAAGGTGGGGTAAGATACCAGGTAGACCATAACGCACCAGAGTACTTGATACTTAGGGTAGTAGATTGGGTAATATGCAAAGAGTAAGGCCCCCGATGGCTGAGCTCTGGCTGTTTCGACAACTAGATCCAAACTATATATATATATGTATATATATATATATATAAATGAAGTGATTCTGTCGGAAAGGTCCAGGAAAAAAGAGTGCTCTATGTAGGTTACAGAGCTTATATATATATATATATGTGTGTTGGTGTATTTACGTATGTGTGTGTGTGCGTATAGTGTATATTACGTATATATATACATGTATGTGTGTGTATATGTGTCTGCGTGTATATATGTATATATGTGTGTATATGTGAGTGTGTGTGCGTGTGTGTGTGTACGTGTGTGTTGTTATATATTCTTATTTATTATTCTCCCCCCCCCCTTTTTTTTTCCCCTCCAGCTTCACTTTCATATCTGTTGTAGTTTTGTTTTTCAAATCCACTGTCAATAAAGACACCAGGATTTTTTCATTCTGATGAATGAAAGCAATTTTGGTTGCTTTCAAGAAACCACTGGTAAATGAAATAATTATCTTATGTTGTTTATTACATAAAACATATATATATAATGGAGGCACATGGCTTAGTGGTTAGAGCATTGGCCTTGCAATCGAAAGGTTGTGAGTTCAATTCTCAGGCCGGATGATGTGTTGTTTCCTTGAGCAAGACACTTTATTTCACATTGCTCCAGTTTACTCAGCTTATAGAAATGAGATGATAGGGACTGGGGTCCCTATCACTCCACTGTAAAGTGGTCGTGCCACTGTAAAGTGGTCGTGCCACGGCAAAAAAGCACCCTGCACTCACTGTAAATGAGGTTGGTGTTAGGAAGGGCAAGCCAAAATCAGTTCCCGTATGAGCAAGGCTTGGTCAGCCGACCAGACACTGCCCACAACAGGACAACCCATCTAACCCATGCTAGCATGGAAGAACGGATGTAAAACGGTGATGATGATGATGATATATATATATATATATATATATAGAGGGGGGGTGTTTGGTGTTGTAAGCCTGGATCTATTGTTTGAAATGGTATTGTGTTTTGGGAAGACCAAATTGTTTATATCTTTATGTTTGTATCTTTACAGGTGTGTGTATATATACATGTAAGTACATAGTGAATATATGTATATATGTGTCTACATATATATATATAATATATATACAGATATAGATATAAATAGCTAGATAGACAGACAGACTAAAGTAGAAATAAATAAGTAAAAATGTATATACATATACATAGGCATGTGCATATTGTGTCTATAGTTGCATGTATTTATATATAAACATTTCTATCTTTGTGAAAGAATGTATGTGTGCGTATGTGTACATGTATATAACTGTCTGTGTATGTGTGCATGTGTATAACTGTGTGTGTGTGTGTGTGTATATAAGAGTATGCATATATATATTTTTTGTGTTTATATATATATATATAAATACATAATCGGAGAAAGCTATTAGCGACACTCCGACCAATTTCCAACTCACTCAACAAACATTAGGAAATACTGGAGTATATTCCCAATTAAACGTTTGGGGTGCTAACTATATTGTATTGTGTTGATAATAGGCTGTATTATTTTATATGAGATATATTAAAATCTCATTCCCCATACGATCGTTTCATTATAAGATTCCTACATGGTGGGTGAAATTTTATCAAGTTATGTAGAAGCTTGCATAAGATCAATGGATTCCCATGCAAGTGGGCTCTTATAAATCTTCAGTGGGTGTCCAATAATATCAATATTAATAACTAAATCAACATTAATATTTAACAATAATCTCCATCAGTGTTAGAAATATATATATATATATATATATATATATATATATATGAGGTCGTATAGGTGTCACGACAAAAAAAAAAAACACTCAGTCCACGCTGTAATGTGGCCGTGTAGGTAACACAGTAAAAACCTCCCAGTTCACACTGTAAACGTGGTTGGTGTTAGGAAGGGCATCCAGCCGTAGAAAACCTGCCAGACAGTCCTATACGAGCAAGACAACCAATCTTGCCTCAAGTGGGAAAATTCCCGTCCAGACCCATGCTAGCGTGGAAGATGGACGTTAAACGATGATGATGATTATGATGATGATATATATATTGTTCCATGGTGACATAGGTTGGATGGGATGGTTTCTGCAACTGGATGTCCTTCCTAGTGTTAACCACTTTACAGTGTACACTGAATGTGTTTTATTGTGGCAGCAGCACTACCAGTTTACAGAGTGAGCCAGATGCTTTCTGTCATGACAACAGTACCACTACTTGCAGAGAAAGCTGGGCTCATTCCAGTATGGTATCAATACCAGTGCAATGACTGTCCTTAGCTAGGCAGAAAAGGGTAATGTTGGGAGTCAGAGAAGGAGATGTGAGCATGGCATGACTGGTACTGTATGAGTGGTATCAAGAAGGAAAGGTTAAATGTGATAGTAACGACAATGGTGGCAGTGAGGGTGGTAGCAGTGAGGGTGATGGGGGCAATGAGGGTGATGGGGCAATGAAAGTGATGGTGGCAGTGAGGGTGATAGTGAATGTTGAATATCATTTTACAGTGAAAATCTTAGCACTGAATTCATTCATAAAAAATAGAGTTTGACAGAACGATGAAGTTGAAAAAAATAAGTGTGTTACGAAATTCATTCCAAGTAATAAAATAATTGAAGCTCACTGTATATAAATAGTACAAGGTATATGAAATAGGTAACAATAATCAAGAAAACATATTTATTAGTAACGTGATAGGATGAGCTTTGTTGCTGAAACCTTGTCTGCCATGCAGAACACTAGGATGCTATAAATTTGGATAGCATGTTATAAAATGAGTATCTTATGTGGAACAGCAGCATGTACTGTGTGAGTGTATGTGTGTGAGCGTGTTTGTGCATGTATATCATATATCTATCTAGCTATATATGTGTGTGTCTCGGGTTTAATCGTGGGTAGCTACAGTTAGTAAAGCCTTTCCTGATGATTTCTTTTGAATGAAACAGTCTAGTCCTGTAGACACCATTAGAAAGAGTTGGGGCCCAAATCTTTGTAATATAGCTGCACTCTTCTATCCCAAGTATCGAGTACTCTGTTGAGCAATGTTCTAACTAGTTTAAAAGTGGTTCTATCCTAATATATATATATATATATATATATATATAGGAAGACGATCGACTTTCGTCAAATCGGACCGAGGGAACAATGTTTCCGTTGGTCTTTCCAATTGCTAATACTATCTATCGGTCGCAACTCCAGGTAGAAGGAGCAACGTGAAATAAAGTGTCTTGCTCAAGGACATAACGCATCGCCTGGTCCAGGATTCGAACTCACAACCTTACGATTGCGAATCCAATTCTCTAACCACTCAGCCACACGCCTTCACATATATATATATATATATTATATATATACACTTTATCTACCCTCATATATATATATATATATAATAAATGTAATCTGAGTTTTTCGAATATTAATAATAACATTCGATTCGTTTACAATTTTGCAAACAAGCCTCAATTTTATAGTCATGTCAGACATGCCAACACAAGAGCAAGAGTGAAGTGTTCATTCTACTGACATGACTATAAAATTGAGGCTTGTTTGCAAAATTGTAAACGAATCGAATGTTATTATTAATATTCGAAAAACTCAGATTACATTTATTGTATTCAGCCATGTAGAGCGAAATTTTCTTTTATATCATCATCATCATCATCATCATCATCGTTTAACGTCCATGTTCCACGCTTGCATGGGTTTGGACGGGTGTTTTCCCACTTGAGGCAAGAGTGGTTGTCTTGCTCGCATAGGACTGTCTGGCGGGTTTTCTACAGCTGGATGCCCTTCCTAACACCAACCACATTTACAGTATGGGGCTGGGAGGTTTTTACCGTGTTGCCTACACGGCCACATTACAGCGTGGACTGTGTTTTTTGTCGTGACACCTACACGATCTCATTTGTTTTGGCCTGGATGTTGTGGCACCAACATAACTTTACATTGAATATATATATATATATATGAGGGTAGATAAAGTTTTGTTTATGTATATCAAGCATGAATGCTTAAACAAGATATCTGCTTACCAGAGAGTTTGACTCGACGGTATCCTTTGAATCGTATACCATAAATATCCAAGCAGGGGAATATGGTATATAGGTCCAGAAGAGATCATAGAGTATATAATATAAGCAAGTATAATAGACACAGAAACATATGTTAAAGCCAATAAATCCCTACTTTTCTTTCTCGCCAAAGTTGATATTTTTCTTGGTACAATAATTATATATATATATGCATATATATGGAGAGAGAGAGAGAGAGGGGGGGGGGGGGTAAAATCCTGACCGGGGTGCAATAATTCCACAACATGCCCCCAATATAGATTCCCAGGGCCGTTTCACCCTCCACCCGCCTCTCTGCATGCCACTAGGCTCTGAAAAATGTGGGGTACATAGCAAATACTACTCATGCTACCACGTTAATCTGGCATGCAACACATTTCTAGTGAGTTATTTCAGCTCATTAGAAGAATATTTCAAATTGAATTATCATCCATTTTGTTCCAAATTATGATTGTTCTTCTTATTGGTGGTAAGGGGAGACAAAACAATTGTTTATTTATAATTAATTTATAATTAATTGGCTGTCTTTGATTGGGTTACTGATTTCAAAATTTGTTTCTGCTGAAGAACGTTTGCTACATTTGTAATTTTGGATAATTTCTTAAACAATCCCAGTGTATACAACACCTGTTGATAAGGGCTGATACAATATTATGTAGAAAGTGTGTAGGGGCATAAAAAAAAAATTTATATTGATTTTCATTATCATCATCATCACCATCATCATCATTATCATCTTCATCATCATCCTCACAATCATCATCACTGTCATCATTATCATCATTTTCATTTTCCCCATCACCAACACTAACACCACTATGAATCATCGTAATATTCTGAGGAGTTAATTTTGAGCTAATTTTGATAATGAAAAGAGTTTTAAAAAATATTGACAATCCAAGAATGTTGATTCATTTAGAATTGTTGCATGAGAACAATTCAGAAGATGGTTTCAGTTGATCTTTATGAAAATTCACATTAACAAATACAGAACCTAAAAGCCACTTAATCTTTGATCTTCCCCTGTACACTGATGCAAAATTGCATCAGAGACTTTGAAACATACATACAGACAGGGATTAACTTTTATATAACACAAAGCATTTTAATTATTAACATCCTTCAATGATTCAACCCTTAAGCATTCACATTACTCTATATTTACTATTGTATTTTCATGGTAATATCGAATTTTTGATATGATTTATTTTAAGAACAATAACTTAACATCAGTATGAGTGGCCAGTTACAGCTGGTTTGAAGAGAAAGAGGTGAGAGAATTCTGGCCGGATACGGCTTGTTTAAATGCTAAAGGGTTAAGAGAATATATCTAGAAAAAGATTTGTTAATTCAAATTTTTATAGTATCTTGATAGATTGCTGTGAAAATTTTAAATAATGTGATGCAGTGATAGTTATACTTTGTGCTTTTCAAGCATGTCTTTATAACAATGTGGTTTGATGTGGTTCAAGACTTTAAGAGTTAAGGTAAAAAAGGGTTTAGTCATTGGAACCCTATAACAAACTTCTTCATATTGCTTTATCAGCTGCATTCTCACCATGTGAACTCATCGGATTTCATTTCCTCTTCAGCCCTATTTTTCTTAATCTTCCTCTTCTACTTCCTTTCCTTCAGTCTGATTCATCTTTCCTCAATACATGACCAAACCAAAGGCATCTGGCCATAAAACATTGCCTCAAAAAGGAGCCCATGATGAATATGATTCCATAATATTTTTATATATATATATATAAATATATATATATATATACACACATATATATATACACATGTGTGTATATATATATATATATATATATATATATACACAAACTGTAGAGTGCTACTTTTCCGATATTTGCATTGCTTTATTGTGCAACAATAAAACTCACCTCCTACATATATATATATATATATATATATATATATATGTGTGTGTGTGTGTGTGTGTATATGTATATATACACACACACACACATTTTACCGCCGCTCATATTCTTTAACCATACTCTAAACTTCTTTATTCATTGCAGAAGTTAACACATTATGGAGAAAGGGAAAATATTAAGTCAAATACTTGGATCAGACCAAACGAGGTGTCTTCTTTAGTTTTTCCTTGTTTTGTTTAATATTTTACAATAACCTATCTTTGTTCCAAATATTTCCTTTCAATATTTTTATTGTTATTTTTGTTCCATTTGCTCCAGAAATCTTGTTATTGCATCCTGAAATTAGTTCTACTAATACACACACACACACACACAGATAGATACACAGACACACAGATAGATATAAACACAGACACACACATATATGAATTTGATTAAAATGAGTTGCGTAATGTGGAGTTCTTTTCCTATTGTTACATCATGATTAACTAACGGAATGACCAGTTCTATCCATTGGGAAAACATAAATGAATAAATATATATGTATATATATATATGTGTATATATATATATATATATATATATATATATATGTATGTATATATATATATTGATAGTTTACACTACTGGGACCGAGAAGACCACAAATCAAAGAAGTACTCAATACATGGTATAATGCTGAGTGGGCATATTAGTAAAAGTAGAGGATCTATTATGAGCTCGCGGTGTATCCTCTGCTTTTACTAATATATGTGTGTGTAACATGTACATATATATATATGAAGGCACATGGCTTAGTGGTTAGAGCATTGGGCTTGCAATCGAAAGGTTGTGAGTTCAATTCTCGGACCGGGTGATGTGTTGTTTCCTTGAGCAAGACACTTTATTTCAATTGCTCCAGAATACTCAGCTGTAGAAATGAGATGATAGGGACTGGGGTCCCTATCATTCCCCTGAAAAGTGGTCGTGGAGGTGCCACGGCAAAAAAGCACCCAGCCCACACTGTAAAGTGGACGTGGAGGTGCCATGGCAAAAAAGCACCCAGCACTTACTGCAAATGAGGTTGGTGTTAGGAAGGGCATCCTGCTGTAGAAATCAAGCCAGAATCAGGTCCCGTCCCACCCTTACAAGCAGGGATAAGCGGACGTAAAAATGATGATGATGATGATATGGAATTTAGCTTTGAGCATAGCTGTATACAGATATGTTCTGGAATTTCGTATTTCTAAAGAAGTAAGGAATGTTTATAAATATACATTTAGAAAGCCGTTGCTATGTAAAAACACTGGCAGCTATTGCCACCTGTCGGTGTCTAGCAAAAGCAAGGGGGACAATCGTCGATGCATTTCAAACTGAACTGGTCCTCATCAGGATGATCCCGCCTGCTCTTGCGACTGCTGGACTTGAAAACAGGTGAGAATATATGGTTTTCTCGTCTGTGTAAATGAGGTGATTAATTTCATTTGCATATGAAGCTGTATAAGTTGGCTCAACTTAGAATAGAATAGAATTAGAATTTAGCTTTGAGCATAGCCGTATACTGATATGTATTGGAATTTCGTATTTCTAAAGAAATACGGTATGTATATGTATATATATAACATATATATGTATATATATGTATGTATATTTAAAGTGGGTATGTTTAGGAAGTCGTACAATACATTGTACAATTGCATTGAACATCTTCCTAAACATATCAACTTTTTATTTTCATATTCTACAATGCTTCAAGCAAACTATTATACCTTATATTAGTTATATATATTTATATATATATATATATTTAGATATATATATTTAGAATGTTGAGAAGTGACACACGAGTTGCTATATATTAGGAAAATAAGAAAACAGTAGAAAATGCTGATAGAATTTTCTCTCAGAAAAACATTTTATATATACATACACTGTTTTCATCTAACAGTAACCTTGTTTACTATGTTTTCTAAATCTATGTATGGTTTCACAAGTAGTTAGAGGTTTGGCATGCATTCTTGCATAATTACATAGCCATGATTTAATTAATTCATTCTGGTGTGAATGGAAAATATTATTACTCTTACCTATTCCAGCCATCCGGTTGAGGCCATGCTGGGGCACCACCTTTGTTTAAGAAAGAAAAAAAAAATACAGAATTTAATGTCATGAGTAAAGAAAGTACAAAAATTTTGTTTCAGTCCAATTTGTAGTAACAATTGATAATTTTCAAAATGATAATAATAATAGTTTCTGATTTAAGCACAAGGCCAACAATTTAGAGGAATGAGAAAGTTGATTACATTGACCCCAGTAAGTTGTTGGTATTTTATTTTATTGAGCCTGTAAGAATGAAAGGCTAACCTCAGCGGGATTTGAATTTAGAATGTAAAGAGCCATAATTCTATGCCGCAAAGCATGTTGAATGACCCTCTACAGATACTGTCAATCCACCAACCTCTAATAATAATGGTTTCTGATTTAGACACAGGGCCAGCAATTTGGGCGAGGGGAAAGCCAATTAAATTGTCCTAGTACTTCTCTGGTACTTTATTTTGCCAACCCCAGAAGGATGAAAGGCAAAGTTAACCTTGGTAGGATTTGAATACAGAATGTAAACGGACGTAACTAAATGCCTCAAAGCATTAATGTTCAATGCTGCAATCATCACCATTAAAGTTTAATATCCATTTTTC